>JARQOC010000001.1:170961053-171291679 GCA_033576535.1 Allobates femoralis | reverse complement strand
ACATTTATCTTATTTAAATTTTTATTCTGTGCTTTAGAATAATATATTCAGTTTATTAAGCAAGCTTAAAATACTGCTAATTTACGGTACTCATGTTAGGATATTTTCACATATGACAACACAATGATCTTAACATTAAGGAAATCGTGTGTTGTTCTGTAACTTTGATCACCAACTTTGGATACATAGCAGTGTCTAAATGCACAAATATACAGTACCATTCATCTTTAGTATTTCAAATCATGTGACTGTATCAAGCAGTAATGTATTGCTTTTTGTACTTGAAAAAGATACAAGTTCAGCATGGAAACACATTGTTTAATGGAAAACCTGTTTTCCACAATGACAGCAGCAAAAACTGTTTTCCTCCAGCTGCGCAGCTTAATCTCAAATACTTTTTTCCTTCTGGTGATATTTAGTAATTGAAGACATTTTACGTCTCGGTGTAATAATGTCACTGGAGCATAAAACCTAGTGAGTGTCAAGAGAAAAGTTTCTGATATTTATATTAGAATTTATTTTCACAATTTCTTTTTCAGTATTAACTTCTTGGAGTTACTTGAAAATAACCTACAAAATCCCTTTCATATGAAAAGTGACTGTTCCAAAGTGTTAGTTCAAAGTATACTTGATTTAGGAAAATCAGCTGCAAGACTCTTGGAAGTCACCCTGCTATTTCTGCTAAAATAGATAAAAGATAAGTGTTGCATGCAATGCTTAGATTAAGCAAACATTAAATTCTCTTTTCCAATATTATGCCTTCCTTTAGCAGAAATAGATGTTTTTTTGTTTTTTTGAAAGTAATGCCCTGCTCTTTTCCATGTCCTATACTGTAGCAGCATGATCCAAATTCAGGGGCGGACATATCATTTGTGCAACCTGAGTGGCATTTCTACCTCCATAGCAGCTGGAATTAAGCATTATGTTGTGCTCTTGGGCTGCAAAAGACCCATATACTGTTCTTGCCCAGGGGCCTTCTTTTTTTTGTGTCCACCAGTGTTCAAATTAATATTTTTGCCTCTCAATTGTAGGATCTCTGTGCTTAAAATCTAAAAGATAAAATATATATTCCCAAATTACACTAAACTAAAATATAAACGCAACAAGTTTGTTTTTGATCCAACTTTTCATAAACTCAAAGATCTAAGCCTTTTATATATGCACAAAAACCCTTTTTCTCTCAAATGTTGTTCACGAGTTTGTCTAAATCCGTGTTAAGGTACCGTCAGACGGCACAACATTGAAACATTGTAGGCAATGATCTCGGGGGCGCACGGTCGTTTTTGACATCATTTCAACATCCCTGATGAGAGGTCACACATCTAGATATCGTGAACAACTCACCAACGATGTTGTGAGCAGGTATCGTTCGCCAACCCCGCAAACGATCTCTGCTCATTGCTGTGAATGGGCGAAGTCGTCCACAACATCGTTATCGCGGTGTCACACAAAATGATGCAGGTTGCTGGAGTTGAGATCGTCAGGTTTTCCAACATGTTGGTAAACCTGTCAACTCCGATCCAACAATTTAATGATGTCGTGCAGAGTAACGGGGCCTTTAGTGATCACTATTCCTTTGCTCTCCAACATTACAGACGCCATCATATGTGAGCTCTTGCCGATTAAATCTGTCACGCTTTTCTATAGCCAGCTTATTACAATTGGGAGCAAAGAAAGTGTTGTACTTATATTTTTGTTCAGTATACAGTATATCATGTGACATAGCATTCAATGTATAATAGAGATACTCACTCTCTTGTTGGTCGCCGAGGTAGCAAAAGGCACGGTTTTCATTTACAAGTTCATTAGGTTTATTGAGAGCTTCAGAAACCAGGCAAAGAAACATAAAGAGGAGCCTTCCTCTAGCTTTACAGGAACTTAGATACACAGTGTTACTGTGTTATAACACATACTTGGATACACCCAAGTGTATCTTAATGGATGTATCACAGTCTCCTCTCTCTCAGGGAGTCTGCTGTCTCCAATGGTAGACATGTGGTTTTCAGATCTGTTAACCTCTTAGGAGCTCAGGCATGCTCCACATACACATGCTCCCTCCACCATGTGCTCTACAGAAAGTCTGTACTTCCAGGAACTGGCTGACATCACAGATCATGTGACCCAACAGCAGAGGCACTGTATCACATGAAACACACCCATGAGAGGTATGTGGATGGTCAGTCCCTCCCATCACTTCTGACCATCCTGTGAAAGTGGCCCTGTAAAATATACTAAAAATCTCATGGAACAACCAGTCCAAGAGAAACCATTTCAGATTCACATCAGAGTAGACTCTTGCCTGTTCAATACAAGCCAGCCATTTAGAACATAAGAGGTTGAACATCACAATCACGTAAAACATTAAGTGACTTTTCTTAAAACTAATGTGTTATTCTCATGCTAAAGTGAACTTGCTATGTGATGCATGCTGACTGAACCATGGTCAGCATGAATCCATGTCAGGCTCCATAATGTTAAAATAAAAAGACTAATCATAAATGCAATGTGCTACTGTCACAAGTACCGTATATACTCGTGTATAAGCCGACCCGTGTATAAGCCGACCCCCTACTTTTGCCCCCAAAACCTGGGAAAACCTATTGACTCGTGTATAAGCCGAGGGTGGACCCCAGCACAGGTGTACAGCCCCCAGCAGTGTGGTATACAGGCCCCCCAATGGTAGTATACAGCAGCCTCCCCAGTGGCATATACAGACCCCAGTAGTATATACAGCAACCCCAGTGGTATACAGCAGCCTCCCCAGTGGTATATACAGACCCCACCAGTATATACAGCAGCCCCAGTGGTATATACAGCAGCCCCAGTGGTATATACAGCAGCCCCAGTGGTATATACAGCAGCCACAGTGGTATACAGGCCTCAGCAGTATATACAGCAGCCCCCAGGGGTTATACAGCAGCCCCCAGGGGTTATACAGCACCCCCCAGGGGTTATACAGCACCCCCCAGGGGTTATACAGCGGCCCCCAGGGTGTACCCAGCGGCCCCCTGGGGGTACCCAGCAGCCCTCAGGGGGTACCCAGCAGCCCCCTGGGGGTACCAACAGCCCCCTGGGGGTACCCAGCAGCCCCCAGGGGGTACCCAGCAGCCCCCTGGGGGTACCAACAGCCCCCAGGGGGTACCCAGCAGCCCCCTGGGGGTACCAACAGCCCCCTGGGGGTACCAACAGCCCCCTGGGGGTACCAACAGCCCCCAGGGGGTACCCAGCAGCCCCCTGGGGGTACCAACAGCCCCCAAAAGCTGGCACTGTCCCCCCTTGTAAGGGCTCCCCCCCGCTGCTTATACATTACCATCCCGGTGTTCTGATCGGCGCCGCTCCTCGGTGCTTCTTCTTCATCCTCCCGTCCTCGCTGGCTGCATCCGGGATCTCCGGCCGTCGCGCGATGACGTCATATGCCTGCGACGGCCGGAGATCCCGGATGCAGCCAGCGAGGACGGGAGGATGAAGAAGAAGCACCGAGGAGCGGCGCCGATCAGAACATCGGGATGGTAATGTATAAGCAGCGGGGGGGGGGGCCCTTACAAGGGGGGACAGTGCCAGCTTTTGGGGGGCATATATGAACTGCTTCCCCCTGCCGCTGATTGACAGGGGAAGCAGTGCATATATAATGAGCGGCCCCACTTGACGGGGCCGCTCATACAGCAGCCTCCCCCCACCTCCTCCAGCCTCCAGAGCCCCCACCATTGCATTTACCGTATTGACCCGTGTATAAGCCGAGGGGAGACTTTTCAGCCCAAATTTTGGGCTGAAAAACTCGGCTTATACACGAGTATATACGGTAATTAATGTTCAGTGCTTATTCTGAGATTAATTCCACAGTGCTTTACAGGTGTGATCATCACTGTCCTATTTATTGGTTGTAGTAGCATTGCTATTGAAGGTCTTGCTGTAATTGACAAGGAGGAAATCTTTTTTTATTTTTATTTTGTAAAATAGGGGGACGGGGAAGGCATACATAGTTTTTTCTACTACTTTCAGTGTATTCACAGGATATACATTAAATATACACTGTAGGATCAAACTGTTCAATAACTGGGTGATACCACTACAACAAATATATCTGAATATGCTGAGTTAAAAATACGCCTTAATTATTATCTGCCTACAAACCATATAATTGGATTACTGCAATCCACAACAATTTTGCTTAGATATTTTTATTCAATCATATTAAGACATTAATTACAAAAATTATAACTGATTAGCAGTCAAAAATAGATTTGCGGTATAAGGTGTCACAAGCACGATTATGTATACGTGTTTGTATTTAGGGTTTTAGGTTAACAGGTACTAAAACCAGTAATTTCATAGAAAAAAACATATATGAAGCACAGTCAGGGTTAGAGTATTCCAATAAGGTTTTTTTGAGAGGTACAAATAAAATAGAGCATGTTATGAATTTTTTTCCTATCAGATAAGGTATCTATCTGCTCTCCTATATGAACAGTGGATTAAAGCCAAGTTTGAAAAAAGATATATAATTGAAAAAAATAGATATAAAATCAATATTGTTAAATAACTTGAGATGGTTATGCCTAACTGACAGGACTGTCGTTATTAGTGGGGATTGGGTGTAAACTAAGCAATTGGCCACAGTCTTTATCCCTAAAAAGGTCCCCTACCTTTATAAGACAAAAACTAATAATAATTATAATTCAAGCCCTACATTATCAGTACAGATTAAGGTTAGAAATAAAACATTACCTTTGGTTCATCATGATCATATGACAAAAAGCCCTTCACCCTGGGGGAGGCTGGAGGAACTGAAGAGAAGATATCTTCGTATGTCCTCTACACGCTCCCTGTGAGTGCAACATGCAGTGTACATGTGTATATCTGTGTGTATAACATGGAGTGTCTATGTGTGTCACATGGCATGTATAACATGGAATAAGCATGTAACATGGAATTTGTGTGGATATGTTTCTAAAATGCAATGAGTAGATGTGTGCAACATGCAATGTGTATATAATGTGTAACAGCATTGTATGTAAGATACAGTGTGTGTGTAACATGCAAAGTGTATTCAGCATGTATATCATGCAATGTGTATGTAACATGCATTGTGTGTGTAACATACAATATATCTGTGTGTAACATTCAATGTGTATAATATCCAGTTTGTGTGCATGTGTAATATGCAGTGTTTGTGAGTAACATATAGAGTGTGTGTGGCTTGGATTATGTATGTAACATGCAATATGTGTGTGTAGCATATAGTGGATATTCACCCAAACATATTATAAAAAGTTGCAGTATTGCAAAAGAAGGCAAATCCAAAATATCTAAAAAGGCAACTATCAAAGTAATTTTTTATTAATAACATATCTTAAATATACTAGCAATTCCAGACAAATTGTGAAACATCTAAAAATCTACATCTACTTATATAATCGGGAGTTGGGAATTTGGGCGCTGTAGCCCAATCCCAGACTCCTTTGCGCTACTGCGAGCGATGACGCGTAGCGAGCCGCATCCTAGCAACCGTCGACCCCGCAAAGCACCTAAGGGACACAGACCCGGGGGACTGAGGGGCCCCAGACCCGCACCCCTGCACATCCGCCACACAAAGCCAGCCGCTCAGGCACACAGCACACCCGGGGAAGACCCGGGGAAACAGAGGAGTGATCGCGCATCTCTGCTCTGTAACCTTGCGCTTCCGCAGCTGATGGATTTCCATTAGGGACCTGCGGTGGAGCAGGTGCGGCATTGCCTGCGGCTGTCATGTAATGGTCACTGACTGACGATCGCTCCGCTCTGCACGGTGGATGAACAAAAGGGAGGAAGCGGCGATCAGCAGGGTCCCCCGACCTCCGCTGTGCCCGGGCTCTGCCCCGTACTGCCCGCACACATAACGGCCAGTCCATGTGAAGAGCCCCGGTGTGGGCGGAGTGCAGCTGGTGCCCGGCCAGGGTGATTGTCTGATCCCCATCCGAGGCCTGCTGCTGCACCGTCTGTTCTCCTGCCTCAGGGCACTCACAGCTGCTGCACCCAGCCTGCTGCTGCAGAACCTCTTCCCAGGCTGAGCTCTTCTGTCCTGACATCTCTCTGCTCGGCTATTGAGCGCTCAGTGTGATCAGTGTGATGGGGCTGGAAGTTCCCAGCGCTGCCCGAGCTTGATGGATCCGATGTAACAAGTCTCTACCTATTGTTCGCGGATCAGACCCGGATCATCGCCCCATGGATGGAAACACAGCAGTAAGTCCGGCCCCTTTGTTTACTATGGAGCTGATCTGTGTGTGCGGGGACAGAGCTGTCCGAGGCACGTCACTGCCTGTCTGAAGGATGGAGGATGCCTCCGCTCATATATGTGTGCCTGTGCTCTGTCTATGTTGTATATCTGTCTGTACTGTGTGTGTATATGTGCCTGTGTGGTGTCTACACTGTGTGTTGTATATGTGCCTGTGCTGTGACTGTGTTGTATATGTGCCTGTGCTGTCTACACTGTGTGTTGTATATGTGCCTGTGCTGTGTCTATACTGTGTGTTGTATATGTGCCTGTGCTGTGTGTGAGGCTGGGGACAGAGACATCAATGAGCAGTAAGGCTGGGGACAGAGACATCAATGAGGAGTGAGACTGGGGACTGATACATCAATGAGGAGTAAGGCTGGGGACAGAGACATCAATGAGGAGTGAGACTGGGGACTGAGACATCAATGAGGAGTGAGACTGCCGACAGAGACATCAATGAGGGGTGAGGCTGGGGACAGACACATCTATGGGGAGTGAGGCTGGAGACAGAGACATCAATGAGGAGTAAGGCTGGGGACAGAGACATCTATGGGGAGTGAGGCTGGGGACAGAGACATCTATGGGGAGTGAGGCTGGAGACAGAGACATCAATGAGGAGTAAGGCTGGGGACAGAGACATCTATGGGGAGTGAGGCTGGGGACAGAGACATGAGTGGGGAGTGACGCTGGAGACAGAGACATCAATGAGGAGTGAGACTGGGGACTGAGACATCAATGAGGAGTGAGACTGCGGACAGAGACATCAATGAGGGGTGAGGCTGGGGACAGAGACATCTATGGGGAGTGAGGCTGGAGACAGAGACATCAATGAGGAGTAAGGCTCGGGACAGAGACATCTATGGGGAGTGAGGCTGGAGACAGAGACATCAGTGGGGAGTGAGGCTGGAGACATAGACATCAATGAGGAGTGAGACTGGGGACTGAGACATCAATGAGGAGTGAGACTGCGGACAGAGACATCAATGAGGGGTGAGGCTGGGGACAGAGACATCTATGGGGAGTGAGGCTGGAGACAGAGACATTAGTGGGGAATGAGGCTGGGGACAGAGACATCAATGAGGAGTGAGACTGGGGACTGAGACATCAATGAGGAGTGAGACTGCGGACAGAGACATCTATGGGGAGTGAGGCTGGAGACAGAGACATCAATGAGGAGTAAGGCTGGGGACAGAGACATCTATGGGGAGTGAGGCTGGGGACAGAGACATCAATGAGGAGTAAGGCTCGGGACAGAGACATCTATGGGGAATGAGGCTGGAGACAGAGGCATCAGTGGGGAGTGATGCTGGGGACAGAGACATCAATGAGGAGTGAGACTGGGGACAGAGACATCAATGAGGGGTGATGCTGGGGACAGAGACATCAATGAGGGGTCAGGCTGGGGACAGAGACATCAATGAGGAGTCAGACTGGGGACTGAGACATCAATGAGGAGTGAGACTGGGGACAGAGACATCAATGAGGGGTGAGGCTGGGGACAGAGACATCTATGGGGAGTGAGGCTGGGGACAGAGACATCTATGGGGAGTGAGGCTGGGGACAGAGACATCAATGAGGAGTAAGGCTGGGGACAGAGACATCTATGGGGAGTGAGGCTGGAGACACAGACATCAGTGGGGAGTGAGGCTGGGGACAGAGATATCAATGAGGAGTGAGACTGGGGACAGAGACATCAATGAGGGGTGAGGCTGGGGACAGAGACATCAATGAGGGGTGAGGCTGGGGACAGATACAGAGATCTTTATCTACTTATATAATCGGGAGTTTGAGATTCGCCCACTGTAGCCGAATCCCAAAATCCTTTGTCGCACTGCGACCGATGACGCAATAGCGTCATCACGACCCGCACACGCACTAGCTCACACCGCCCCCATCCTACCAAAGGTCCGCCCCACTGCAAGCGTGTCATCGCAACCGCCCTCCGTGAGGTCTACGCTGCACTGATGCCGCCGCTGCCTTCCGCCCCTCGCCGCTCTCTCACCGCTGGGGCCTCGGTGTCGCCATCCTTGTGAAGTAGCGCTGTACGAGCTGTGGCCGGGTGTCGGCAGCAAGTGACGTCGTCCTGAAGCCGGCGGCGGCGCCCGCCAATGGGAGTGAGCGCGCCGTGTCAGCCTGCAAAGCCTCACACGCCCCGCTCACTCCCATTGCCCGCCGCCCCTGCAAGCGGATTCGGCGCTGTGTTGTAACCACAGGACGCCCATCCCATTGCCCAGGACTCCGCGTCCTGGACCCATCGGATGACCCTCCTCTGTTTACCACAGAACGCCCAATCCGCTCCTTCCCCTCAGGTCACATGTGTCACCTGAGGCAAGGGACTGATCCCTCTCTTCAGCCCCCACCCCGCTGCACAGGACAATGCCGTGTGACTGCGGCTGCCATCACCCCCACCATGCTGCCACGTCCTGCCGCCAAGCGGTGATTTCGCCCCTCCAGCAGCACCTCTCCTCACGCCTCCAGCCGGACCTCTCCTCACGCCTCCAGCCGGACCTCTCCTCACGCCTCCAGCCGGACCTGTCCTCACGCCTCCAGCCGGACCTGTCCTCACGCCTCCAGCCGGACCTGTCCTCACCCTTCCAGCCTCACCTCTCCTCACCCCTCCACCCTCTGCTCTCCTCACCCCTCCAGCCTCCCACCACATCATACTCTGCTACACACAGAGCCGCCTGTATACTCTGCTACCCACAGAGCCGCCTGTATGCTCTGCTACCCACAGAGCTGCCTGTATACTCTGCTACCCACAGAGCTGCCTGTATACTCTGCTACCCACAAAGCCGTCTGTATACTCTGCTACCCACAAAGCCACCTGTATACTATGCTACCCACATAGCCGCCTGTATCATCTGCTACCCTCAGACCCTCCTGTATACTCTGCTACCCACAGACCCGCCTGTATACTCTGCTACCCACAGAGCCCTCTGTATACTCTGCTACCCACTAACCCGCCTGTATACACACAATTTATTTCACCGCTCTCCCGATGCAATTGCATCGGGCCTTTTTTACTAGTATACATAGAAAACCAACATAGTTGTAGCTCATAAATGAGCCAGCATGATACCACATGGACCAATATTTTGTAAATGGAGCAACCACATATTAAAATCAAATTACGGTATCATATGACTCTGTGATTTAACCCTGGAAAAAAAGAATACAAATAATAGTACTAATATCAAATGAAGTCAATAGTTTTCTCAGGGTGGTAACTAGAAATGTAGGATGACTAGGTTTAAATAATAGGCCCAGTTCACATCTAAGGCTGGGCTGTGTTTACCTGCGTTTCTATGCTTTTTTACTGCTAAAAACATACCCAAAAATGCACCCATAGGGTTCAATGCAAAACACATTGCAAACAATGCAAAATGCATGCTTTTTTGCAAACGAAGCCCAAAACATTGCAAACTTCATATAATTGGAGGAAGGATGAATTGTACAAATGCAAATTAGATAATAATCTGCTGCCATCTACAAGGAGGTTGTAGATGAAATGAGGGTGGATGTTTCAGCAAGACGATGATCCTAAACACAAAGCCAAGGAAACTCAATTGGTTTCAGAGAAAGAAAGTAAAGCTGCTTGAATGGCCTAGCCAATCACCTCACTTGAATCCCATATTTATGGAAGGAATTGAAGCTCAGAGTTCATAAAAGGAGCCCACAGGACCTTTAAGATTTGAAGAGAGTTTATGTAAAAGACTGGAAAATCACTCCTGAGCAATGCATGCCACTAGTTTCTCCAAACAGGAGGCATCTTTAAGCTGTGAGCACCAACAAAGGCTTTTGTATGAAGTATTAAATACATTTTAGTAAACGTATTTAATACTTTTTCCCTGTGTTATTTCTCATTATTACACATAATTTATGGACATCTATGGTTTAATTTCTTTGCCTGTGTAGATATGATGTTGTTACTGATATCTGATGGGAAATCATGTTGCTGGCACATTTAGAAATATATTTACTTAAAAAATTTGGTGGCATGTTCAATAGTTATTTCCCCCTCTTTATATAAAAAAATGGTAATTTTATATGTATGCTCATGGTAAAAGTGAATGTTTACAATAACCCATTTTGTGCAGGCATATGCATATAATCACTTTATATATGTAAGCAATGGGGGCTATATATAGACTGAATACAGTGAAGCATGTGTGTAACATCACCCAATGAATGATGAAAATGCTCTTTTATAAGGTATTGGTTGATATTTTGGCCCAACTTCACAAGCTCACAACCCACATCAAGGGTCTACACCAGAGGTCCCCAACTCCAGGCCTCGAGGGCCGCCAACAGTGCAGGATTTCAGGATTTCCTTAGTATTGCACAGGTGTTAATGTGATCAAATGCACAGGTAATGATTCCAACTCCTGTGCAATACAAAGGAGATCCTGAAAACATGCACTGTTGTCGGCCCTCGAGGCCCGGATTTGGGGACCCCTGGTCTACACGGTCTTGTGTCCCAACACTACATTGAAAAACCAGTTAACATAATAGGACAAAAATTCACAATAGTCTCACAGAAAAAAAAGGCAGCCTTCCTTACCGATAGCAGATCACAATACCAAAAATTCAGCATACCCCAATGATAGAGTCGAGGGCAGCACAGGTGCAAAATACTGATGAAACAACTACTCACAAACCTACCACTTATGGAGGGCTGGTTGCCTTGTTTTATCAATGCACACACATGAAGCTTGCATGGGGCATATTGTACTTGAAGAGGTTTGAACCCAGGATCCCATTGCTAATTACTGAGCTGTCCTCATCACCTTGTATAAACAGGCAGGTAGCCAAACCAAACATCTTGAATATACAGGAGAAAGCATTGTCAAACATTGACTCTGCTAATTGAAAATTAAAAATTACCTTGAAGGAAACCAAAATAGGGTGTTATCTGGGAAATCAGGAGGGGCTCTAGATCATTTCATTAATCTGATATTGTCACATAAATATGTGACATATATATGATTTAACCATTTTAACTGGATTTCTGTTTTTAAGCTTGAAGCTTGAGCGACACAGCATTGTACATAAGAACTGCTGTGGAACTAACCGCTGTATAGAAATTATTAATGAGCTGGATAGAGGTGACTGGGATCTCATGAGTTAACTCGTAAGCCTAGAAAGTGGCTACTGTCATGTTTGGCAAGGCTCTGGTGGTCAGACTCCTACGGTAACAAGCTGTAAACAATATGAGACAAAAGCTCTCATAGCAAAAGAAGAATGGTGAATAGGATGATCAAGTCAATTGAAAACATGATTATTTTCGTGCTACCTAACTATGTCATTTCAATAACATGAAAACATTTTAAAGTATACATTCAGTCTCATAGATTTTTCAGTTGCTTTTCCCTGTCTGCTTAATAACAAACTATAAACTTTTTTGTTTTTTTTACCAATCACTTTTCTCACAACCATGAATCCTGTCCAATTGGCAGTTTATAGACTGAACCAACTCAATACTGCTGGGTAGTCTACTGAAGCAACCATTCTGACACTGTGCTGACAGCTATGAAAAGAGAAACCAATATGGCGCACGTCTTAGTGTGGCATTTCTATAGCTAGAAATGATCTTAGTTTATGTGGAGCATGTTTCCATGTAATAAGGCTTTGTAGTATGAAATGTGCTTTCTAAAATTGCAGAAATGTCTTTAAAGGGCAGCAGAAAGATTGATTTCCCCAACGCTTCCATTCCCTATTATTATTCTGCTGTAGCTCAAGATGTATCTTATGGTAATGTTCATATAAGGTCAGCTCTAGGCTACCTAAGGTGAAAATACATTGTAATGACTAGCTCTGTTTAAAAAGGTGTTTGGGTTAAAGGATATACAGTAAATGGAAATCTTCAGAAACTGATTTTTTTACTACTTATTTTAGTGTTAATTTAGCTTACAGAACACTATTTTTTATACTCTGGATCCATACCACTACGTCTTAGCCTGGGAAATTCCCTCCTCTTTAAAATCTGTATAGAAGAATATTAGAAATGATTGTTCATTTACTTTTTGGTGAATGTGTAGCTTTATTTTCTCTCCCTTTGTGGCATTATTGTTTAAAGGGACTATGTCAGGTCATTTTTCAGCATGATACTGATAGTACCCTTGATTAATGCTTGGACAGCCCTTTCAGAAAATGTAAAAATCATTACTGTACCCTTCGTAGTTCTCTTGCTATAAGCACTTTCACACTCAGCAGGCTGTTGGATGTACTAGTGTGGTTCATTTAAAGCAAACAGGTAAATGCCTCACCATGCAATTATTTCCTTCTGCTGTTCACATCTTCAAGACTCAGGTCCACAATGCCGCGACTCTCGGCCATCATACAAGAAGAAACCATGGAGGAGCCTTCCTTAACCCCTTCCCGACCCTTGGCCCTACGTTTGGGCCATGAAAACAAAGTTGTTCCCGACCCTTGGCCCTAGGGGTGGGCCATGGAATGATCGGGCTCCTGCGGCCCGTGTGAGGGGGGGTGACTCAGGTGTCACTGTACATAATGCACAGTGACAACCTGTAGTACACCCCACGGGGGGTGGATTAACCCCCCCGTGCCCTGGGCCCCTCTGATTGGCAGTTGAAATTCAGACTGCCAATCAGTGCTAGTAATCCCCTCCAGATCCGATTGGAGCTCTCCAATCAGATCTGGAGGGGCGGGATGGCATGTGCCGTCTCCCTCCTAGCCCCCCCTCACTCCAGGGCCCCCGATCGCCCTCCTGGCCCCCCCGATTGCGTCCGTCCTTCCCCCCCCCCCCTGGCGGCGGTAAACAGTCATCACGCCGGCGGTATGCCCGCCGGCGGTAAATGACTATCACCGCCGCCGCTGTCAGCTTCCACAGCCCCCTCCGTGCGATCACGGAGGGAGCTGATGAAGCTAACACCCCCATGCCCCGTATCCCCCCCCCCATCCCTCTCTCATCTACCGGCGGGTCCGCCGGTGCAGCCGCGGTCCAGCTCCGGTGTGGCTCCTCCTCTTCCGGGCTCCTCCTCCTGGATCAGGTAAATATGGGTGTATGAGTGAATGAATGAATAAATAAATGAATGTATGTATGTAGTATGTATGTATGTATGTAGTATGTGTGTATGAATGAATGAATGTATCTATGTATGTATGTAGTATGTGTGTATGAATGAATGAATGTATCTATGTATGTAGTATGTATGTATGTAGTATGTGTGTATGAATGAATGAATGTATCTATGTATGTAGTATGTATGTATGTAGTATGTGTGTATGAATGAATGTATCTATGTATGTAGTATGTATGTATGTAGTATGTATGAATGAATGTATGTATGTAGTATGTATGTATGTATGTATGTATGTAGTATGCATGCATGTATGTATGTAGTATGCATGTATGTTTGTATGTATCAATGAATGAATGGATGTCTGCATGCATAGATGACTGCATGCGTGGATGACTGCGTGCGTGGATGTCTGCGTGCGTGGATGTCTGCGTGCGTGGCTGACTGCGTGCGTCGCTGACTGCGTGCGTGGATGACTGCGTGCGTCGCTGTCTGCGTGCGTGGCTGTCTGCGTGCGTGGCTGTCTGCGTGCGTCGCTGACTGCGTGCGTCGCTGACTGCGTGCGTGGATGACTGCGTGCATGGATGACTGCGCGCGTCGCTGTCTGCGTGCATCGCTGTCTGCGTGCGTGGATGACTGCGTGCATGGATGACTGCGTGCGTCGCTGTCTGCGTGTGTGGCTGTCTGCGTGCGTGGCTGTCTGCGTGCGTGGCTGTCTGCGTGCGTGGCTGTCTGCGTGCGTGGCTGTCTGCGTGCGTGGCTGTCTGCGTGCGTGGCTGACTGCGTGCGTCGCTGACTGCGCGCGTCGCTGTCTGCATGCATCGCTGTCTGCGTGCGTGGATGACTGCGTGCATGGATGACTGCGTGCGTCGCTGTATGCGTGCGTGGATGTCTGCGTGCGTCGCTGTCTGCGTGCGTGGATGTCTGCGTGCGTGGATGTCTGCGTGAGTGGATGTCTGCGTGCGTGGATGTCTGCGTGCGTGGATGTCTGCGTGCGTGGATGTCTGCGTGCGTGGATGTCTGCGTGCGTGGATGACTGCGTGCGTGGCTGTCTGCGTGCGTGGCTGTCTGCGTGCGTGGCTGTCTGCGTGCGTGGCTGTCTGCGTGCGTGGATGACTGTGTGCGTGGATGACTGCGTGCGTGGATGTCAGCGAGCGGGCGTGGATGTGTGTGTGCATGGATGATGGGTGCATAGGTGAATGGATGGGTGCAACAAGGGATCAAGTATCCTCTTGTTGTAGTCTCTGGGATCATAGTCATGGTGCACTGTATGACAGATCATTGTCATACAGTGCACCATAACTGTGACCCCAGAGGCTGTAGGAAGAGGACACTTGATCCCTTGCTGCAATCTCTGGATTGAGCAGAGGCGATCGAGTGTCGTGGGACCTTCGTTGTGGACTACGTCGGAGGCGGTCGAGCGCCGTGGGACCTTCGTTGTGGACGTGGGACCTTCGTTGTGGACTACATCGGACCTTTATAATAAAGATGGAGTCCAAATTTTGTTTGTTTTTTTTTCAAATAAAAAGATTTTTCTCTGTGTGTATTTTCTGACTATTTACCAGAGATTCCTAATGGCGGGTCTAACATTGGCCCTATATTATGAATCTCGGGCTTAGTGCCAGCTGCCAATAACAAGCTGGCATTAACCCCTCTATTACCCAGTTTGCCACCGGCACCAGGGCAATTGGAAGAGTCTGGGTACAGCGCCAGAAAATGGCGCTTCAATGAATGCGCCATTTTTTGGGGCGGCTGCGGGCTGCAATTCGCAGCATGGGGGGCCCAGAACGCTTGGGCCTCTCCATGCTGTGGAATCCAGCCCCCAGCTGCCTAGTTGTACCTGGCTGGACCAAAAATATGGCGGAGCCCTATGTCATTTTTTTTTCTAGAATTAGTTCTAGAAGGAAACAAAAAAGGGCTTTGCTGTATTTTTGGGTACCAGCCAGGTACAACGAGGCAGCTGGGGGTTGCTGGCAGTCCGTAGCTGCCAAGTTGTACCTGGCTGGACCAAAAATATGGCGGAGCCCCACGCCATTTTTTTTTCTACAATTAGTTCTAGAAAAAAAAAAATGGGCTTCGCTGTATTTTTGGTTACCAGCCAGGTACAACGAGGCAGCTGGGGGTTGCTGGCAGTCCGTAGCTGCCAAGTTGTACCTGGCTGGACCAAAAATATGGCGGAGCCCCACACCATTTTTTTTTCTACAATTAGTCCTAGAAAAAAAAAAAATGGGCTTCGCTGTATTTTTGGTTACCAGCCAGGTACAACGAGGCAGCTGGGGGTTGCTGGCAGTCCGTAGCTGCCAAGTTGTACCTGGCTGGACCAAAAATATGGCGGAGCCCCACGCCATTTTTTTTTCTACAATTAGTCCTAGAAAAAAAAAAAAAGGGCTTCGCTGTATTTTTGGTTACCAGCCAGGTACAACGAGGCAGCTGGGGGTTGCTGGCAGTCCGTAGCTGCCAAGTTGTACCTGGCTGGACCAAAAATATGGCGGAGCCCCACGCCATTTTTTTTTTTTACTTCTACCAATAAAATGGCAAGGAGCTTTGCCTTATTTTTGGATGCCAGCCAGGTACAACTTGGCAGTTGGGGGGCTGCAATCCTCATCGTGGAGAGACCCAAATGTTGTGGCCCCCCACGCTGCAAATTGCAACTCACAGCCACCCCAGAAAATAGCACATTAGAGGTGCCATTTTCTGGTGCTGTACCCCAACTCTTCCAGTTGCCCTTGTGCTGGTGGCACAGAGGAGCACTCCATACGTGACATGGTGTCCGCTAACAAGTTGAATGGAAAATTAGCTCCAATTATTAGCGGACACTATGTCGCGTATGGAGAGCCCCTGTGTGCCTAAACATTGGAGCTCCCCCACAAGTGACCCCATTTTGAAAACTACACCCCCCAAGGAACGTATCTAAATGCATAGTGAGCACTTGAACCCCTAAGTGGTTCACAAATTGATCCATAAAATTAAAAAAGTACTTTTTTTTCCACAAAAAACAATTCCAATTGTTAGCGGACACCATGTCGCGTATGGAGAGCCCCTGTGTGCCTAAACATTGGAGCTCCCCCACAAGTGACCCCATTTTGGAAACTAGACCCCCCAAGGAACGTATCTAGATGCATAATGAGCACTTTGAACCCCCAGGTGCTTCACAAATTGATCCGTAAAAATGAAAAAAGAAATTTTTTGTGGAAACAAAGTACTTTTTCATTTTTACGGATCAATTTGTGAAGCACTTGGGGGTTCAAAGTGCTCACTATGCATCTAAATAAATTCCTTGGGGGTCTAGTTTCCAAAATGTGGTCACTTGTGGGGAGCTCCAATGTTTAGGCACACAGGGGCTCTCTAAACGTGACATGGTGTCCGCTAACAATTTGAATGGAAAATCAACTCAAATTGTTAGCGGACACTATGTCACGTTTGGAGAGCCCCTGTGTGCCTAAACATTGGAGCTCCCCTACAAGTGACCCCATTTTGGAAACTAGACCCCACAGGGAACTTATCTAGATGGGTGGTGAGCATTTTGAACATCCCAGTGCTTCACAAATTAATCTGTAAAAATGAAAAAAGAAATTTTTTGTGGAAATAGAAGTACTTTTTTCATTTTTACGGATGAATTTGTGAAGCACCTGGGGGTTCAAAGTGCTCACTATGCATCTAGATACGTTCCCTGGGGGGTCTAGTTTCCAAAATGGGGTCACTTGTGGGGGAGCCCCAATGTTTAGGCACACAGGGGCTCACCAAACGCAACATGGTGACAGCTAACAATTTGAGCTGATTTTTATTCAAATTGTGAGCGGACACCATGTCGCGTTTGGAGAGCCCCTGTGTGCCTAAACATTGGAGCTCACCCACAAGTGACCCCATTTTGGAAACTAGACCCCCCAGGGAACATATCTAGATGGGTAGTAAGCATATTGAACCCCCAGGTGCTTCACAAATTAATGAAAAAAAAAGATTTTTGCGGAAAAAAAGTACTTTTTCATTTTTACAGATTAATTTGTGAAGCACCTGGGGGTCGAAAGTGCTCACTACGTGTCTAGATAAGTTCCCTTGGGGGTCTAGTTTCCAAAATGGGGTCACTTGTGGAGGAGCTCCTATGTGGAGACGCACAGGGGCTCTCCAAACGCAACTAGGTGTCCGCTAACAATTTGAGCTCATTTTGCATTCAAATTGTTAGCGGACACCATGTCGCGTTTGGAGAGCCCCTGTGCGTCTCCACATTGGAGCTCCCCCACAAGTGACCCCATTTTGGAAACTAGACCCCCAAAGGAACGTATCTAGATGCATAGTGAGCACTTTCAACCCCCAGGTGCTTCACAAATTGATCCATAATAATGAAAAAAGGAAATTTTTGTGGAAAAAAGTGCTTTTTCATTTTTATGGATGAATTTGTGAAGCACCTGGGGGTTGAAAGTGCTCACTATGCATCTCGATACGTTCCTTGGGGGGGTCTAGTTTCCAAAATGGGGTCACTTTGTGGGGAGCTCCAATGTTTAGGCACACAGATGCTCACTAAACACAACATGGTTACAGCTAACAATTTGAGCTGATTTTTATTCAAATTGTTAGCGGACACCATGTCGCGTTTGAGAGCCCCTGTGTGCCTAAACATTGGAGCTCCCCCACAAGTGACCCCATTTTGGAAACTAGACCCCACAGGGAACATATCTAGATGGGTAGTGAGCATATTGAACCCCCAGGTGCTTTACAAATTGATCTGTGAAAATGAAATAGTACTTTTTTTTTTTCACAAAAATTTTTTTAGCCTAAATTTTTTCATTTTCACATGGCAACAGCATAAAATTCATCCTAAAATGTGTTGGGCAATTTCTGCTGAGTACACCGATACCTCATATGTGGTCATAAACCACTGTTTGGGCGCACGGCAGGGGTCAGAAGGGAAGGAGCGCAATTTCACTTTTTGAATGTAAAATTAGCTCCAAAAGTCAAATTGCGCTCCTTCACTTCTGAGCCCTACCCTGCGCCCAAACAGGGGTTTATGACCACATATGAGGTATCAATGTACTCGGGAGAATTTGCACAATACATTTTAAGATCCATTTTATCCTGTTGCCCATGTGAAAATGAAAGAATTGAGGCTAAAAGAACATTTTTGATAAAAAAATTAAAATATCCATTTTTTGTTTCCACTTTGCTTTAGTTCCTGTGAAGCACCTGAAGGGTTAATAATCTTCTTGAATGTAGTTTTGAGTAGTTTGAGGGGTGCAGTTTTTGGAATGGTGTCACTTTTGGGTGTTTTCTGTCATGTACACCCCTCAAAAGGACTTCAAATGTGATGTGGTCACTAAAAAAAATGGTTTTGTAAATTTTGGTTGAAAAATGAAAAATTGCTCATGAACTTTGAACCCTTATAATGTCCTAACAAAAATTTTTTTTTCTTCCAAAATTGTGCTGATGTGAAGTAGACATGTGGGAAATATTATTTAATAACTTTTTTCTGTCACATATCTCTCTTGTTTATCAGAAAAAAAAAATAAAAAATGTAAAAATTGTGAAATTTTCAAAATTTTTGCCATATTTTTGATTTTTTTCACAAATAAACGCAAAAATTATCGACTTAAATTTAATACTAGCATGAAGCCCAATATGTCACGAAAAAACAATCTCAGAATCGCTAGGATCCGTTGAAGCGTTCCCGAGTTATAACCTCATAAAGGGACACTGGTCAGAATTGCAAAAAAGGCCAAGGTCTTTAGGGTCAAAATAGGCTGGGTCCTGAAGGGGTTAAAATCCTTTTTACTTTATATATCAAATCATTAAAATATAAAAGCACCCATGATAGCGGAGATGCAGTCTTACTTTCAAAGCGTTTCTGGCGTTGCAGCCTTAGTGAGTGATAACAAAGTGAATCATAGTGCAGGTTTAAAAACATGTAACAGTAAATCATGGGGATAGATTTACGAATCAGAAAAATAGGATGCATATGGACACAAACACAGATTTTTCACCATTGTGAGTCACAGGGAATTGGAACATTTGGGAAATATATGTAAGAATGTGCAAAGTTATAAAGAGGTTTACTTCATATATTCAAAAATATACACATATGTAAATGTGATCTAACCTTACTAAAGAAAAAATCTATAGAGATTACACAAAAATGCACTGATGACTACTATGCAGGAGAATACTCATTATACTGGAGAATCTAATAGGATATAAAAAAAAGAAGAAAATAAGTTAAAAAGGACCTGTCACCAACCATACATGGTGATCTAATTACAGCACTGAATGCATCATGTTTGCTGCATTCAGGCAAGGGGTCCCCCAGCCCTTGAGCCCCCCTGTACCCCGAGATAATACACTTTGAAAACTTACACAGTGGAGCAAAATAGGAGGTAGCTTGTGGCTTGAGCCAAAGGGCAGTTTCACACCCCCCGTATTTTTCCACGACAAGGAATGTGCACTTACAAGCTGTTTGATATACTGCTTACAAGTGTTGTTCTGAAGCTTGCCATATCACTGGATCTGGCCAGTTTCAGCGGTCCTCTGCGCTTCTGCTGCAAAATTACCTCTTCTAGTAGTGTTAAACAGCACACTGTTGGAGCAACAGGTTCATCTATACCAATGACCCTAATCTCCAACCATCAATTGTGCACCGCCTCTTAGCAACAATGAAGCTGAGAAGGAGAAGAACGGTGCGCTGCTGAAGATGGAAAGTGAGACAAACATTATACAAAAGGCTTGTTACCAGATCAAAACTAGCACATTTTTTGCTCTTGTTTTATGTTTTATTCCGACTGTTCCCCGGAGTATTCCATTTTCTTTTTTTTTCCTCAAATTTACAATATGGTTCCAGACATATGTGCTTTCCTATTTAGTGCTGTTATGTATGGTCTTTACCAAAGGTCCTAAATTCTCGCCCCCTAGTTAAAAACCAAACAAATATCTCTGGAACTGTTTGGCTGATATAAAAGAAAAAAAACAACACTATGAAAATTCAGGAGAGTGTCAGAAATAAAATAAGAGATAATTCTGGTTGCTATTGACATTGTAAGATTTACCAAAAATAGGACATAAAAATGAATCTTTAAATATTTGGTGGTTTACTCACCAAACAAACATATGGACAAACATATGGTTAGGACTTGTAAGCGTGATGGCCCTTGACGGTGGGTTACGAGCTTACATTATTTTGGCCCAAAATACCTACAAACACTTCACATTTTTATCTATAGTGTTTTGTTGCCTCTTTTGATCTGCTTGCAGTTGAGGTTGGACGCTCTGGGGGGCGTCAGTCACTTGTGATGCATGTATTTGGTGTGGAGCAGCCCGCCTTGTCTAATAGCTTGGGCGTGACCAATAGGCTGCTCTGACACAGTGTATCACATGGACCTATGTGGCTGATGCCCTATGGCAGCCATGTGTCTTTAAACACCACCAGTCCCCTCCCTAACAGCATGGCTGGTCGCAGGTGCTACAATCTCCCCCATGCCTGGGTTGCAGGAAACTGAGCACCGGTGTCCAGACACATGTGTTGCCTCTCAGAGGAGCCAGCAGCCTACTGCTAGGTGCAATGGGTATGAAAAGTGGCAAAATTTTGGTGAGTTTTTTTGCTATTGACATTGTAACAGGTCCTCATTATCTACTAATACTTCTTTATACATTTTTGCTTAAAGTGTGCTTTGAGAATAAAGCTTATTGCATTATTGTAGACTAAAGTCTTTAAGTACTAGAAATAAGATAATAACATAACAGGTCATTTAAAAATCAGCAGGGAATTGCTATTAAAGAGGATGCGCTTATACATGTAGAGAACATTTAGCCAACCCGAATGACTTCTTTTGTTGCTGGATTTTGCAATCTACAAAGAGCAAATTTACTTACAATTAACTCTTAAATTAAATGCACCTGTAGGAGGGTAAAGTGGAGATTAGAAATAAATCATATGTCTGTAAATGTACTAAATTGTTCATATGTGCTTCTGTGATTCAGATATGAGTTAACAATGATATACTGTACTTGAGACACTGCTCAACCTGTGTTATCTTGTTTGTACATGTAAATTGTGAAGTCCCCTTTTTCCTTATATCCGTATTCAGGATGATGATAGATCTGACTGATAATGAACATATGTCTGCTTCACACACAGTGTAGTGGGGACACCTTGTGGAAGGTTTATAAATGGCTTTCAATCAGAATTTTCTAATGAAGTATTTTAGAAAGTTTATTAAAATCACTTGCTCTACATTATTAGTAAGTAAAAATTTAAACAGTGGTTAAGCTTTAAGGCAAAATTACATAGTACAGTGTATAGCTAAGCTGACACAATCACATGCACTTGGCAACTGAACAACTGAACAAAAATATGTTGACTGTTATGAAAACAATCCAATTTTGATGAATTGAACTGATTTTCAGTCGTCAAAAAATTCTGCAATAAAGTGTGCAGCATGTCAATTCAACCTTTAATGCCATTACCTTGAGAGGGTGAGAGCTTTCAACACCGCCCACTGTCTCAGAAACCCTAAATAATGTAACAAATCCACTGGTTCCATAATTCATTACAGCTAAAATGGACTATATAGCAATATTTTGCTGGTTGTTCATATCTGAAAAAGGGTTTTCTCAATGCTATAGCCAGTTTAGAACCAAATGGTGAGGATTAATGATGAGCTAGAGGAATAATATTCAAACTCACTATACTTATTATGATTACTTTTTAAACACTCTCATATTCGTCCAAATAGCGAGTACAATGTAAGTCAATGAGTGACACATCCAGCTTTAAAATTAATATTTCCAGGATAGGGTGGGAGGGTGAGCTTTTTCACATTTGAACTGCATAAAACACCATGCAGTGCCCCCCGGAGAGACCCTGACATTCAATCTGCTCTCACTGAGGTGCCAGCTCACTTTATGTACCGAATGGAGCTCTCAACTTGTTTCAGATCGATAATGATCGACACATCACTCACGAGCACCAGCGATACTTGCCGAGTAACGAGCGCCATGGGATCTAATGGCAGTATATAAATAATAATAATAATACCGTACTATTCGTGCAAATAGTAATGATTACAGTCACTCATCACTAGTGAGGATCAAACTCACTGTGACACTCACTCATCTTTAGAAAGTCCTTTATGTACTTTTGCAATCTCATTGTAAACTGGACTAAAACTGGAAAAGCCCTAAGGCTGTGTTGATGTTGCAGGTTTTTCCTATTCCATATTTGGTTTCTCTATTTTTTCCTGTTTGTTGCAAGCACAAATAAGATCTGTATTAACATTATTGCTGTCAAAAGTAGAGATCCAAGTAAAATCTCATGGTCCCCACTATAAATTAAGTTAAATAATATACAAAATAATAACATAAGTACCATTTTGTTTCAACTTTGTTTTCATTGAACTTTTTCTAATGCAAATCAACATATAGCATTCACAGCAATTGGTAAGGGATATTCAACAGTAGAGTATTACATTTTGGGCAAGGATTAAGAAAAAAAAGGACAGGCCCCAACAAAAAGTGATTAACATAAATGATAATGATAACTATAATCTTATGAAATCTTGAACAATTAATAACAACATAGAAATACAGATAAGTGCACTTCAAGTACATAGACTGTGAACTGGGATTCCATGATCCCAGTGCTAGAGTCGGATATTAATATACAGTGTTAGATCTGTGGGTGATATGCAAATATCACTCTACACCTCTTTGGGAGGTGTGATCTGGTTAGGTCCGTTCTCTTGCCGGGGATGTGACAGGTCGCCGCTGGGATGAAGAAAAAGAAAAAAGTGGACATAAAGACCTCCCTGCCCCAAGAACATAGCTGAGTGTTTGTCGCCAAACGAGGGGAGGAACAGAAACCCCTCTCTTCAATGTAGGCCTGCGAAGTGGGAAATAAGGGAATAAAAAGAGCAAGGTGAAGGTTATTGGGTGTGGGAAGAGAGAGAGAGAATGAGGGCGGGGAAGGTGGGAAGCATCGATGACTGTGAATGAAGTGGGAAAAGGGGCTAGAAAAAGGGTTTATAGGGGGAAAAGGTGGAAGGGTTGAAAAAGAAAAAGGAAGAAAGATACAGAGAGGGAAAAAAGGGGGGGATAGTTAGAAATGAGAGACTAGGAGGCGAAAGGGGTGGAAGAAGTGGGGGCTTAAACTGGCCCGCAAACTCGAGAGAGTAAGGTTCGAAAGACGTTAATGTAAGTCCATAGGGCATAGTCACCACTCAGGTAAAAAGTACCATTTTGTAGTTCTTATTAAGTCATTGTTTACAGTTATTCCTTATTATTTTATCTAGGACAATTGTCACATAATTCCTTTTTAGCATATGATGAGAGTGGCCCTGCAAGAGTTCATTTATCTTCTCTCACTCAATCCAGGACTCAACCTCTGTTATAGGCTATAACAAGAGTTTAAATCTCACTCCGACGCAGTCCACACACCCCAGCTACACAACACGCTTCCACCACTCATCAAATACATGGGGTGATGAGTCAATGGAATATACTACTGTCTGACAATCAACAGGGTTACCCACTCTCTGTAAGGCTATGGATTCTTTAGAGCATACAAGGATTAAACTTAATAAAGTTTTAAGCTTTAATAAATGTAAATACTTATGTTCCAAAAAAGGTAGGAAAAAAAGTATTCAAGGAGTGATACCTTTGTTGGCTAACCAGAGAAATTATATTTGTAAACTTTCAGGGCTCAATAACCCCTTCATCAGACAATACTACAAATTAATTTCTGAGACATTTAAATAGGTATCGTATTACAGCAGGACATGAGGTAATACTAAGTACAGATGGGCTGAGGAAATTAAATTAGAGTTTTTGTTATACATGCAGATGAGGAGAAGTGTTCTATTAGAGATCTGAAGACCTTGCAGAGGTGTGAGTTGTGTCCAAGTAATGACTCATGAATCCAGGTGTCAAATTGAGCCCTTTTGTTAAAGATTGAAACATCCTAATTAACTTGAATTCCCAGATCTTTCGTTCTCTATCATTCTTAAAATGACCTTTCAGTATTAGGACTTTTAGGTCTGCCATACTGTGTATAGGTTTAGAAAAGTGTACTCCTACAGGCATGTCCAGCTCATTTTTTATTGTATGTCTATGCAGATTGATCCTTGTTTGTAATTTTTGTTTTGTTTCTCTGATGTACGTCCCAGCATTGCACCTTGTACATTGTATCATGTACACCACATTGGCAGATGTACATGAAAAAAGGTCCATTATCTTATAGTCCTGATTTGTGTTGGGTATGGTTACTGTATCTGTTGGCGATATGTGAGTCCAAGTCCTGCATTTCTTACTGTTACAGGGGAATGTGCCCGTCTGTGATGGTGATGTGAGGACACTTCTGACAAAAATATTTCTTAAGTTGGGGGTTGTTTGTAGGAGAGCAGTGATAGTTCTGGGAATATTGTTTTCAGTCTGTGGTCTCTGTGAAATATGGGTTGGAGGTCAGCACCAATTTTCCTTATGAAAACCATATGAGGGTTGTATGTGACCACAAGAGGCACCCTGTTGTTTTCCTCCTTCTGTTTGTAATCCAAGAGGAGGCTTCTTGGGACCCTTGTAGCTCTGTGAATCTATCATCAATTACAAGTGGATGATACCCTTGTAGGAATGTTTATCTCAGTGATAGTAGGTGTAGTTTTCTATCCTCATTGTCTGAAAAGATCTGAATGTACTTCAGAGATGTAGATTATTGATTTTTCTGTCAGCCTTGGATGAAAGCTGTTTCATCTCAGGTATGCTGGACATCTTGAGGGTTTATGGTAAATAGATGTTTGTACAATATTGTCGTTGATGTATATGGTCATGTCTACAAAATGAATTTGGGACTTTGAAAAGTTGAGGGTAAGCTTGATGGTTGGATGGAACTTGTTGTGGAAGGTAAGTAGATCCTCTTTTAAGTCTTTTCAGATTATTAGTAGGTCATCAATGTAGCGAAAGTATGTCAGAGGTTCCATAGTACAAGAAGCCAAAAAATCTTGCTCTAGTTTAGCCATAAATAGGTTAGAATACCATGGTGACATTTTGCTTTCCATGGTGCTGCCCATACACTGTTGGTGTATATTATTCTCAAAGGAAAAATAGTTATGATGGAGCACAAACCTAATGAATTGCAGTGCTAGTTCTGTGGCTAGATTGTTTTATTGAAGGAAATATTTGCATGATGCAATCCCATCTTTGGGAGGAATGTTGGAGTAAAGGGACTCTACATCCATGGTGGCCAATATTGTATCCTCTGGAAGTGGACCCAGCACTGACAATTTGCAGAGAATGTGTGTGCTGTCCTGGATGTAGCTGAGTGTTTGCTACATCAAGGGTTTTAGAATGTTCTCCACCCAGTCAGAGATATTCTTAGTTAATGTTCCAATACCAAAGATGATGGGTCTCCCTGGGTTACCTTCTTTATGTATTATAGGTAACATGTAGAGGTTACCTATTTGGGGGTTGTCTGGTATCAGGGCCAGTAGGGAGGATGATATAGAGTCAAACCCATTGATGATCTTTGTTAATTCCTCTTTGTATTTTTTTGGTGGGATCTTCCTGAAGGGGGGTGTAGTATTTTTGTGTCCAAGAGTTGCCTGTGTTGTTTCCTGGATGTAATCTGACATATTCATAATGACTACAGCTCCTCCTTTATCTGCTGGTTTAATGATGATATTGTTGGATTTTAAGGATTTTCTTTTGTGCGTGCTGATGTTGCTTGGTACTTTGAGGCGTTTTTCCAAAATATCAGATTTAACTTTTTTACAGAAACATAATAAAAAAAAAATACAGTTCTTACAATAATAAGATATAAAAGATAAAAATAAAAAAGACACACATACAGTTGAAACCAGAAGTTTACATACACTATATAAAAAGACAAAACATATAAAGTCCAGCAAAGGAACCCTTCTGTGCTGTGTTAAAATCCTTTTATTCCATGTACAGCGTTAAAACTTCATTCCATAACCGGACAAGGTACATATAGGAGCAGTGGGCACTTAACAACAATAGAGAGCACAGCTGTCTGGTCACAGACAACGCATTTCAACCTTTAAGTTCTTCGTCTAGATCCAGTGTGGTTGCTATGTCTCATTCAAGATATACTCTGAATTTGCATAATTAAAAGTGAGTGTCAGCTTTTAGTAGCTTCAGAGCAGATCTCTAGTTAATAAATTGCTATGTTGCTACATATTTATTATTATTCTATACTTACATAGCACCATTGGTTCATGGCGCTTTAACTGTGTAAGGGCAGAACAAGGACGAGAACACGAACACAAAAAATCACAACAAATCATACAGGTACAGTAGGGCAGAGGATCCTGTCCACAAGGGCTCACATTCTATAGGGGATGGGTGGGCGACAGTAGGAGGGGGAGAGGTGGGGGTGAGATGGGGCACTGGATTAGGTCTCAGTGTGGGTTGTAGGCTTGAAGGAAGAGGTGGGTCTTCAGGTTTTTTTTGAAGGTTCCCAGGGTAGGGGCGTGTCTGATGTGGTGGAGTTCCAGAGTATGGCGGATGCACGAGAGAAGTCTTGTATGCGGTTGTGGGAGGTGGAGATTGCTTTTTACTTTTTATTATCCTTTTATTTTTTTTGCTGTTTTCTATATTTTATCTCCTACATTTTATTTTTGTGTTATCATGAAACAAAACAAAAACATTTTTTCAAAAGAAAGAAAAAATTTTGTTGGAGAAAAAAAAAACATACCAATATATCTGTATTGTATAGATCCTTAATTATTTTCTATGTTGTCAAAATAAACTACATTGCAATGTACCTGATACTGTACGTTTATAAACTTTCTCCATTTCTGCAAAACGCTAATTTTATTCGTTGTCAGTAAATCATTCTTAGTCCACTACAAATAATTTCTATATGGCTTTTACCTCTTTTAGTTGTCAATCCTGCCTATGATTCAGACCTGACGGTGTACGACTTTCCACTATAAATATCCAAAAACTTTCTCTACTCAATAATTTTCTTTTATAATTTCCTCCTCTAATGGTCTTATTACATTCTCCACCCCATAGAATGAAAAATTACTCAAATCACCCTTGTGCTTGTGATGAAAGTGTTTAGATACCGCTGAAGCCCCTATGCCAGCGCCATTGGTTTCATCGGACATGTGTTTTCTAATACGTTTTTTCAGCGGCTGAGTTGTACATCCTATTTGTATTTGTAACTATTACATGTTACTGAGTATATCACATTATAAGTATTGCACTTAATAGATAAAATCTTGTATTTCATACTCTTTTACCATATACCATTGACACAATCTTGTCTATTTTTTTTTTGAGAAACCACAGCACTTGCACTTTTTTGCTCCACATTTGTGTAAGCCCTTTGTGGCAAACCAAGTCTGGGAAATTTTGTATTTTTTGTTACTTTAGAGAGAAGGAGAAATAATATTTCGGATGGTTCTATTTTTTTGCATCATAGATCTCAACTCTGCATCTTGATCTAACAGCGGGAAATATTTTTTCACTATAGCCACATCTTCTTTATATTGTAGACTATATTCTGTGCTGAAAGTCATGAATTGAAAGGTTTTCTTGTTATTAGCTTTTTAATCTTTCTTTTTCAATAGATATATGAAGAAAGAGGCAGCACTCACCAGTATTGTGCGACAGTGGTCTCTTTAATCCAGCATGTTCAAGGATTCATGACAGGGTGCAGGGAGGTGACCACGGAGGGCGGATGACGACACCGTTTCGCGAGAAAATTTGCTTCTACGGGTACATTGGACCTGTAGAAGCAAATTTTGTTGCGAGACGACGTCGTCATCTGTCCTCCGTGGTCACCTCCCTGCACCCTGTCATGAATCCTTGAACATGCTGGATTAAAGAGACCACTGTCGCACAATACTGGTGAGTGCTGCCTCTTTCTTCATATATCTATCATTACTTGTGTTGTGGATTAGCACCACCAGGGAAGGATCTGCCTATAGGGCAAGTTGCCCGAAGCATGACTGTTGATACTGCCACTTAGTGCCCTGAATCTCTATCACTTGATTTTTTTTTCCAATAGATTCCCTCTCTCAATATTATTTGTGATTTTTTTCGTCTCTATCTAGGCACCATTTTGGGTATTGTCTCTCACCCAGTCTCTAAAAAATTATTTTTTCCCACATTATACCGAGTTATTTCTATCAGATCTTATAAGTTCATCTATTGGTATATTGTGGATTGTGTGTTTGGGATGGCACCAGGGCCGGACTGGGACCAAAAAGCAGCCCTGGAAAACAAGCTCCACCAGCCCACATACTATAACACCCATCAGCCTCGATCAGTGAAATTTGCTTTTACGTTGTCATGACCTCATCACTTTCGCAGGCTGCTTTCACATCAGCGGTAAACTGATGTTTGCGGCCAATCCAGCAGGTGGCACCGCATCTGCCGGATCAGCCGACTTGCAGCACAGATGCGGCAAGCCCCATGCATTGTGTACGGCAAGTGCTGTTCTGCCAGGTGCGGCAGATCCGCCACTTGCGGCGGCGAAAAACCCCCCCACCACTTACAGCCACGTTTCTTGGGATCGTGGGGTCCCAGTGGTCAGATCCAGAGCGAAGGGAAAGTCACCATCTATACAGAAGAGAAGTGATGACTTCCATATTGGGGATAATTAATTTAAACAACAGTTAAATGCTGAAAATCAAAGTCCAATACCACCTCTGACAACTGGACAGAAGTGGTACTGTGCAGTGTATATTTACAGAATAATACAGATACTGAGGATTACACCCAGTATACAGGACAGGAGAAGTGGTACTGTACAGTGTATATATACAGAATAATACAGATACTGAGGATTACACCCAGTATACAGGACAGGAGAAGTGGTACTGTGCAGTGTATATATACAGAATAATACAGATACTGAGGATTACACCCAGTATAAAGGACAGGAGAAGTGGTATTGTGCAGTGTATATATACAGAATAATACAGATACTGAGGATTACACCCAGTATACAGGACAGGAGAAGTGGTACTGTGCAGTGTATATATACAGAATAATACAGATACTGAGGATTACACTCAGTATACAGGACAGGAGAAGTGGTACTGTGCAGTGTATATATACAGAATAATACAGATACTGAGGATTACACCCAGTATAAAGGACAGGAGAAGTGGTACTGTGCAGTGTATATATACAGAATAATACAGATACCGAGGATTACACCCAGTATACAGGACAGGAGAAGTGGTACTGTGCAGTGTATATATACAGAATAATACAGATACTGAGGATTACACCCAGTATAAAAGACAGGAGAAGTGGTATTGTGCTGTGTATATATACAGAATAATACAGATACTGAGGATTACACCCAGTATACAGGACAGGAGAAGTGGTACTGTGCAGTGTATATATACAGAATAATACAGATACTGAGGATTACACCCAGTATACAGGACAGGAGAAGTGGTACTGTGCAGTGTATATATACAGAATAATACAGATACTGAGGATTACACCCAGTATAAAGGACAGGAGAAGTGGTACTGTGCAGTGTATATATACAGAATAATACAGATACTGAGGATTACACCCAGTATACAGCACAAGAGAAGTGGTACTGTGCAGTGCATATATACAGAATAATACAGATACTGAGAATTACACCCAGTATACAGGACAAGAGAAGTGGTACTGTGCAGTGTGTATATACATAATAATACAGATACTGAGGATTACACCCAGTATACGGGTCAGGAGAAGTGGTACTGTGCAGTGTATATATACAGAATAATACAGATACTGAGAATTACACCCAGTATACAGGACAAGAGAAGTGGTACTGTGCAGTGTATATATACAGAATAATACAGATACTGAGGATTACACCCAGTATACAGGACAGGAGAAGTGGTACTGTGCAGTGTATATATACAGAATAATACAGGTACTGAGGATTACACCCAGTATACAGGACAGGAGAAGTGGTACTGTGAAGTGTATATATACAGAATAATACAGATCCTGAGGATTACACCCAGTATACAGGACAGGAGAAGTGGTACTGTGCAGTGTATATATACAGAATAATACAGATACGGAGGATGACACCCAGTATACAGGACAGGAGAAGTGGTACTGTGCAGTGTATATATACAGAATAATACAGATACTGAGGATTACACCCAGTATACAGGACAGGAGAAGTGGTACTGTGCAGTGAATATATACAGAATAATACAGATACTGAGGATTACACCCAGTATACAGGACAGGAGAAGTGGTACTGTGCAGTGTATATATACAGAATAATACAGACACTGAGGATTACACCCAGTATACAGGTCAGGAGAAGTGGTACTGTGCAGTGCATATATACAGAATAATACAGATACTGAGGATTACACCCAGTATACAGGTCAGGAGAAGTGGTACTGTGCAGTGCATATATACAGAATAATACAGATACTGAGGATTACACCCAGTATACAGGACAGGAGAAGTGGTACTGTGCAGAGTATATACTGTAGATAGCCAAGACTCAGCCTGATCCTAAAGATGGGTAAAGATGAAAGGTGGAGGCAAAAAGTCCAGTGCTAGGCGCAGAGAGAACAGAATTCATGGAGACACCGGGAAGAACGCAAAGAGAACTCTCAGGAAAATTTTCTGTTGCTGCACATTACAGACTGCGGGCCGTGTACACACTAGAAGCTGCCTGATGTATACACGTTACACAGTGCGGACTCTGGGCACGTTACACGCTGCGGACTCTGGGCTCGTTACACGTTGCGGACTCTGGGCTCGTTACACGCTGCGGACTGTGGGCTCGTTACATGCTGTGGACTCTGGGCTCGTTACACGCTGCGGACTCTGGGCTCGTTACACGTTGCGGACTCTGGGCTCGTTACACGCTGCGGACTGTGGGCTCGTTACATGCTGTGGACTGTGGGCTCGTTACATGCTGTGGACTCTGGGCTCGTTACACGCTGTGGACTCTGGGCACATCTGAGACTGTTGGTTATATCTTGCATACACAGCACTATACTGTATATACAGGTCCACACTATATATACACAGTATATAGGCACACTAGTACAGCATGTAGTGTGGACCTGTATATACTGTATAGTGTTGTGTAGAGACAGAGAGACACACAGACAGACACTGTCAAACACACAGATAGAGACACTCAGACAGATAGAACAACACTCAGAAAGACACACACAGACATGATACTCACATATACCAGTAGGACCTGTGATGATGTCTCATGAAGGGGAGGCATCAGGGGTCACATGATCATCTCAGAGAGAGATCAGGAATGTGATGAAGATGGTGGGAGGGCTTGGGACCTGCCCCTGTCATCCTGATTACTGAGAGAAGGGCACTGCTTTGGGGAAATGGCCCAGCCCCTTCGCGTCCGTGGCCCTGCCCCCTGCATGCCGTGGCAGCTCGGTGACAGTTTAAAGCAATGCTGAGGCTGGAGGAGCGGGCGACCCACCTGCACCCCACAAGTGGGCGGCCCATGGGGAAAAGTCCCGCCCCTCCCGCCTGTCAGTCCGGGCCTGGATGGCACGATCTGGCATGCAAGATCGTGTTACATGCTGTGGGCTTGCGATATGATGCTACAAATACTTTTTTATTGTGATTATCTCCATGTAATCTGATGTTAAGAAAGTTAATTTTCGTATTATCTTGCTTGCTTGTGAATCTCAGGTTAAAGTCATTATGGTTGAGGTAGTCAGTGAATTTATCGACTTCAGTTATAGTGCCCCCCACACATACAGGGGTCATCTATATATCGTTGTTGGTTCCATAAAGATGCAACTCTTCCCATCTCCCCATCACAAGATTTGCCAGTGATGGGGAGAATTTCACCCCTATGCTCACCCCTCTCCTTTGTAAGAAAAATCTTTCAGCGAAACTAAAATAATTATGATGAATCAAAAATGTTACTTCTTCTATTAGGAATGCTTTAATTTCCCGTTTATAATTACAATAGGTTTCCAGATAGTAATTCTGATTCTCCAAAGCTACTGTGAGGGGAATACTGGGGCAAATAGTAACACAATCTGTCTGGGAACTATGTAGCGACATAGCAATTTATTAACTAGATATCTGCTCTGAAGCTACTAAAAGCTGACACCCACTTTTAATTCTACAAATTCTAAATTGGACCATGTCCACACTCAGAGTATATCTTGAATGAGACATAGCAACCACACTAGAACTAGATGAAGACCTTAAAGGTCGAAATGCATTGTCTGTGACCAGACAGCTGTGCTTTCTATTGTTGCGAAGTGCCCACTGCTCATGTATGTACCTGGTCCGGCTATGGAATGAAGTTTTAACGATGTTCATGGAATAAAAGGATTTTAACAAAGCACAGAAGGGTTCCTTCTCTGGACTTCATATGTTTTCCTAAACGACTGCAGGAGGATGTGCCTCCCTCACTCCGAGTGGTTCCTTGGCAGACGACCGGACCGAGGAGTAATCACTATCTGACTGAGCTGGCTATTACAAACTGTTTCTTGTCTATATAAAAAGACACAAATGCATCTTTTTCTCACTATATACCATGACATCAGAATAAATCTTTCCCATTTTAGGTCAATTAGGATTGCCATAATTATTTATAGTTGCCAAATGGCAGAAAAATGAGAGAGAATTTTTTAAGGCATTTTTACTATTTTGTGCAAACTCAGACGTTTACATACCCTAAGATTACTTGCCTTTAAACAATTTGGGACAGCTCATATGATGATATCATGTGTTTGGAAGCTTCTGATAGGTTTATTGGTAACATCTGAGTTAGAGACAAACCTGTGGCTGTACAAGGCCACAATTTTCTTTTTGATATCTTGGTTGATTTCTTTAGACTTTCCCATGATGCTACACAAAGAAACACTGTGTTTCAGGTGTACATTAAAATACAACCGGTGTGTCTCTAACTCAGATGTTGCCAATAAAACAGAAGCTTCTAAACACAATGTCGTCATATGGGCTGTCCCAAATTGTTTAAATGCACAGTAATGTTAGTGTATGTAAACTTGTCACTTTGCAAAAAGTAATAAGAATGCCTTAAAAAAATCTTTCTCATTTGTCTGGCTTTTGGCAAATATTAATATATATGGTAATCCTAATTGACTTTAAACTGGAAAAGTTTATTCTGATTTCATATCAGTCAGTGAGAAAAAAAATGCATATATGTCTTTTTTATGTAATGTATGTAAACTTCTGGTTTCAACTGCAAATGCAAGACAGTAATAAAATGAAATTTGAGAAATACAGAAATACCTAATTTCCAGTCTACAGTTATTCTTCTGTATCCTTGGGGGAAGGAAAGATGAAATATGGATCACATCAGCATTTGGCTGATCCCCACATGCGAACAGCTTTCTTTTGTGTCACCCAGCTTTTTATAGGTTTGACCCAGGCTCGTGTTTCCAGGGCAACCTGTAATTTTAATATTCTAATCTCAGTCTGTGAATGAACCATGGCTAATTTAGTAATGAGCATACTTCATTTTAAAAGTCCTGTTTTGCAAGCACCTCCCTTTCTATAGTAAATAGAGAATGTGAGGTCTTTCCACCAATGACCATTTGTTCAGTCCCTTTAAAGCTCACTGAAGTGTCACAAATGACACCTTCTGTATTCTCATGGAAGCCCCCTTGGATCTCAGTTCCTCCAATCAAGATAAGGAGAGGCTATACATTTTGTGCAGAGACAGCAAACTGGAATTAGTCTTACATTACTACGGACTGCTGCTATTATACAATTATACCTACAAATACATATTTCCTTCACAAAAATATTTTAAAATAACAATTATATTCAGAGGCATTGAAGCACACATTAAATATCATAGTGCTCTATTGCTGTAAGTGCTTGTCTGGGTCACAAGGGAAATTTCTTCTCTGGTTAAGTGTTATTCTTTAGCTCAAGTTTGCTTTTTGCTGACGTGATGGTTCAGGGGCCAAAGCTCTTCTATTTAATCACCATGTCTTCTCTGAACTGAAATAGCCGAAAATGTATTTTTAGCAGTCACCATTTTTTTTAGCCGCTTGGGAGGTAGGCAAGTAAAAATGCATATGCTAGCAAAATATTTGCAAGATATGACACTTTGATTGTAAAAAGGATGAGGAATATTTCAAATAAGTCCAAACCCCTCTTTGGAAATTAAGGATGTGCTCTGTCCTGTACATTCTACATGCAGCCATAGGAATATATTTGCTTTTGTATGTATGAAGTAGTGTTTGTAGTTTTGGGTTTCTTTCTGTATACGCTCAACTCTGAGTTTTATAAAGTTTGCTGCTAACTTGCTAGTAACCCTTGTATATACAGCATGCATTAGTCTCATTGCCACTAAGTCTGGGGTATCTCATTATAATTATTTTTTATTTGAGAACTTTTTTAAAATAAAATGATGTCTTATTACTACTACTATTATTAAATAATAATAATAAAAATTATAAAACCCTGTTAGGTATAATAAAATATTCCACACATGTTCTACCAATAGCATTTTTATTCATATAGTTACTATTACATTAGGTCAGTCTTCTCACTAGTGCAGGTGTTGAAATCTAAAAATAAGAGCGAATATTGTTGTTATATGGAAAAGCAATATTTTGAACATAATATGGCAAACAACTGTAGAGATATACCTCCAACGTTGAGTCTTCATGCCTTACTGTTTTACTACACCAATATAAAGGCATGATAGACCATAAACTAAGGTCACTGAAGCCTATGTATTTCACCAGGACCAAATGCACATCTAATGCAGGGGTCTCAAACACATGGGGCTTCAAAGTGCGACTTGCGGCACTGTGGACAACATAAGGACACCGGAATCCACTGTGCAGGGGGCCACCATGGTGCGCTGTGTAAGGGGCCACCGCGGTGCAGGGTGCTGGGGACTGCAACTTTATTATCACTTCCTGCGGCCGCTACGACCTGCTCCGAGCCTCCTTCCCTCAGCTACATCAATGGAAGCTGGCGGACCAATCAGATCACAGACTCGCAAGTGACGTCGGCCAATCAGAAATCTCAAGTGACGTCATACGCCGACGTCACTTGCGGGTCTGTGATCTGATTGGACTGCCAGCTTTCATTGATGTAGCTGAGGGAAGGAGGCTCGGAGCTTGTCATAGCGGCCGCAGGAAGTGATAATAAAGCTGCAGTCCCCAGTACTATGCACCTTGGCGGCCGCTTACACAGCGCACCCTGGCGACCCCCTGCACAGTGGATCCTGGCATCGTCAAGGTATGTGTGAGAGAGAGTGACTGTGTGTATGAGAGAGTGTGTGTGTGTGTATATGAGTGTGCGTGTGTATGAGAGTGTGTATCTGAGCATGAGAATGTGTGTATATGAGTGTGTGAATGAGAAAGTGTATGAGTGTGTCTATATGAGTGTGTGTATGAGAGTGTGTATGTGTCCATGAGAAAGTGTGTGTGTGTGTGTGTATATGAGTGTGTGTGTATATGAGTGTGTATGAGAAGCGTGTATGTATGAGTGTGTGTGTGTGTACGAGAGTGTATGTGTATATGAGTGTATATGTATGAGAGCGTGTATGAGAGTGTGTGTGAGTGCGTATGAGTGTATGTATATGAGTGTGTATGAGTGTGTGAGAGTCTGTGTATGAGTATGTGTGTGTAAAAGTGTGTACGTGAGTGTGTAAGAGTATGTGAGTGTGTATGAGAAAGTGTGTGTGCATGAGTGAGTGTGTGTGTGTGTATGAGAGAGTGTGTGTATGAGAGAGTGAGTGGGTGTATAAGAGTGGGTGTATATGAGTGTGTGTGTGTGTATGAAAGTGTGTGTATCTGTGTGTGTGTGTGTGTGTGTATGAGAGTATATATGAGAAAGTGTGTATGCGTGTATGAGTGTGTGTCAGCGTGTATGTGTGTGCATGAGCATGTGTGTATGAGAGACTGTGTGTGTATGAGTGTGTATATAAGAGTGGGTGTATATGAGTGTGCATGTGTATGAGAGTGTGTGTATCAGAATGTGTATATGTGTGTGTATCTGCGTGTGTGTGTGTATGAGACTGTATGTATGAGAGTGTGTATATGAGTGTGTATGTGTGTCAGTGTGTATGAGAGTGTGTATGTCAGTGTGTATGAGAGACTGTGTGTGTGTATGCAAAAAGAAGAGAGACCTGATTGGGACATCACTACAAAGTGTCATCAGAATGCGGACATTACTACAAGAGGACCAGGATGAGGACATTACTACAAAAAGAGGACCAGGATGGGGGCATTACTACAAGATGAGGACCAAGATGGTGACATTACTACAAGAAGGACCATAATGGGGGACATTAATATAGGATGGTGACCAGTATGAGGACATTATTACAAGAAGGGGACATTACTACAAGGGATGACCAGGATGAGAACATTACACAAGATGAGGACCAGGATGGGGACATTACTACAAGAAGGGAACCACGGTGGGGACATTAGTAAAAGGAGACCAGGATTTGAACATTACTACATTGAGCGAAAAATTCTGGAATTACTAAAAATGTCACCTAGTAATGCGGCCCCCCGATATCAATTTTTTTCTATGTGTGGCCCACCAACCCAGCCGAGTTTGAGACCCCTGATCTAATGTGTGAGGTTACTGCCTAGTCTCCTTCAACAGAAAATGTAAAGGGAGAGACAAATTGAACAGTTTAATTATAAGCTGCTGCCAGGAGTATCTGATAGCAGCTTAGTCCAGGGGTGGACCTACCGTATGTGCAGCCGGTTCTATTGCACTGGGGACCCAAGCTGCTAGGGGCCCCTCAGGCTCCAGCACCTCTGTCTCTGGGCCCCTGAGCGCTGTGTACTTTGGGGCTCCTGCCCCCACACGCCATCCTTGGGTCCTCCTTAGTGCTGCCTGGCTCCCCCTCTTTCAATTCTAATCTTACCGGCGCCGGTAGGCAGTCTCAGCCTGTTGTCATGGTTACTGTGACACTGCAGCTGCTCTGCTTCCTGTGTGATACATACAGAAAATAGAACGGTGCCAGCTGCGGCTCACAGTAACCATGACAACAGGCTGAGATCAGCGTGATTGTCTGCCGGCGCTGGTAAGATTAGAATTGAGAGAGGGGGAGCCAGACAGTGCTAAGGGGGCCCCGAGGATGATGTATGGGGGCAGCGGTCAGGGGCCCCTAAGTAAGCTCCCTGCCCCACTACACTCCTCCTTGTAGGCATACAGAGTCAGCGTTCTGGAGTAGTTACATCACTGCATTATGTCGTGCTGAGTGTTGGGGAGTAGAAGAGTAGGAGGATTGTTGCACCAAATTTTTGTGCTTTTTGTTTTTCGTGTTTTTCTTAGTTTTTTCAAACCATATACATATATATATATATATATATTTATTTATTTTTTACATTTACAATTAATAATGACTGATTATTCAGGGAAGCAGTAGGAGCGGATACGTGCAAAAGTACTCGCTACTGTTGAACAGTCCTCTTTAAATATGGCTATACCACACATTACAGTTCAGAGGAGCTAACTTTACAGGATCAAGTCTCCAAATGAACCTGCAATGGCAAGAACATTAGGGATGCAGAGAATCAGACCCATTACTGATCAGATGATGAATTTTTTTTTTTTTCCATAGATAATTTTTATTAAAGTTTTAAGATAAACAACCATCAGTAATTGGAAAACAGACGTAGGTTATTGAGAACTACAAGTAGAAAAAACAGGACTAAGGAAACTCCGTGTGACCTCAAGCCATATAATGCCACATGGAGCCTTGTCAAATCAGTATGTTTCTTAGGGCGAGTCCAAGTATTAATTTCCTCCTTCAGAGGATAAGTCCTTGTAGTCATACAGTCATTTTCAGACTAGGATGTGAAGTTCGGCTTACAGAGACCACAGTGTTTTGTGGGTTTCCTTTGTATAAGCAAGCAAACAGACAACTATATTAATCATAGGATCAACTATACATTCCTGTGTAAACGATATTTACTGTGATAATAAACAGAATTACATCAGGGGAGGACTAAACTAAGAGAATGAAATGTTGGTTCAATAGGAGGGGAATCTAGGGAAAGATACAGAGATGGAAAAGAGACAGAAAAGAAAGCAGAAGATCAAGAGCATAGGGGGTCCAGTAAGAGAGCAGGACGACGGGACCAGGGATTTCGGGGCCTCACCTGGGTCCCGATCAGAGATGAGGGTGGGCCGGGGGGGGAGGGTGTGCGCCCCTCAAAACTAAGCCGCTCAGCCGCCCAGCCCCCCCTCCCCCTCCCAAGACTCCGGCCTCGGATCCCTCTAAAAGGGTATCTGCATAGCTAGGGGTTGTTTCGCCCACACACTCCACGCCTCCTCAACATACCGTTTGGCGCCCCTGTCCAGTGCAAGATAGTATTCATGGCAGAAAATCAAGTTGATCTTGTCAGTCAGTTCGCTCATCACGGGGGGTAGATCACTCTTCCATTTTGCCGCAATGCAAATTCTCGCTGCTGTGTACACATAGGTCGCGAGGTGTCTAATTACCGGCGGATTTGACATCAGTCCTATGTTAAGTACAGCTAGTTGCGGAGAAAGGGGGATTTCTGTGTCCGTAAGGGACACTAGTAGCCCTGCCGCTAGTTGCCAGAAGGGAGACAGTCTGGGGCATGACCACCACATGTGGGCCCAGTCACCCTCCTGACCACATTGTCTCCAGCACTGAGCTGATGCTCCTTTGCCGAATTTAGCCAATTTTACTGGGGGTGTATGCCATCGTAGGTGGATTTTCTTTAAGAGTTCAATGTGGTTGACGCATTTGGATGCTGCCGAAACACAGTGAATTGCGTCCTCCCAGTCATCAGCTTCCGCCTGAAAGTCAAAATCTCTCTCCCATTTTTCCATGTACTCTAATTTGGAGGGGGAGTCCCTCTCTATAAGTTCTGAGTATAGCAGGGATAAGCTCCTGGGCAAAACCCCGTCTGAAATTACAAATCTTCTCAGGGCTGTGGATACGCCCACTGGTTTTAAGATGCCGCGTCCCTGACAAGCACGGAGAAAGTGAGAAACTTGGAGGAACTGCAGGAAGGAACCGGTCTTTGAAGGGTATTTGGAGAGAAATTCCTCTAGCGAGAGAACTCTTCCCTGGGTCATAAGATCTCCTACTACCTTCGGGCCCTTCTCTTTCCATATGGAGAGGTTCAATGATGGGATATGCCAACAGAGTGCATCCAAGTGCATGTCCTCTGTCGTCAGATTGACCCCGCCTGTCCCTTTTGATCCCCACACCTTCAGTAATGTCCGGGCCGTTCCCAGCAGTTCCTTCCCCCGTACCTCCCCTAGGGTCTCAGCCACCAGGAGGGATCGAAGTGAACCTCCCTTAGTCTCTGCCTCCTCAATCTGCAGCCATCCAGATGACCCTTCACCTCTCCACCAGGATCTCGCTGCTTCCAGAATTACCGCCCTGTGATAGGATTCCACATCAGGCACCCCCATACCTCCTTTTGTGATCCGGCGGTACATGATTTTCCCCCTTACTCTGGAGGGCTTCCCTGCCCATACACATTTATTTATCATGGATTGCAGACGTGCCAACTGGGTCCGCGAGTACTGGAGTGGCAAGCACCTAAAGAGGTACAGAATCTTTGGTTGCCACATCATACGAACTGTTTGCACTCTCGCAATCCATGATAAGGTAGCTACTGGGAAATCTCTCATGGCGGTACCCAGCGCAGATAGCAGATGGTCTATGTTTCGGGCGGCCACTTCGCTTGTAGGGCATAACAGTATTCCCAAATAAGGGACCCCATTCGGGCACCACTTGAAGGGAAAAAGGCCTCTCAGCCGAGCCGCCACCCTTCCTTCCACTCCCACCGGGAGGATCATAGACTTGGAGGCGTTCACCCTGTAGTATGAGACCCGCGAGAAGAGGTCAAGTGTTTGCACCACTCTGGGGAGGGAGAGTAGTGGCTCAGTCATGGTTATTATTACGTCATCGGCATAGAGACCCACTACATGTTTTTTCTCCCTCACCTGAATGCCTCTGATTTCAGGATCAGCTCTCAGGCAGGCCGCCAATGGCTCCATTACCAGAGCAAATATTAGTGGGGAGAGTGGGCATCCCTGCCGAGTGCCGTTTGTTATTGGGAAAGATCTTGAAAGGTAACCTGCTGAGAACACTCTAGCGCACGGGTTGGAATACAGACTGAGGACGGCTGAAACGATGGGGCCTGAAAATCCAAAGGCGGAGAGGACCTCCCGGAGGTATCCCCAGTGCACCCTGTCAAACGCTTTTTCCGCGTCCAGGGACAGGAATACACTGGGACACCCCCTCCTCTCCGCCACCTCAATCAGATTCAGCATCCTTCTAGTCCCATCCCGAGCTTGCCTCTTCTGCACGAATCCCACCTGATCAGGATCAACCACCAAGGGGACCACCGCCCCCAGCCGGTCCCCCAGGAGCCTGGAAATATTTTAAGATCTACGTTAAGCAGAGAGATTGGCCTATAGTTCTCAGGGCGGTCCCGGTCCTTCCCGGGTTTCGGGATTGTAGTGATTGTGGCTTCAAGTGCAGAGGCCGGTATGTTACCTCTAGACTGCCACAAATGGAACACCCTGAGAAGGTACGGGGCCAACTCCCTGCCAAACATCTTGTAGTACTCTCCTACAAACCCATCAGGGCCAGGAGCCGAGTTGGATTTCAACCCGCCGAGTGCTCTCATTACCTCTTCCAAGGTGATTGGGTTATTCAACTCTTCCAGTTTCTCCGGAGGGACCTTCGGGAGGTTTAGTTTTTCCAAAAAAATTCTGATCCCTTCCACGGTGGGTTGGGGGGTGTTTTTGTCATGTTTTAAATTATACAGCGCCTCATAGTAGGTCGCAAAGACCTCTACCACCTGAGCCGGGTCCCTTACTAATTTACCTCCTCCCCCCTTCATTTCCGTGATCATGGACTTAACCGTTTTCTTTTTGATTCTGCGTGCAAGCAGTTTCCCCGCCCGATCTCCTGCTTCATAGTATCTCATTTTGAGTTTCCTGAGACTTATCTCATGCTGCCGCAACAACAGGGCACGTAGTTTATTGCGTATTAGCAAAATTTGTGCGAGGATCTGCGGGGAGGGAGAGGCTTTGTTCGCCGTTTCCAATCTTGTTATTTCAGCTGTCCATTCCTCCAGCAATTTGCCCCGTTTCTTTTTTAGATGCGACGCTTTTTGTAACAATAGACCCCGTATGACCGCCTTCTTTGCTTCCCACAGAGTCTCATCCGAGATCTCCCCGTTATCATTCGTCTCAAAGTAGTCGCTCAGTGAGGCCTTCACGCCATCAGCGATTCCGTTCTCCAACAGGAGGCCTGGGTTAAGTCTCCAGTGTCGGGTCGTACCCCCTCCCGAGTCCAGAACAATATCCAGAGTGATCGGAGCATGGTCCGACCATGTGATCACACCCAGCCCCGATGACTCACACCTCTCTAGTGCCAAATCGTTGACCAGAAAATAATCTATTCTAGAGTAGGATTTGTGCACATGAGAGAAAAAGGAAAAGTCCCTCTCCTCTGCATGGTGATATCTCCAGACGTCGTGTAGGTGGTACTCCCGACACAACTGACCCATGGGTACCCCCCTGCCCGAAAGTGAGGAAGAGGAGTCCAATCGGGGGTCCAAAATCAAATTGAAATCACCTCCGATTACGAGTCGGCCCACTGAGCGTTCTCTTAAGATCTTAAAGACTGTTCTTGCAAATTTTAGTTGGCCCCTATTTGGAGCGTATACGCTCGCCAGCGTATATGGGGTGCCTCCGATCTCACACTTAACCACCACAAAGCGGCCCTCGGGGTCCGCTATCACCTCCCCCAGACAAAACTGTATTTTATGACTAACCATTATGCAGACCCCCGCCTTTTTTTCTTTTGCATTGGCGTGGAAAATGTGGGGGAAGCCCCCATGTTGCATCCTACCATTATCGGCTTCTAAGAGATGAGTCTCCTGGAGATATATCACCTCCGCTCAGGAAGATCGAATCTCCCTCCAGGCAAAAGAGCGCTTGGCCGGGGAGTTAAGACCCCGGACGTTTAGGGAGAGGAGGCTGAGCGTCATCACTACCCACCCCCAGCCCCCGCAACCCACCCCCCGGACCCAAATTGAAGTGTACTAAACCAATAGAGACTAACGAGTCTCTTGGGGGGGACTGAAAGAAGATAAAAGGAGGACGTTAGGATGTATCCGGAGTTCCGGGTAGAGAGATGGAGTGACAGAGAAGATATTTAGAGAGGAGAGGGGAATAGCAGGGAGACAAGGAGGGGTAGGAGCGATAGAATCATGGGAAACAGGTGGAAAGGAGACACACAGTACTACAATGCGAAACATATACACATATATGTAAACAGATTAGGTATCTTTTTTTTTTTTTTTTTTTTTAAAGATACAGACTGGGGGAAAGAGTCCGCCCCTTCAGGGGACACAGCACAGTGCCCCTTCAGATAGACCAAACCAAAACGAAACAAGGCAAGGCTATCTACTTGGGCTACTCTAAAAGGATATACAGAGCCGGTCAGAAGAGACCCGAGTAAGTGGTATGAGATCAGTTATGCGACCCCCACATCTGGTAGGTTGGTATCTCTTGATTCTCCTTCAGTACGCGGAGAGCGTTGTGGCGTAGTGGAGGAGAGGCGCCATTCCTTCAGGGTTCGGCGCAACAACGTTGGTGATGAGAAAGTATGTCTTCTGCCCTGGTACCGGAAATTCAATGACACCGGGGATCCCCATGCATACATCATCCCACGGTCACGTAGAATTTTGCAGCTGGATGCAAATGCACGACGCCTGGCTAGGGTGCCAGGCGACAAGTCTGGAAATGTTGCAAGTCCTTTGTAAGGATCAGGTAGTGCTGGGCCTTGCCTCATTCTTTTCAGTAGTCGGTCCACCACTCCCGGTCGGACCATGTAAACCAGAATGTCTCTCGGCACTTTGTCTGGGAGGTGTGTGGGTTTCGGTATCCTGAACGCTCGTGCGATCTCCAGGTCAGATGTCGGGGTGTCCGGGAGTGCCACCATTAAAAACTTTCCCACCAACACCGGGACGTCGTTTTCTGTGTCTGATTCGGCGACTCCTCTTAGTTTAAAGTTATTGCACCGCATTTTATCCTCCAGGTGGTGTAAGGTGGCCTGCACAGCCCCCATGTCTTTATCCAGTTCGTCGTGGCTATCTGCCAGGTCATTATGGGCTTTGGCTATGTCGCCCATCTTCCCCTCAAGCCGATCCGTTCTCTCGCCCAGGGCACCCAGCTCCTCTCTGAGTGAGCCCACCAGGACCCTCATATCCTCCATTATGGATTGTCTGAGTGAGCCCAAGAGGGAGCGCAGCATCCCCTGTGTCACCAGGGCATCATCTCCCGAGCCGGTCTCTGGCCCGGGGGACCGGGGGCTTGGAACAGTGCGGGTGAGTGCCCCTAGGCGAGGGGAAGCTGTTGTACGCGCTGTAGAGGGGTCGCTTTCCCGCTCCCGCTCCGGCGCCATCTTAGAGGGAGAGGCCCGCCTGGAATCAGCCGCGTAGTAGTCAGTGACCTTATTTTCGGTCTGGCGGCGTTTGGAGGCTGCGCGGGGCATTGTCCCGGTGTCCGGGGGCTGTCACCGACCTGATAGTACTGTTCTTGTGCGTCTGGGCGTCCGTGCAGGGTACTTGGGTGCCGTTTCTCGGGTCTCTGCTAAGGAGCTCCTTTAGTGTGCGACCGGCGCCATCAGCAGCAGGTCCCGCCCCCCCAGATGATGAATTTTAATGAAGGAACACTATACATTCTGAATTACCATCAAGCTCCATTATAAATACTGATGATTAGTCTACATTTACCAGTAACATATTTCATATGTTAGTGATAAGATCACTACGCCCCTGTCCTGGCCCCATCCTGCAATAATGACCCTGTCCTCAGCACCATCCTGGAATAATGTCCCTGGCCTGGAAGGGGACCACCCCTGGATACAGCCGAGCTTCTCCCACAGGACCCCCTTTCTTGATGCATCCAAGCTTATCCACCAAGCTGGGAGAGAAGATCGGCTGCATCAAGAAAGGGGAGTCCTGTGGGAGAAGCTCAGCTGCATCCAGAGGGGGTCCTCTTCCTTGATGCAGCCGTGCTTGATGCAGCCGAGCTACTCTCCCAGGGGAGTTTATAGTACTTTGTTGCACTATGAGGGGCGGGGGGGGGGAGGCCCAAAAAAATTTCTTGCACAGGGGGCCACTATAGTCTGGGTCCGCCCCTGTCTATCCTTTCCATAAAGAACAAATGTAAGCATAACATAGCAAAGCTTACATATAAATGGAGGGTCTGGACAAAAATCTGTTCACCGAACAATCTGCTGTTCATGCACAGATACTTGAAAAGGTAGAAAATTTTATGAAGTACAGAATTGACTACAAAACATGCATTCATCTTAAGAAAGATTTTTTTTTAAATCATGGTATTTTTTTTATTAAGTTTTGATATGGATCTAACTGTTTCCAGACCAGCGACAAAAAATCCTAAGCGTGTCTGTGTCTTTATTTCTAATAAATAATTTTTCTCTGTGTGGTGTCTTTTTTAACGGTTTATTGGAGATTCTTAATGGCTGGGTCTAACTTGGCCTGACATTAAGAATATTGGGCTTAATATCAGCTGGTAAAACAAAGCTGGTATTAACCCCTTATTACCCAGCATGCCACCCACCACCAGGGCCGCTGAAAGACCCTGGTAAGGTGCCTGGAAATGGCGCTTATTATAAAGATGCCATTTTCAGGGGCAGCTGCGGCTGTTATTCATTAGAGTGGGTTGGACCCTATAACAATGGGCCCTCACCCCGCTGAGAATACCAGCCCTCTGCTGCCTAGTTTTACCTTGGCTGGTAATGAAAAATAGGGCGGAGCCAATACTTTTTTTGCCAGCCAAGAGAAAATTAGGCACTTGAGGATGGTAGGTCGCAGCTGTCGACTTTTATTAGGCTAGACTTAAACATGCTGCGAAGTCCCACACTTTTTTTTATTATTTATTTATTTATTTATTTATTTAACACCTTATAATGCCAGGTTGGTTGCCATACAATAATGTGTATGGCAACCAAGCAGAATCACTGTCCAGATTGAGGAAATTCAGTCTGACTACAACAGCCAATCACAGAGGCTCTCACAAAGTGTGAGCTCCTCTGATTGGCTGTTTGTATGACGGTGCAGTGAATATGCAATTATCTTAATAGGCGGCCATGGAAATAGCAGTGGGAGTCTGGTAAGCCTGATCTAGCTATTATAGCATCTATCTATCTATCTATCTATCTATCTATCTATCTATCTATCTATCTATCTATCTATCCATCCTATCTGTCTATTTTATTCAATCAATCTATCCTGTCTACTCTTTTCTAACTTTATACAGCATGAGAAATGCCATGATAAACACGCATTACACTCGGACAACACACTGATGTCACATGGACCAGCGCCCAATGTTATCTGTGAAAAAAATGCACACTCGCATAGCAGTTGCATGCCACATGGATCAAAAAATGGATGTCACTCATCAGACTCTCCTGGATGAGAAATGGACCAATTTTTCAAACTCCAGTGTGTTCCCACCCTCACAGGTTCCCTTTAATGAGCACAGTGAACAAATGGCATATAAAAACTAAAGCTCATTTTGTTCATTATTAGTGATGAGCGAGTACTAAAATGCTCGGGTGCTCGAAGCTCGGGCCGAGCATCCCGAGATACTCGTGTACTCGGCCCGAGTAACGAGCCCAATGTTATCCTATGGGAGACACGAGTATTTTTATGAAATGACTGCCGGCTGCCTGGAAAAACCCTAAAAATGTCACAAAAGTCTCAGAAGAGTGCTGAAATGACATGGCAACACCATGGGGAAGACCCCTGGAAGCATTTCTCACTCAAAAGTCACAGCTCTGAACAATGTTGTCCGAGTTTCACGCCAATTTTACGGAGTCTCCAGAAAACCTTCCAAAATGACACCAAAATGAATATTTAGGTTGGAAATGTTAAGGGCACATACCCAATAGTGAGATACAGCTGTTGTATGTCACTTTTTGTGATTACATAAAAGATTTTACGTGAAAACATTGTGCGACACTCCGATGACCCTGACAAGAGACGTACATGAAGCCCTGTCTAGAAATAAAGTGCCCATTTTGAGGAACTGGGTCTATTGTAGTATCTTCCTTTGCAAGGGCAGTCAAAAATTGGGAGGTTCACCAATGCCCCTGGATACAGACATGCAGGATGGCCTGTAAACAAGAACTGGGTGTATTTTAGTATAGCCCTTTGGTCAGGGCAGCCAAAAATTGGGAGGTTCAACAATGACCCATGCTTACAGACATGCAGTAGGGCCTGTAACCCTCAAGTGGGTGTATTATAGTATAGCCCTTTGGTCAGGGCAGGCAAAAATTGGGAGTTTCAACAATGACCCATGCTTACAGACATGTAGTAGGGCCTGTAACCCTCAAGTGGGTGTATTTTAGTATTGCCCTTTGGTCAGGGCAGCCAAAAATTGGGAGGCTCCTCTTTGTCCCTGGATAGAGATGTGCAGGAGGGCCTGTTAACAAGAACTGGGTGTATTGTAGTATAGCCCTTTGGTCAGGGCAGCCAAAAATTGGGAGGCTCCTCTTTGTCCTTGGATAGAGACGTGCAGAAGGGCCTGTTAACAAGAACTGGGTGTATTGTAGTATAGCCCTTTGGTCAGGGCAGCCAAAAATTGGGAGGCTCCTCTTTGTCCCTGGATACAGACGTGCAGGAGGGCCTGTTAACAAGAACTGGGTGTATTGTAGTATAGCCCTTTGGTCAGGGCAGCCAAAAATTGGGAGGCTCCTCTTTGTCCCTGGATAGAGACGTGCAGGAGGGCCTGTTAACAAGAACTGGGTGTATTGTAGTATAGCCCTTTGGTCTGGGCAGCCAAAAATTGGGAGGTTCAACAATGACCCATGCATACAGACATGTAGTAGGGCCTGTAACCCTCAAGTGGGTGTATTTTACTATAGCCCTTTGGTCAGGGCAGCCAAAAATTGGGAGGTTCAACAATGACCCATGCATACAGACATGTAGTAGGGCCTGTAACCCTCAAGTGGGTGTATTGTGCCCTTTGGTCAGGGCAGCCAAAAATTGGGAGGTTCAACAATGACCCATGCATACAGACATGTAGTAGGGCCTGTAACCCTCAAGTGGGTGTATTTTACTATAGCCCTTTGGTCAGGGCAGCCAAAAATTGGGAGGTTCAACAATGACCCATGCATACAGACATGTAGTAGGGCCTGTAACCCTCAAGTGGGTGTATTGTAGTATAGCCCTTTGGTCAGGGCAGGCAAAAATTGGGAGTTTCAACAATGACCCATGCTTACAGACATGTAGTAGGGCCTGTAACCCTCAAGTGGGTGTATTTTAGTATAGCCCTTTGGTCAGGGCAGCCAAAAATTGGGAGGCTCCTCTTTGTCCCTGGATAGAGACATGCAGGAGGGCCTGTTAACAAGAACTGGGTGTATTGTAGTATAGCCCTTTTGTCAGGGCAGCCAAAAATTGGGAGGCTCCTCTTTGTCCCTGGATTGAGACGTGCAGGAGGGCCTGTTAAGAAGAACAGGGTGTATTGTAGTATAGCCCTTTTGTCAGGGCAGCCAAAAATTGGGAGGCTCCTCTTTGTCCCTGGATAGAGACGTGCAGGTGGGCCTGTTAAGAACTGGGTGTATTGTAGTATAGCCCTTTTGTCAGGGCAGCCAAAAATTGGGAGGTTCAACAATGACCCATGCTTACAGACATGTAGTAGGGCCTGTAACCCTCAAGTGGGTGTATTTTAGTATAGCCCTTTGGTCAGGGCAGCCAAAAATTGGGAGGTTCAACAATGACCCATGCTTACAGACATGTAGTAGGGCCTGTAACCCTCAAGTGGGTGTATTTAACTATAGCCCTTTGGTCAGGGCAGCCAAAAATTTGGGAGGCTCCTCTTTGTCCCTGGATAGAGATGTGCAGGAGGGCCTGTAACCCTCAAGTGGGTGTATTTAACTATAGCCCTTTGGTCAGGGCAGCCAAAAATTGGGAGGCTCCTCTTTGTCCCTGGATAGAGACGTGCAGGAGGGCCTCAAAACATTTTTCACATTGAAAAGATGCGGGTATCCTGTCTTTGTAATGCCCATTCAAAAAGAATGGGCGTAAACATTTACCACTGGGGGTATACCTGAAACAACAGCCAAAATATTGTAACGGTCATCATGGTGACACATGAGGAGAAGGAGGAGCAGTCCAGCGATTAGCTAAGGAATAGGAAGACGACGTGGTGGATGATCCAGTAGCTGACCCAACCTGGCAGGAGTATATGCAGAGCGAGGACAGCAGTGCACAGGGTGAGGGAGGCGTAGCATCCCAACAGGCAGTACGAAGCAGGGTCGGGTACGCAGGCAGAAGGCAGGCAACCGGTCCCCGGAACAACAACACGACACAAGGTGCCTGTGCAAATGTTATGTCTTCCCGAGTCTTGCAGCATTTTAAGTTGGCTCCAGATGACTGTAAAAAGGCCATTTGCAACACCTGCCATGCCAGCATCAGCAGGGGTACAAAAAGTAGCAGCCTGACCACCACCAGCATGATCAGGCACATGTCAGCCAAGCACCCGACTTTGTGGGAAGTACAACAAAGTCCAGGAGCGGTGCTTGCTGATGTCACTGCTACGTCTTCGCCTGTTGTGCGTGCGAGCCAATCCCCTGTCCATGCTGGCCGCGAACAAGCCTCCGGCCCTGCACCTGAAGTTGCCCATGCACAAATTACACCACCATCAAGCACGTCCTTGTCCCAGCGCAACGTTCAATTATCCATTCAGCAAACATTTGAACGCAGGCGCAAATACGCTGCCAACGCCCCACATGCCACAGTCCTGAATGATCACATTTTGCGACTCATAGCGCTACAAATGTTGCCTTTCCGGCTGGTGGAGACGGAAGCATTCCGTGACCTGATGGCGGATGCTGTCCCACGTTACTCGGTCCCCAGCCGCCACTATTTCTCCAGATGTGCCGTCCCCGCTTGGCATAACCACGTGTCCAACAGCATCACACGTGCCCTCAACAACGCTGTTTCAGCCAAAGTCCACCTAATAATAATAATAATAATAATAATACAGCTTTATTTATATAGCGCCAACATATTACGCAGCGCTTTACAATGTAGGGTTAGAGTACAGAAAATATAATACAGTAAGTAATTACAGTAGAGAACAAATACAGTACAATAATTGGATACAAAACAATAGGCATTGAATCAATGTAAAAAAAAAAAAAATAAAATAAAGCAAGAAATGAAGGTCACCCTGCTCAAAAGAGCTTACAATCTACTACAAGATAGGGGTTGCACAAGGTACAGGGGCTTATTGCACTGATGGTCCAGGCATCTTGAGGAAATGGGGCATAGAACTAAGCTTACACGGATGGTCATTATACAGTCTGTGTCGACCTTTTTGGTTTGGTGGAGTTTGTAGAAGAGTAATGTCCAGAGGGATAGGCCATTCACTATCTACAGTACAAAGGACTTCTATTAGGGAGTATGATAGGCCGCCTTAAAAAGATGCGTTTTTAGGGATCGTCTGAAGCCATGCAAGTTGTGGATAGTCATGATTTCTTGGGGTAAAGCATTCCAGAGGTTTGGTGCAGCTCTGGAGAAGTCTTGGAGCCGGGAGTGGGAGGATCGGATTATTACAGATGTCAGTCGAAGGTCATTTGAGGAACGTAGAGCGCGAGTGGGGTGATAGACAGAGATGAGGGAGGAGAGGTAGGGGGGTGCTGCACTGTGAAGAGCTTTGTGGGTGAGAAGAAGCAATTTGATTTTGATCCTGTAGTATACGGGCAGCCAGTGCAATGACTGGCACAGAGCAGAGGCATCTGAGTAACGATTGGCCAGATGGGTGATCCTGGCTGCTGCATTAAGGATGGAGTGGAGAGGAGAAACTCTGGTGAGGGGGAGGCCGCTTAATAGAGAATTGCAATAGTCAAGGCGGGAATGGATTAGGGCCACGGTCAGGGTTTTTGTTGTTTACAGGGTGAGAAAGGGACGGACTCTGGAGATATTCTTCAGGTGTAAGCGACATGAGCGGACGAGACATTGTGTGTGGGAGGAGAAGGAGAGATCAGTGTCAAACATAACACCCAGACAACGAGCCTGCTGCCTAGGCGTTATCGTGGTGCCACAAACTGAGAGAGAGATGTCCGATTTAGGAAGGTTAGTGGATGGGGGAAGCAGAAGAAGTTCAGTTTTGGAAAGGTTTAGTTTCAAATAGAGAGTGGACATGATATTGGAAACTGCAGCTAGCCAGTCATTGCTTTCTTTAATACCGCAGGGGTAAGGTCAGGGACTGAAGTGTATAACCACAGACACGTGGACAAGTGCTTGTGGGCAAGTCCGCTACATCTCCTTGACAAAACACTGGGTTAATATTGTGGAGGCCGTGACACAGTCTGAGCGAGGGATGGAACACGTCCTTCCCAAAGCAAGGATAGCAGGCCCAACCTCTGTCAGGGTTTCACCGACACTCTACAGCTCCGGAATGTCATGCTCTTCAGCCTCCTCCTACTCCTCCAGCGCATCCTCATCCACTGTACCCTCCACACCAGTCCCAAGCTGGAAGCACTGCAGCACTGCCTCTGCGAAGCGGCAACAGGCTGTGCTGAAGTTAGTCTGCATAGGTGACAAACCCCACAATGCAGAAGAGGTGTCGACAGCTCTGAAACAGCAGGCAGATCACTGTCTCACACCTGTGAACCTAAAGCCAGGAAAGGTCGTGTGTGACAATGGCCGGAACCTGGTGGCAGCTTTGAGGCGAGGCCAGCTGACGCATGTTCCATGCGTGGCCCACGCGCTCAACCTGGTGGTTCAGAGCTTTGTAAAGTGATACCCATAGCTGTCTGAACTGCTGGTAAAAGTTCGCCGTCTGTCTGCACATTTTCGCAAGTCACCTGCTGCTTCAGCCGGCCTTGGCGGATTTCAGCGCCGTTAGCGTGTTACGGCACACAGACTGGTGTGTGATGTCCCCACGCGTTGGAATTCAACTCTGCACATGTTGGTCAGGATATGTGAGCAGAAGAGGGCAGTTGTGGACTACCTGCATCACCTAAGCCGTCGGGAAATGGTTCAAACTCCACACATAACACCTGAAGAGTGGAGATGGATGTCCGACCTATGTACCGTACTCCAAAACTTTGAGGACTCCACCAAGATGGTGAGCGGCGAGGACTCCATTATTAGCGTCACCATACCACTACTCTGCCTTCTAAAACGGTCTCTGCTGAAAAACAAAGATGATGCATTGCAGGCCGAGCGCAATGACTTGGAGCAAGAAACAGTAGTGGATGTGGGTGAAAACACACAGTCCAGCCTCATCTCATCACAACGTGCAGTGGAGGACTATGACGAGGAGGAGGAGGATGAAGACATGGAGCAACTCTCTGGCCAAATTGAGGATATGACATGCACACCAGTCATACCCTCGATTCAGCGTGGCTGGCCAGAGGACAGGGGAGATGAGGAGGAGGAGGAGGAGGACAGCATGTTCAGTCATCGTGTTGGTCTGGATACTGAAGTGATGGCTGTTAAGAGTCTGGCGCACATGGCTGACTTTATGGTAAGCTGCCTGGCTCGTGACCCTCACGTTCAGAACATCTTGGCCGACAATCTGTACTGGTTGGCAACACTGTTAGACCCACGCTACAAGGAGAACTTTATGTCTGTCATTCATGAGGCGGAGAGGTCAGCCAAAATGCAGCAGTTCCAGAAGGCCATAGTCACGGAAGTAGGCAAATCATTCCCCTCACAAAACGCTAGCGGCATAGGTCAGGAATCGGTGGATAACCAAGGCGTACGGCCGAGAGGGGCACAAGTCCAATCCGCCACAGGTAGGGGAACAGTCTTTACGAGGTGGGACAGTTTTCTCAGCCCCTCATGTGCCACAGCCCTTGAGGTGCGGGGTAGTGCCACAAGAAATGCTAAGTTTGGCCAGATGCTGAAGGAGTACCTTGCCGATCGAACAACTGTACTGCGAGATTCCTCTGTGCCTTACAATTATTGGGTCTCCAAGCTGGACACGTGGCATGAATTGGCTCTCTACGCCTTGGAAGTCCTGGCCTGCACTGCCGCTAGCGTTTTGTCAGAGCGTGTTTTCAGTGCCGCAGGTGGAATCATTACTGATAAACGCACTCGCCTCTCAACTGAAAATGCTGACAGGCTGACTCAGATCAAGATGAACAAGGGTTGGATTGGGCCAGACTTCACCACACCACCAACAAATGACAACTGAATTTAAATTTTGTAATGGGAATTTGCCATGTACCTCCACTGACCCATGGGTACACACTTCGGGAAACTTCCGAGTGTCCAAGTGTGGGATCAGTAATGTGCGTGGACGTGTACTCGGCCTGTTGGTAGGAAGGAGGATCAGGTTGGGAAATGTGCGGTGCAGTATCACAGTTACTGACACTTGACCGTGTGGAAGACAGGGTGTTTGTGGAGGTGCCAATCAGACTTGAAGCATTAGCCGCTATCCAAGTAACAAGCTGTTGACACTGGTATTGGTTCAAGAGCGGTGTACTGCAGCGGGCCCCAACAATTTGGGACAGGACGTGTGAGCGAGTAGATGTGCCACTTTCTTGTTGCGAAATTAGTGCTTGCACACGACCTTGCCTCTGCCTTCACCACAATCACGTTCACCTCCTTGTTCCTTGCCAACGCCCTTGCGCATTTCGCTTGTATACAGCGACAACAGTCACAGGAGAGGATTTTAGTCCCTAACCTGTATTAAGGTAGTACGTACACCTGTCTGGTGACTGTTGAGATGACAAGAGTTAGGATTTTAGTTCCCTAACCTGTATAAAGGTATGACGTACAACAGTGTGGTGACTGTTGAGATGACAAGAGTTAGGATTTTAGTTCCCTAACCCTTTAAACGTATGACGTACAACAGTGTGGTGACTGTTGAGATGACAAGAGTTAGGATTTTAGTTCCCTAACCTTTTAAAGGTATGACGTACACCGTCTGGTGTACTGTTGAGATGACAAGAGTTAGGATTTTAGTTCCCTAACCTGTATAAAGGGTATGACGTACAACAGTGTGGTGACTGTTGAGATGACAAGAGTTAGGATTTTAGTTCCCTAACCTGTATGAAGTATGACGTACACAGTGTGGTGACTGTTGAGATGACAAGAGTTAGGATTTTAGTTCCCTAACCTGTATAAAGGTATGACGTACAACAGTGTGGTGACTGTTGAGATGACAAGAGTTAGGATTTTAGTTCCCTAACCTGTATAAAGTATGACGTACAACAGTGTGGTGACTGTTGAGATGACAAGAGTTAGGATTTTAGTTCCCTAACCTGTATAAACGTATGACGTACAACAGTGTGGTGACTGTTGAGATGACAAGAGTTAGGATTTTAGTTCCCTAACCTGTATGAACGTATGACGTACAACAGTGTGGTGACTGTTGAGATGACAAGAGTTAGGATTTTAGTTCCCTAACCTGTATAAAGGGTATGACGTACAACAGTGTGGTGACTGTTGAGATGACAAGAGTTAGGATTTTAGTTCCCTAACCTGTATAAACGTATGACGTACAACAGTGTGGTGACTGTTGAGATGACAAGAGTTAGGATTTTAGTTCCCTAACCTGTATAAACGGTATGACGTACAACAGTGTGGTGACTGTTGGGGATGACAAGAGTTAGGATTTTAGTTCCCTAACCTGTATAAACGTATGACGTACAACAGTGTGTGTGACTGTTGAGATGACAAGAGTTAGGATTTTAGTTCCCTAACCTGTATAAACGGTATGACGTACAACAGTGTGGTGACTGTTGAGATGACAAGAGTTAGGATTTTAGTTCCCTAACCTGTATAAACGTATGACGTACAACAGTGTGGTGACTGTTGAGATGACAAGAGTTAGGATTTTAGTTCCCTAACCTGTATAACGTATGACGTACAACAGTGTGGTGACTGTTGAGATGACAAGAGTTAGGATTTTAGTTCCCTAACCTGTATAAACGTATGACTACAACAGTTGGTGACTGTTGAGATGACAAGAGTTAGGATTTTAGTTCCCTAACCTGTATAAACGGTATGACGTACAACAGTGTGGTGACTGTTGAGATGACAAGATTAGGATTTTAGTTCCCTAACCTGTATGAACGTATGACGTACAACAGTGTGGTGACTGTTGAGATGACAAGAGTTTAGGATTTTAGTTCCCTAACCTGTATAAACGTATGACGTACAACAGTGTGGTGACTGTTGAGATGACAAGAGTTAGGATTTTAGTTCCCTAACCTGTATAAAGGGTATGACGTACAACAGTGTGGTGACTGTTGAGATGACAAGAGTTAGGATTTTAGTTCCCTAACCTGTATAAACGTATGACGTACAACAGTGTGGTGACTGTTGAGATGACAAGAGTTAGGATTTTAGTTCCCTAACCTGTAAAAGTATGACGTACAACAGTGTGGTGACTGTTGAGATGACAAGAGTTAGGATTTTAGTTCCCTAACCTGTATGAAACGTATGACGTACAACAGTGTGGTGACTGTTGAGATGACAAGAGTTAGGATTTTAGTTCCCTAACCTTGTAAACGTATGACGTACAACATGTGTGGTGACTGTTGAGATGACAAGAGTTAGGATTTTAGTTCCCTAACCTGTATAAACGTATGACGTACAACAGTGTGGTGACTGTTGAGATGACAAAGAGTTAGGATTTTAGTTCCCTAACCTGTATAAAACGTATGACGTGACGTACAACAGTGTGGTGACTGTTGAGATGACAAGAGTTAGGATTTTAGTTCCCTAACCTGTATAAAGTATGACGTACAACAGTGGGTGACTGTTGAGATGAAAGAGTTAGGATTTTAGTTCCCTAACCTGTTAAAGTATGACGTACAACAGTGTGTGACTGTTGAGATGACAAGAGTTAGGATTTTAGTTCCCTAACCTGTATAAACGTATGACGTACAACAGTGTGGTGACTGTTGAGATGACAAGAGTTAGGATTTTAGTTCCCTAACCTGTATAAAGGGTATGACTACAACAGTGTGGTGACTGTTGAGATGACAAGAGTTAGGATTTTAGTTCCCTAACCTGTATAACGTATGACGTACAACAGTGTGGTGACTGTTGAGATGACAAGAGTTAGGATTTTAGTTCCTAACCTGTATAACGTATGACGTACAACAGTGTGGTGACTGTTGAGATGACAAGAGTTAGGATTTTAGTTCCCTAACCTGTATAAAGGTATGACGTACAACAGTGTGGTGACTGTTGAGATGACAAGAGTTAGATTTAGTTCCCTAACCTTTGAACGTATGACGTACAACAGTGTGGTGACTTTGAGATGACAAGAGTTAGGATTTTAGTTCCCTAACCTGTATAAAGGTATGACGTACAACAGTGTGGTGACTGTTGAGATGACAAGAGTTAGGATTTTAGTTCCCTAACCTGTATAAACGTATGACGTACAACATGTGTGGTGACTGTTGAGATGACAAGAGTTAGGATTTTAGTTCCCTAACCTGTATAAAGTATGACGTACAACAGTGTGGTGACTGTTGAGATGACAAGAGTTAGGATTTTAGTTCCCTAACCTGTTAAACGTATGACGTACAACATGTGGTGACTGTTGAGATGACAAGAGTAGGATTTTAGTTCCCTAACCTGTATAAAGGTATGACGTACAACAGTGTGTGACTGTTGAGATGACAAGAGTTAGGATTTTAGTTCCCTAACCTGTATGAACGTATGACGTACAACAGTGTGGTGACTGTTGAGATGACAAGAGTTAGGATTTTAGTTCCCTAACCTGTATAAACGTATGACGTACAACAGTGTGGTGACTGTTGAGATGACAAGAGTTAGGATTTTAGTTCCCTAACCTGTATAAACGTATGACGTACAACAGTGTGGTGACTGTTGAGAATGACAAGAGTTAGGATTTTAGTTCCCTAACCTGTATGAACGTATGACGTACAACAGTGTGGTGACTGTTGAATGACAAGAGTAGGATTTTAGTTCCCTAACCTGTATTAAGGTATGACGTACACAGTGTGGTGACTGTTTGGATGACAAGAGTTAGGATTTTAGTTCCCTAACCTGTATAAAGGTATGACGTACAACATGTGTGGTGACTGTGAGATGACAAGAGTAGGATTTTAGTTCCCTAACCTGTATTAAGTATGTACGTACAACATGTGGTGACTGTAATGAGTGAAAGAGTTAGGATTTTAGTCCCTAACCTGTATTAACGGTATACGTACAACAGTGTGGTGACTGTTGGATGACAAGAGTTAGGATTTTAGTTCCCTAACCTGTATTAAAGTATGACGTACACACAGTGTGGTGACTGTGAGATGACAAGAGTTAGGATTTTAGTTCCCTAACCTGTATTAACGTATGACTACAACATGTGGTGACTGTTGATGATGACAAGAGTTAGATTTTAGTTCCCTAACCTGTATTAACGTATGACGTACACAGTGTGGTGACTGTTGTAGATGACAAGATTAGGATTTTAGTTCCCTAACCTGTATTAAACGTATGACGTACAACAGTGTGGTGACTGTTGTAGATGACAAGAGTTAGGATTTTAGTTCCCTAACCTGTATATAACGTATGACGTACAACAGTGTGGCTGACTCGTTGAATGACAAGAGTTATTTTAGTTCCCTAACCTGTATAAAGGTATGACGTACAACATGTTGGTGACTGTTTGAGATGACAAGAGTTAGGATTTTAGTTCCCTAACCTTATAAACGTAGACGTACAACAGTTGGTGACTGTTGAGATGACAAGAGTTAGGATTTTAGTTCCCTAACCTGTATAAAGTATGACTACAACAGTGTGGTACTGTTGAGTGACAAGTTAGATTTTTGTTCCTAACCTTATGAACGTATGACGACAACAGTGGTGACTGTTGAGATGCAAAGTTAGGATTTTAGTTCCCTAACCTGTATAAACGTATGACGTACAACAGTGTGGTGACTGTTGAGATGACAAGAGTTAGGATTTTAGTTCCCTAACCTTATGAACGTATGACGTACAACAGTTGAGTTGAGATGACAAGGTTAGGATTTAGTTCCTAACCTGTATAAGTATGACGTACAACATGTGGTGACTGTTGAGAGACAAGAGTTAGATTTTAGTTCCCTAACCTGTAAACTATGACATACAACAGTGTGGTGACTGTTGAGATGACAAGAGTTAGGATTTTAGTTCCTAACCTGTATAAACGTATGACGTACAACAGTGTGGTGACTTTTGATGACAAGAGTTAGGATTTTAGTTCCCTAACCTGTATAAACGTATGATACAACAGTGTGGTGACTGTTGAGATGACAAGAGTTAGGATTTAGTTCCCTAACCTGTATAACTATGACGTAAAACAGTGTGGTGACTGTTGAGATGACAAGAGTTAGGATTTTAGTTCCCTAACCTGTATAAACGTATGACGTACAACAGTGTGGTGACTGTTGAGATGACAAGAGTTAGGATTTTAGTTCCTAACCTGTATAAACGTATGACGTACAACAGTGTGGTGACTGTTGAGATGACAAGAGTTAGGATTTTAGTTCCCTAACCTGTATAAAGGTATGACGTACAACAGTGTGGTGACTGTTGAGATGACAAGAGTTAGGATTTTAGTTCCCTAACCTGTATAAGTATGACGTACAACAGTGTGGTGACTGTTGAGATGACAAGAGTTAGGATTTTAGTTCCCTAACCTGTATAAGTATGACGTACAACATGTGGTGACTGTTGAGATGACAAGAGTTAGGATTTTAGTTCCCTAACCTGTATAACGTATGACGTACAACAGTGTGGTGACTGTTGAGATGACAAGAGTTAGGATTTTAGTTCCCTAACCTGTATAAACGTATGACATACAACAGTGTGGTGACTGTTGAGATGACAAGAGTTAGGATTTTAGTTCCCTAACCTGTATAAACGTATGACTACAACAGTGTGGTGACTGTTGAGATGACAAGAGTTAGGATTTTAGTTCCCTAACCTGTATAAACGTATGACGTACAACAGTGTGGTGACTTGAGATGACAAGAGTTAGGATTTTAGTTCCCTAACCTGTATAAACGTATGACTACAACAGTGTGGTGACTGTTGAGATGACAAGAGTTAGGATTTTAGTTCCCTAACCTGTATAAACGTATGACGTACAACAGTGTGGTGACTGTTGAGATGACAAGAGTTAGGATTTTAGTTCCCTAACCTGTATGAACGTATGACGTACAACAGTGTGGTGACTGTAATGGTTTGAAGAGAGGATTTTAGTCCCTAACCTGTATTAAGGTAGTACGTACACCTGTCTGGTGACTGTTTTGATGACAAGAGTTAGGATTTTAGTTCCCTAACCTGTATTAAGGTAGTACGTACACCTGTCTGGTGACTGTAATGGTTTGAAGAGAGGATTTTAGTCCCTAACCTGTATTAAGGTAGTACGTACACCTGTCTGGTGACTGTAATGGTTTGAAGAGAGGATTTTAGTCCCTAACCTGTATTAAGGTAGTACGTACACCTGTCTGGTGACTGTTTTGATGACAATAGTTAGGATTTTAGTTCCCTAACCTGTATTAAGGTAGTACGTACACCTGTCTGGTGACTGTAATGGTTTGAAGAGAGGATTTTAGTCCCTAACCTGTATTAAGGTAGTACGTACACCTGTCTGGTGACTGTAATGGTTTGAAGAGAGGATTTTAGTCCCTAACCTGTATTAAGGTAGTACGTACACCTGTCTGGTGACTGTAATGGTTTGAAGAGAGGATTTTAGTCCCTAACCTGTATTAAGGTAGTACGTACACCTGTCTGGTGACTGTTTTGATGACAAGAGTTAGGATTTTAGTTCCCTAACCTGTATTAAGGTAGTACGTACACCAGTCTGGTGGCTGTAATCGTTTGAAGAGAGGATTTTAGTCCCTAACCTGTATTAAGGTAGTACGTACACCTGTCTGGTGACTGTTTTGATGACAAGAGTTAGGATTTTAGTTCCCTAACCTGTATTAAGGTAGTACGTACACCTGTCTGGTGACTGTAATGGTTTGAAGAGAGGATTTTAGTCCCTAACCTGTATTAAGGTAGTACGTACACCTGTCTGGTGACTGTAATGGTTTGAAGAGAGGATTTTAGTCCCTAACCTGTATTAAGGTAGTACGTACACCTGTCTGGTGACTGTAATGGTTTGAAGAGAGGATTTTAGTCCCTAACCTGTATTTGGGTAGTACGTACACCTGTCTGGTGACTGTTTTGATGACAAGAGTTAGGATTTTAGTTCCCTAACCTGTATTAAGGTAGTACGTACACCTGTCTGGTGACTGTAATGGTTTGAAGAGAGGATTTTAGTCCCTAACCTGTATTAAGGTAGTACGTACACCTGTCTGGTGACTGTTTTGATGACAAGAGTTAGGATTTTAGTTCCCTAACCTGTATTAAGGTAGTACATACACCTGTCTGGTGACTGTAATGGTTTGAAGAGAGGATTTTAGTCCCTAACCTGTATTAAGGTACTAAGTACAAGAGTGTGGTGACTCTAATGGTCACTGAAAAGCTTGGATTCCAATCTGTATCACCCTGCCTATATCTTCCTAGATTAGTCCTGAGAAGGACTGTTCTGGTCACTGGAAATCTTGGACTCCGATCTGGATCACCCTGCCTATGTCCTCCTACATTAGTCCTGAGAAGGACTGTTGTGGTCAGCAGCAGTTTGCAGCCCTGATCCGGATCTACCTATGAGGGCCGCAAATCTGTCCCTAATCAGCAGCAGACACTCTCCCTACACTCACTGTCTGGATGGCTGTGTGCCGAGCACAGCGCGCCGGGAGTTATAAAGGCTCGGTGACGCTGTGCAGGGCGGCCAATCACTGCTATGTCACAACTAACAGGGCTGTGGCATTGCAGTGGTCTGTCAGCCAATCCCTGCACGTGGGCTGGCTCTCAAAAGAGCGCCAACATGGAGAGATGACGACCACGAGCACAGCACAAGTATCGCGAGATTACTCGGTGCTCGGCGAGTCGCCCGAGTACAGTGATACTCGTGCGAGTACCGAGTAGTGGCGAGCATGCTCGCTCATCACTATTCATTATGTATCCAAAAAATCAGACTAAAAAGTGATCAAAAAATGTTATGTACCCAATGTATTTTTAGCCCATAAAAGTATCAAAACCTAAAAAAAATCGACTATAAATCTGGTATTGATATAACCGTGCTGACCCCAAGAATAAGGCTGTTTTATCACTTATTCTGCACGGTTAATGGCATAGAAAGTAAAATGCTGGATATGAAATAATCAAATTAATTAAACTTTGTTATACTCAACATCCTGTTTGATGTTTTATTTTTGGCGGTGGGGTTCTGCTGTTCTAGCACTTTGGGGCTCTGCAAATATCACCCCCGCAAACCATTATATGCAATATACACAATATATACTGGTGCTTCACAAACTGCAATTATAAATGCAGAATTTGCACGTGTATGAAGGGCTGTAATACGGGATTAAGAGGTAGTTATCACCTGGGATAATTGGGGTTTCTCTTCTTCTATGGTGGTGTGGGGTTCATAGAGACCACAACACAAGTATAAACAAATAGCACATTTTCTATATTATTCCAAAAAGAGCTGTACAAAAGTACAAAACAGTATTTCTATGTCATTCAGAATGTTCTTTAACTATTCCATTGTAAGCGTTCATGATAATAGCTATGCATTATTATGTTGGCAAATTTCCTGTACAAGTTAATAATAGAGCCAGTATTTAACATAGGTTCTGTCATCCAGTATTCAGAATTACAGACGTGTTGTCTGTGGTGCTCTGTTTGTTGAAGTTTCGTACAGTAAAATATTTGATAAATGTACTTATACTTTCAGATTTTGAGAAACTTTCAGAACATTTCCATAGTCTAAAAAAATATCTCCTTCCTATTATGTCCTATATTTATCCAGATGATTTATTATAGCAATTATAAATTTTCAATAGTAGATAAAAAGGGACATGTGCTACCGCTTTCTTCTTCAATGAAATATTACAATGGAAGAAAGGACATCAACTTACCCATTGTGGGCATAAACAATAGAAAACAAAATGACAACAGCAGATTATCATTCTGGCACATGAGAAGCAGGAAAATCTTTTTTTTCCACATTTAGGAATGTTCATTTGGGCCTCTGCTGTACAGTAATAAAAATTGGATTAGGTTCACACTACAAGAAATCTAAAACTGTAGAGTTGAACAGAATCCTATCATTTCCACAAACTTCCAAAAAAATCAACATTATAGGTCAATCTAAGAAACTTTCTAGATTATTTTATCAGCGCATTCGGCTTCTTTCTCCACTTATGAACCACACCTTCAGCTTTCCGCCTTTGCTTCAGCTGTTAGGCAGTGTCATTCTTGTTTTTCCTTCCCTTATTCCTTAACTTATTTATTTTATATAGCCATAAAAGGGCCTGATTTTTTAGGATGATTTGTACTTTTGAAAAATACCATTTATTTTACCATATAATGTAAAAAAAAAATCAGCTTGCTACAGTCTTTACCTGTCTGCTATCATCTACACCAGGGGTCTCAAACTCAGCTGGGCTGGTGGGCCGCACATAGAAAAAAATTTATATAGGGGGGCCGCATTCATTGTAGGACTAAGTGACATTTTAGCAACACCAGAATTTTTTGCTCAATGTAATAATGCCCAAATCCTGATCTTCTTGTAGGAATGTCCCCACCCTAATCTCCTTTATGTAGGAATGTCCCCATCCTGGTCCCCTTCTTGTAGGACTGTCCCCATCGAATATTAATGTCATCCTTCCTGGTCCTCTTCTTGTAGTAATGTCCCCATACTGGTCCCCATCGTATATTAATGTCAACCATTCTGACCCTCTTCTTGTACTAATGTCCCCATCCTGAACCTCTTCTTGTAGTAATGTCCCCATCCTGGTCCTCTTCTTGTACTAATGTCCCCATCCTGGTCCTCATCTTGTACTAATGTCCCCATCCTGGTCCTCATCTTGTACTAATGTCCCCATCCTGGTCACAGAGCCCATGGGACTGTGAGCACAGAGCCCACAGCGCACACAGCGCACACAGCGCCCACAGAGCCCACAGCGCACACAGAGCCCAGTGCACACCCTCAGTGCCTGGACCCTGCCTCACTGTCTGTGCTGCTGTGCCCCTGCTGGGCCCGGTAATCGCCACTTAAATTACAGTACCATACCGGCGCCAGCAATGAACTGCCTGGTCCTCCGCCGCGGGATCTTCCCCTGATGACATCCAGTAGCAACTCCTCACTGCTCTCAGGGCCTCGCTTGCCCTCCACAGCAGTGACAGGGCGGGACTCTCAGGCCACCTGCAGCAGTCGGAAGACTGAGGTCGGTGGGCGAGAGATGCTGAGGTGGGTGGGAGGAAGGTGCTGAGGTGGGTGGGCGAAAGAGTCTGTCTTTCAGTCACCATCATCATCAAAATCATTTATCATCATCATACACACACAGGCACCATCATCATACAAGCACACACAGCCACCATCATCATACACACACACAGCCACCACCATCATCATACACACACAGCTACCACCGCCGTCATCATCAGTCACACACAGTCACCACCGCCATCATCATAATCAGTCACACAGTCAACACCACCACGATCATCATCAATCACACACAGCCACCACCACGATCATCATAAGTAACACACAGCCACCATCACCATCATCATCATCATCAGTCACACAAAGCCACCACTGCCATCATTACCATCAGTATCACACAGCCACCACCACGATCATCATCAGTAACACACAGCAACCACTGCCACAATCATCATCATCAGTCACACACAACCACTACCATCATCACCACAGCCACCACAGCCGCAATCATCATCATCAGTCACACACAACCACTACCGCCACCATCATCAGTCACACACAGCCACCACTGCTGCCATCATCATTATCAGTCACACACAACCACCACTGCTGCCACCACCATCATCATCATCATCAGTCACACACAGCCATCACCGCCGCTAATTATCATCATCACTCACACACAGCCACCACTGGCATCACCATCACCAGTCACAGACATGCACAGCCATCATCATCATTCACACACACACAGCCATCATCATCATTCACACAAACACACAAACACACAGCCATGATCATAATCAGTCACACGCACACATACACAGCCATGATCATAATCAGTCACATGCACACATACACAGCCATGATCATCCTCAGTCACACGCACACATACACAGCCATGATCATCATCAGTCACACGCACACATACACAGCCATGATCATCAGTCACACGCACACATACACAGCCATGATCATCCTCAGTCACATGCACGCATACACAGCCATGATCATCCTGTCACACGCACGCATAAACAGCCATGATCATCCTCAGTCACATGCACGCATACACAGCCATGATCATCATCAGTCACACGCACACATACACAGCCATGATCATCAGTCACACGCACACATACACAGCCATGATCATCCTTAGTCACACGCACACATACACAGCCATGATCATCCTCAGTCACACGCACACATACACAGCCATAATCATCCTCAGTCACACGCACACATACACAGCCATGATCCTCAGTCAAACGCACACATACACAGCCATGATCATCATCAGTCACACGCACACATACACAGCCATGATCATCAGTCACACGCACACATACACAGCCATGATCATCAGTCACACGCACACATACACAGCCATCATTAGTCACACACAGCCATCATCATCAAACACACACACACACACACACACACACACAAACATACATACATACATACATATACACATACATATACACATACACACACACACACACACACACACACATACACACACGTTCTGACCTGGCCTATGCTCTGTCTTGTGCCCTCGGCTGCACCCGCCGGCAAAGCAGCTGACGTCACCGCTGCTGAGCTAGGAATGAATGCAGCCATCGATTGCTTCTCCCTGGCGGTAGTCAGGGAGAAGCAATCAAAGGCAGCGTCTCTAATGCGGAAATGAGGCCGGCGGCAGAAGCACTGTGGCCGGAGGCGGCGGGGGCTAAGTGAAGGTGCTCGTGAGGCCGCCGGCGGGGGCATTCTAACAGTACGGCTGCAGGTGGGGCAGTATGAAAGTGCGGCCGCCGGCGGGAGCAAAGTGAAAGTGCAGCCGGCGGCCGCTAATAGAGGGCTGCACAGTGTGTCCCCGGGCCGTGTGTCCCCGGGCCGCATCAATCAGCCTGGCGGGCCGCATGCGGCCCGGGGGCCGCGTGTTTGAGACCCCTGATCTACACCTACATGCTACAGTCTTTATCAGCCTGTATATCCTACTTCCTACACCAGTTGTGTCTTGAACTGTAGCCATCTGCTATCACAGAGTCCTGCTAAGGTCCAGTCTCCATCATCCTCTGGATCCTTGTCACCCAGAAACTCCCGGTTCAAACAAGTCTCTACCAGAGATGTAGCTTAGCTAAAGAAGAAAACTGGATTGGACTACGTCGGACAGAAGATAATTTTTATAATAAAAATGGAGTCTAAGTGTTGTTTTGTTATTTTTTTTCTAATCAAGAATTTTTTCTCTGTGTTGTCGTTTTTTTTTAATTTAAAACTTTACTAGAAATTCATGGCGGTCATGTCTAATATTGGCGTGACTCCATGAATTTTGGGCTTCGGGCCAGCTGATCATACAAAGCTGACCCTAACCCCTTTATTACCCAGTGAGCCACTGAACCAGGGCCCTGGATGAGCTGAATACAGCACCAGAAGATGGGGCTTCTATGAACGCGCCATTTTCTGGGGTGGCTGCGGGCTGCAATTCGCAGCCGGGGGGGCGGGGCCCAGAGAGCTTGGGCCTCCCTGCGCTGCGGATTCCAGCCCCCAGCTGCCTAGTTATACCTGGCTGGACTTAGAAATAGCACGAAACCCCACACATTTTTTTTATTATTATTTCATGAAATTCATGAAATAATATAAAAAAGGGTTTCCCTATATTTCTGTTTTCAGGTAGGTACAAATAGGCAGCTGGGGGCTGGGGGCAGCCCGTTCCTGCCTGCTGTACCTGGCTGGTGTACAAAAATACGGCGAAGCCCACGTAGAAATTTTTACGAAAAATCCATAACACAAGCCAAAAAAAAGGGACTGCATCTTTATTAACCCCTCGACCATCTAGTCTGTCACAGAGAGGATGGTCGAGGGGTTAATAAAGATGCAGTGCCTTTTTTAATTGTTTGATGAATTTTTCAGAAAAATTTTGACGTGGGCTTTGCTGTCTTTTTGTATGCCAGCCAGGTGCAGCAGGCATCAACTGGCTGCCACCAACCCCCAGGTGCCTATTTGTACCTGCCTGGAAACAGAAATATAGGGAAGCCCTTTTGTTTATTATTTAATGAATTTCATGAAATAATTAAAAAAAATGTGTGGGGCTTCGCGCTATTTCTATGTCCAGCCAGGTACAAATAGGCAGCTGCTGGCTGGAATCTGCAGCGCAGGCAGGCCCAAGCTTTCTGCCCCGCTGCAAATTGCAGCCCGCAGCCACCCCAGAAAATGGCGCGTTTATATAAGTGCCATCTTCTGGCGCTTTATTCAGCTCATCCAGGGCCCTGGTGCAGTGGCTCACTGGATAATAAAGGGGTTAGGGCCAGCTTTGTGTTATCAGCTGGCCCTAAGCCCGAAATTCATGGGGTCACGCCAATAGTAGACATGACCGCCATGAATTTCTAGTAAAGTTTTAAAAAAAGAAAACACAACACAGAGAAAAAAATATTTATTAGAAAACACCAGAAGAGAGAACAAGTCTGACACATAGTGAACGCCTAGAGAGGATGGTACAGGAGTATCTACCGCTCAATATCGATGCCATGACTGGACAACTAGACCCTTGTTCATTTTAGGCTTCCAAACTGGAAAAATGCCCTGAGCTTGCCACTTATCCCTTGGAGATTTTGTCGTGCTCTGCAGCCAGCATTCTCTCTGAAAGTGTCTTCAGCGCTGCTGATGGATAATCGCACGCGTCTGTCCAATGACAGTGTAGACAGACTAACATTTATCAAAATCAACAAGTCATGCATCCGCAAGGACTTTGCCACCCCATGTCAGCCTAGGGAGACTGAACGGTTGTGTACTTTACAATGTGCTGCATTTGTGGCACCCCTGCAACCAGGTAGCCACAGAGGGAAGTGCAGCCAGGTAAGGCAAGGCAGTTGAAAAAACATCCACACACATAGATGCACACACCGACCCTACGCCTAAGACTCTAGCTTGGGCAAGGGGTGGCAGGTGTTAAGAGAAGTGGGTGGAGCATAGAGTAGCACTGACAAAGTGGGTGGAGAGACCAACACTAGAAAAACCCGGGAACAGACAGTTAGAGCAGACAGAGAGAAAAAGTCAGAAGAACAGAGACGGAGAAGTAGTGAGTGAGTCTTCCCAGGAGGTTTTGGGTTCCCTGGAGACGCAGAATCTTGTGAGGCATAGCCACGAGGAGAGAAAGCCCACTCCATAGCCTGGAGGTGGCGGGAAGGAGAGAGAGACTGAAAGACACCCCACAGCTGAAGGAAGGTGGGAGGACAAGGGCCCGGCAGCTGCACACATCTTAGCTGACTGGAGAAACCCTGAGCTGAAACAGTGACAGAAAGAAGGAGCCTGGTGTTCCCAAATATCTGAACCTGGGACACTGGAGGCTAGTCCACGACCAGAGAACCAGCTCTGAAGAGGTGACTGTGGATAATCCAGACCCTAGTCACGAGACACACCAGTGTGGGGCAGGTGCTTTTTGACCTGCAGCCTAACTTTCCACCACGGTCTAAGAACACAGTTGTCATACTAGGACTGGTGACCCTTACTGAGAGGGAAACATTCACCCAAAGACCCGTGACGACCAGACTGAACGCATGGGTGAGGTACTAAAGGAGAGACTAAAAGGGCCTGAACGGACTTAGTGGGAGCAATGCGGAGGAGCCACCTGAGCTGCACAGTCTAGTAACCCGGAGCAGTGCTGAAGTGTTTAAGTGTGACCAAAAGAACTGTAAATTGTGTGAACTGCTGTTGAAAGACCAAGTAAAGTACCCAGTGAGCTCATCACTGCCTGAGACTGTTTCCTTCCAGCATCGCAGTAAAGTCCCACCTGAGGAGCCACAGACTGTCGTCCCTGCATACTGGCTGGAGAGCTGAAGCTTTGAAGTAAGTGCACTACACCCAGTACAATCCCTCAACAGGCACATCCATCATAGCTACTCCTGCCCTGTGGACCCTCGGCCCTACCTGAGGAGGGCTTACCATCCACGCTGCCCCAAGTCACCATCCCCAGCAGGAATACAGCAGCGGTGGTTCCACTAACCACATACCCCAGGTGGCATCACGACAAATCCCTTGTATATAACCCCTTTTTGGAATGATCCCAGGCCACGGGACCGGGTCACGACTACCGTGATACCCCAGAGAGACAGCGCCGGCCCATCTCCCGAGTACCCCATCGCCTAGGGGTGCATCACATTAAACTCCACATTTCCATATATCTAGTCTGGGGCAATTGATGCCACTTAAGTGGTGCCTGTTCCTAATTTTATAAAAAAATGGAGACTGTTGTTGGGGTCACCTTGCTGTTTATTGCTTGACTTGAGTAGGGACCTCTGAGCTCAATACCTATCCTTGACACTCCTGCCCCTGTTTCTGAATATTCAACCTTTTTGTCCATCGAACCAGTGATGAACAAATTAGCTGTATTCACATCCACCATTTTTGGGTGCTTAAAAGCATTGTTTGGTCAATCTCCCTGTCCACTAGGCATAATCAAGTCACTTACCTACCTCTCTTATTTCCTGTAGTAATCCACAAAACTGATAGTGGTCCCACCTGTGTGTTACGGGGCATAACTCTGATGGGAACTCTTGCACGAGCTTTGAGCTTTACCAGCCTACAAGGCCCAAACAGGTCTCTGACCTACCTCTCCATTATTTCCTCTAGTACTTCACAAAACTGATGGTGGTCCCACTGGTGTGTGGCAGGGTATATCATTGATGGGAACGCTTGCATGAGCTGTGACTTCATATGGCCCTCTAGGCCCAAACAGGTCTCTGCCCTACCTCTCCATTATTTCCTGTAGCATTCAACAAAACTAATGGTGGTCTCACCTGTGTGTGGCGGGGCATATCATTGATGGGACCGCTTGCAAAAGCTTTGAATTTATGTGGCCCTATAGGCCCAAACAGGTATCTGACCTACCTCTCCATTAATTCATGTAGTACTCCACAAAACTAATGGTGGTCCCACCTGTGTGTGGCGGGGCATATCATTGATGGGAACACTTGCAAGAGCTTTGAATTTATGTGGCCCTCTAGGCCCAAACAGGTCTCTGACCTACCTCTCCATTAATTCATGTAGTACTCCACAAAACTAATGGTGGTCCCACGTGTGTTTGGCGGGACATATCATTTATGGGAATGCTTGCAAGAGCTTTGAATTTATGTGGCCCTCTAGGCCCAAACAGGTCTCTGACCTACCTTAACATTATTTTCTGTAGCACTCCACAAAACTAATGGTGGTCCCACCTGTGTGTGACGGGGCTCATCATTGATGGGAACGTTTGCATGAGCTTTGAATTTATGTGGCCCTCTAGGCCCAAACAGGTCTCTGACCTACCTCTCTATTATTTCCTGTAGTACGCCACGTAACTGATAGTGGTCCCACCGGTGTGTGGCAGGGTATATCATTTATGGGAGCGCTTGCATGAGCTTTGAATTTATCTGACCCACTAGACCCAAACAGGTCCCTTACCTACCTTGGTCTTATTTCTTGTAGTAATACACGAAACTGATAGTGGTCCCACCTGTGTGGCGGGGCATAACTTTGATGGGAGCGCTTGCACGAGCTTTGAGTTTATCCAGCCTACTAGGCCCAAACAAGTCTCTGACCTCCCTATTATTTCCTGTAATATTCCACGAAACTGATGGTGGTCCCACCTGTGTGTGGTGGGGCATAACATTGACAGGAGCGCTTGCATGAGCTTCGAGGGGATCCGGCCCACTAGGCCTATTCAGGTCACTGAACTACTTCTCTTTTTACTGTAATACTCTACAAAACTTATAGTTGCAGAGCAATGTTGAAATGCTAGACCAGGTCCTGTTCCAGACCCTGTGCCATGTAATCAGGCTGGGTCATTCAGCAATTTTTGGTCTGGGACAATTGATGCCATTTTACTGTAGGTGTGACCCTTTGAAAAGTTAGGATTCTTGTTTGAGCCCCCTTGCTATGTTTTACATGATTTAAGAAGGGTGTGACATGCCAATACCCGTGTCTCATCCTCCTTTTACTGTTCCTCCTCTTTTTTACTTAATGTAGAAAACTAATGCCATTTCGCCTCTGACTATTTGAATTGTGTTTGGATTGTTGTTACTTTTTCTGGTGTTTGTTGTCCATTTTGAGTAGTTTGGCAGCTTTTAGAGACCTTTGAAGGTGTTTTCTATGTGTATGCTGTAGCCTGCCATTGATTTCAATGGGGTTTGCGGTGTTCGACGAACAAATCACTAAATCGATGAATCGAACCGAATTCAAACATGGTGGCTCATCACTATTTAGCAGCAAGCGCTGCTAAACTTCATCATCTGGATCTGTCCCCTGCAGAGATTTCAGGACTGCGGCTAGCTTGAAATTTCGGAAGCTGCAGCTGCTATCGGCTGAATCCAGCTGCAAAACGCATTGGAGGGCATTTTTGCCCTTCAGTTCTGTTTCAAATCGGGTCCGGGGCTGTGCGGTTCACACCGGACAGCCCCGGACCTGATCTTGCCGTAGTGTGAAGCCAGCCTTAGTATATATTATATATCTGAGCTGAAAAGAGAGGAGAGGGGAAACCAGATGTAAAATGTGCCCTGTGGTTCATAAAGGTACCTTTACACACAGAGATATATTGCTTGCAATTCACTGGTTGCAGTGAAATCATGGACACTTTGTTCCACTTGTACATGGCAACAAAATGGAACAATGTGTCCATGAGTTCACTGCAACCAGTGAATTGAAAGCAATATATCTCTGTGTGTAAAACAGAAAAAAAAAAAAACTGCATAGCACTCACAGACTAATGTGAACCGGTGCCAGCAGGGCTGCTGGATCAAATAACTAGAAAAAATACTCTGCAGCACTCGGTTACTACCAATGATGTACATATGCTAATAAGCTATATATATATGAGAAAAAAGTTAAAAACTTACGTTTTTTCAAAAAACTCAAAATGTTATCTTTTTATTTCTGAAGCTCTTGGTACACACATTGGCCAATGTCTGTTTGCTCATCAACTGCGACAAAGTGACTTCAGGACCGACGAGTCCTACGCTGATATCCCTATCCTCCTTGTCCACCCGCCACCTCTCAGTGGGCAGACTCCATCTCAACCCTAGATCACCTGCAGTCAACAAGGGTGCAAATTGCAGCATGGAGCCAGCCACTCCATAAGATACAAAACAGAAAAAAAAACTGCATAGCACTCACACACAAATGTGAACCGGTGCCAGCAGGGCTGCTGGATCAAATAACTAGAAAAAATACTCTGCAGCGTAGGACTCGTCGGACCTAAAGTCACTTTGTCGCAGTCGACGAGCAAACAGACATTGGCCAATGTGTGTACCAAGAACTTCAGAAATAAAAAGATAATGTTTTGAGTTTTTTTAAAAAAACGAAAGTTTTTAACTTTTTTCTCATATATATATATATATATATATAGCTTATTAGCATATGTACATCATTGGTAGTAACCGAGTGCTGCAGAGTATTTTTTCTAGTTCTCTGTGTGTAAAGGTACCTTAAGACTCAGTCCTGTACACATCCAAGGAACGTCCCTGGCACTTGGCGTTTAAACGTTTTGGTAGACGAGTCCTAGGAAATCAAGGTAAGTTGGCAATATGTCTACAGCTCATGCTTCATATTACAAAAAGACTGACTGGCATATCCAATGTGTGTGAACAAGGTGCTAACAGAAAAAAAATACATAACTATGAAAGATAATTCTGTTGCACACTAGAACATTAAAAATAAAGGAGATGCTTAGGAAATGTATTTGCCAATGCAGATGAGCCCGATAAGGTGCATCTCTTGTATCAGGACCCTAACCTAAAATGCCTCTATATGTGATTAAAATCTCCTTGTATGGGGAGGTAGGATCCTGAAGGAGCTAGCGGGGTTAGGTTGGCCTTGTTCACGCATTCTCATGTGTTTTGGGGTTTTTGTCTGTGGAATGGCATGTATGTCTGATTTATGCCTAGTCGCTCTTCTAATTAATTTTAGGGCCGGCTTCACACCGCGGTGTGATCAGGTCCGGGACTGTCCGGTGTAAACCGGACAGCCCCGGAGCTAATTTTGCAGTAATGTAGCCCTATGGGGCCGGATGGAACCAGATGTCAGCTATGTGCCATCCAGTTTTCATCTGTCCGGGAGGATCCGGGACAATTCAGGTCTTCCTCCCGGACACAAAAACGTTGCTTACAACGTTTTTGTGTCCGGGGCGAAAATCTGCCCAAATCGGATCCTCCTGGATCCTCCTGGATCCGGGGCGATCCGGCGCTCCCTAACATGGGACTCTTATGGCGCTGGATCGCCCCAGTCCGATAAAAACGTAGGATCCGGGAACCGGACGCCGGCAGCTGAAGTTTTGCAGTGCACGCTGCTAAACTTCAGCACCACCACCTCTTCCCTGCTGAGCTTTCAGGACCGCGGCTAGCTCCCGCGATCTCGAAAAATCAGCAGCTGCGCCTGCTATCAGCTGAAGCCCGCTGCAAACAGGAACGGAGGGCATATTTGCCCTCCGGTTCAGTTTGCAAATTGGGTCCGGGGCTGTCCGAATTACATCGGAGAGAAGTAGATGACCCAAAATGATATATTCACACGCAACATTTAGTAGATTATTTAGTGTTAAGATTTCATGTGGACTCTTGGATTAGCCCCTCTGATTTGGGATAATCTGTATGCGTCACCGCAGCACATCAAGCTGAACACCGATAACAGAAATCTGAGGGACAGTCTCGGATTTCTGCTATAGATTTTTCCGTAAATCCATTCTACATTTTTCAGTTGTTCTTTTGTATCTTATATTGATTTAAACCTAGGATTCATCGTCATTGCTCCCTGGCCCAGCCGGCCCCTACTCGTCAATGTCAGATCTGTGGGGGTCTGAGGTCTGACTAATGATAAGCACCACAATGGTGGTGGTGGTTTTGCTCTGGGAGATATCGGCCAGGACATGTAGATTAACATAAATCATGTATCCGTCCTATCCGGATAAATAGGTGGGGCACAAATGCCTCCAAGTTTCTCCTTTTGTTGATATAGCCGGTCTAAAGCTCCCGTCACACACAACGACGCACCAGCGATCCCGACAACGATAACGATCCTCTAGGGATCGTTGGTGCATCGTTACCTGGTTGCTGGGGAGCTGTCAAACAGGCAGATCTCCCCAGCGACTAGGAAGCCACCTTCACATCACTGGTAACTATGATAAACAGCAGGTATCTAGGCAGCACGCTGTGTTTATCATAGTTACCAGCGTCCTCCCTGCTTACCGCTGCCTGTAAGCAGGGAGGACGCTGGTAACTATGATAAACACTGGGTATCTAGGCAGCGCGCATTGCCTGGATACCCGGTGTTTAACATAGTTACCAGCCTCCTCCCTGCTTAATACTGGTAACCATGATAAACACCCAGTATCTAGGCAGCGCGCGCTGCCTAGATACCCGGTGTTTACCATGGTTACAAGCCTGTGAGATTACTGATCGCTGGTCTCTCGCTGTCACACGCAGCAATGCATGCTGACCAGCGGGAGACCAACGATCAAAAAATGGCCCAGAGCACTTTGCTGTGAGATCGCTGATCGTTACAGGGGCCTCATCGCTGCTAAGTGTCACACTTAGCAAGATTGTTAGTGTGATCACTGTTACGTCACAAAACCTGTGACGTTACAACGATCTCGCTAACGATCTCGTTATGTGTGATGGGGGCTTTAGTGAATGCGCTATTGTGATCATTCCTGACTCCCCGTGACTCCTCGTTAGCCTCTTTCCTCCTTTTCCTGAATCTCCGGTGTTCTGTGTCTCCACTCTTCAGTCTTTTTTCAGGTAGTTGTTATATAAGATCTATAAGATGTAAATACCCCCGTCACAGAGATTGACCTCTATAGTGATGTAATTTGGGACATGTGACATTATCATGGCCAAACCTATATGATGTAAATTCCCCATCACAGAGATCGACCCCCATAGTGATGTGACTTGGGACATGTGACGTTATCATGGCTGGAGTCATGTGACCCGCTGTGTGTACGGCGCCCCCTATAGTCCTGCTCCTGCAGTAGCGGCTGCCATGTATATAGTAGAAGAGACACTTTATTAAATGCTGGATCAGCAGAAGAGTCTGGTTATAGTTCTGGAGTATTGAGCGATTGTCGCTGTGTAGGGTGAAGTGCAGATAAATCAAACACAAAACACAATATATAATCTCTAATTATTTTTTTTATTTATTATTTGGAATAGCAATAAGTAACATTGTAATGAAAATATTACCGGTCCTTCAATAAATTAAGGGTCACGGTGACTCTCAGATCCGATGGAGACCAAAGAACTTGCTGCATACGTTGCAGACCTGATGAGCCACCAGACCCAAAGATCCAGAGGAAGGCGAAGAAAACCCCCGGAGAGTTCTACCTCAGGGGGGAAAAAAATTCCTTCCTGACCCCATTTCTGGCGATCGGATATCTCCCTGGATCACGTGTGACCTGCTGCTTATTGCTGTATATATGCACGTAATTATAAGCTTAGGAGAGCTGACCTGGAAAGGAAAATATATGCAACCTGCTCCTAGGAGCTCACAATTTAGGACAATGGATGCTCATAATAATATACAATAAACATTCACTCCATCATTAATAAAGAATATACACATACATTAATTCTTATCTAATAGGATGACGACAGCTGTCCAGACCTGCATCTCATCACAAGAACCACTCTGGAGTACTCCCTGGAGAATTACATCCTCAGTGACAGTCAAGAGCTACACTCTCCCTCCCTTTGTGGCCTAGGGGTATTGAGTGCTGCTCAAACTGTTGAGGTGCAGCTGTGGGACCCTATTTTCAGAGATGATGTCCTCCACCCAACTCTCAAAAAGCTGAAAGGGTCTTCAATAGAGATGGGTAGTCAAGCTGGGCTATCAGACGGTCATCTCTGCAGCTGTGGTGTCATCCCACAGCTGTCCAGACCTGCATCCCACCACAAGAACCACTCCGAAGTACTCCCTGGAAATGACATCATAACCAGTGACAAAGTGAAGGGCCACGTACTCTCCCCAGCGGTTTAAGGGTATTGAGTGCTGCTCAAAGTATTGGGGTGCAGCTGTGGGACCCTATTTTCAGAGCTGATGTCCTCCACCCAACTCTCAAAATACTGAAAGGATCTTCAGGAGAGATGGGTAGTCGAGCTAGGCTATCAGACAGTCACCCCTGTAGCTGCAGGGTCATTCGACAGCTGTCCAGACCTGCATCCCACCACAAGAACCACTCGAAGTACTCTCTAGAAATGACATCATAAACAGTGACAAAAGACCACATAACACACTCTCCCCCATGGCCTAGGGGCATTATTGAGTGATGCTCAAACTGTTGGGGTGCAGCTGTGGGACCCTATTTTCAAAGATGATGTCCTCCACCCATCTCTCAAAGAGCTGTTGGGTCTTCAGGAGAGATGGGTAGTCGAGCTAGGCTATCAGACGGTCACCTTTGGTGTGATCATCCTATGTTTCAATGCAACATGTTAACATATCCTTAGACTAAGCATTCACTCCATGATTAACAAAACATACACACATACATTAATTCTTATCTAATAGGATGACAACAGCTGTCCAGACCTGCATCTCACCACAAGAACCACTCTGGAGTATTCCCTGGAGAATTACATCCTCAGTGACAGTCAAGAGCTACACTCTCCAACCCTTTGTGGCCTAGGGGTATTGAGTGCCGCTCAAACTGTTGGGGTGCAGCTGTGGGACCCTATTTTGAGAGATGATGAACTCCACCCAACTCTCAAAAAGCTGAAAGGGTCTTCAGTAGAGATGGGTAGTCAAGCTGGACTATCAGGCAGTCACCTCTGTAGCTGTGGTGTCATCCGACAGCTGTCCAGACCTGCATCCCACCACAAGAACCATTCTGAAGTACTCCCTGGAAATGACATCATAACCAGTGACAAAGTGAAGGGCCACATACTCTCTCCTGCGGTTTAAGGGTATTGAGTGCTGCTCAAAGTGTTGGGGTGCAGCAGTGGGACCCTATTTTCAGAGCTGATGTCCTCCACCCAACTCTCAAAATGCTGAAAGGATCTTCAGGAGAGATGGGTAGTCGAGCTAGGCTATCAGACAGTCACCTCTGTAGCTGTGGTGTCATCCGACAGCTGTCCAGACCTGCATCCCACCACAAGAACCATTCTGAAGTACTCCCTGGAAATGACATCATAACCAGTGACAAAGTGAAGGGCCACATACTCTCTCCTGCGGTTTAAGGGTATTGAGTGCTGCTCAAAGTGTTGGGGTGCAGCAGTGGGACCCTATTTTCAGAGCTGATGTCCTCCACCCAACTCTCAAAATGCTGAAAGGATCTTCAGGAGAGATGGGTAGTCGAGCTAGGCTATCAGACAGTCACCACTGTAGCTGCAGGGTCATTCGACAGCTGTCCAGACCTGCATCCCACCACAAAAACCACTCCGAAGTACTCCCTAGAAATGACATAATAACCAGTGACAAAAGACCACATAGCACACTTTCTCCCGTGGCCTAGGGGCATTATTGAGTGATGCTCAAACTGTTGGGGTGCAGCTGTGGGACCCTATTTTCAAAGATGATGTCCTCCACCCAACTCTCAAAAATCTTTTGGGTCTTCATGAGAGATGGGTAGTCAAGCTAGGCTATCAGACGGTCACCTTTGGTGTGATCAACCTATGGTTCAATGCAACATGTAAACATATCCTTAGACTAAGCATTCACTCCATCTTTAATAAAGCATACACACACATATATTATGTAGAAATGGGCAGTCGAGCTGGGCTGTCAGACAAACACCTCTGTAGATGCTGTTCCATCCGTCCTATGGTTCTGTGGTACCACATGTGTCCTGGAGAAGAGAAATACTCATCTGGACTTCTCACCTTCATGCTGTCTGGACCTAAAAACAAAATGATTCAGGTTCAGAACTTTGTACTTTCTATTCTAATGGTGATGTCATGTGCCCTGTGATGTCATAACAACAGTCACTGCTGTTATATGGACCAAGGGAGAGTTAGTTTAATAAATAGGGAAAAACTCCTGCTTCATTTTATAATCATGAGACAGATTTAAAGGGCCCTCTCTATTTTATTCATATTATCTAGTGTTTTCCATTATACAGTGTTGGCCAAAAGTATTGACACCCCTGCAATTCTGTCAGATAATACTCAGCTTCTTAATGAAAATGATTGCAATCACAAATTCTTTGGTATTATTATCTTCATTTAATTTGTCTTCAATGAAAAAACACAAAAGAGAATGAAGCAAAAAGCAAAACATTAATCATTTCACACAAAACTCCAAAAATGGGCCGGACAAAAGTATTGGCACCCTCAGCCCAATACTTGATTGCACAACCTTTAGCCAAAATAACTGCGATCAATCGCTTCCAGTAACCATCAATGAGTTTCTTACAATGCTCTGCTGGAATTTTAGACCATTCTTCTTTGGCAAACTGCTCCAGGTCCCTAATATTTGAAGGGTGCCTTATCCAAAATGCCATTTTTAGATCTCTCCACAGGTGTTCTATGGGATTCAGGTCTGGACTCATTGCTGGCCACCTTAGAAGTCTCCAGTGCTTTCTCTCAAACCATTTTCTAGTGCTTTTTGAAGTGTGTTTTGGGTCATTGTCCTGCTGGAAGACCCATGACCTCTGAGGGAGACCCAGCTTTCTCACACTGGGCCCTACATTATGCTGCAAAATTTGTTGGTAGTCTTCAGACTTCATAATGCCATGCACACGGTCAAGCAGTCCAGTGCCAGAGGCAGCAAAGCAACCCCAAAATATCAGGGAACCTCTGCCATGTTTGACTGTAGGGACTGTGTTCTTTTATTTGAATGTCTCTTTTTTTCTCCTGTAAACTCTATGTTGATGCCTTTGCCCAAAAAGAGAGAACATTCTTCCAAAACGTTTTAGGCTTTCTCAGGTAAGTTTTGGCAAACTCCAGCCTGGCTTTTTTATGTCTCGGGGTAAGAAGTGGGGTCTTCTTGGGTATCCTAGCATACAGTCCCTTTTCATTCAGAAGCCGACAGATAGTACAGGTTGACACTGTTGTACCCTTGGACTGCAGGGCAGCTTGAACTTGTTTGGATGTTAGTCGAGGTTCTCTATCCACCATCCGCACAATCTTGCGTTGAAACATCTTGTTAATTTTTCTTTTCCGTCCACATCTAGGGAAGTTAGCCACAGTGCCATGGGCTTTAAACTTCTTGATGACACTGTGCATGGTAGGCACAGGAACATTCAGGTCTTTGGAGATGGACTTGTAGCCTTGAGATTGCTCATGCTTCCTCACAATTTGGTTTCTCAAGTCCTCAGACAGTTCTTTGGTCTTCTTTCTTTTCTCCATGCTCAATGTGGTACATACTAGGACACAGGACAGAGGTTGAGTCCACTTTAATCCATGTCAACTGGCTGCAAGTGTGATTTAGTTATTGCCAACATCTGTTAGGTGCCACAGGTAAGTTACAGGTGCTGTAAATTACACAAATTAGAGAAGCATCACATGATTTTTCTAAGGGTGCCAATACTTTTGTCCACCCCCTTTTTTATGTCTGGTGTGGAATTATATCCAATTTGGCTTTAGGACAATTCTTTTTGTGTTTTTTTCATTAAAGACAAATTAAATGAAGATAATAATACCAAAGAATTTGTGATTGCAATCATTTTCAGGAAGAAACTGAGTATTATCTGACAGAATGGCAGGGGTGTCAATACTTTTGGCCAACACTGTATCTAAATAAATGTATTTATACTGGCAATTTGAATACATAATAAGCACCTAGGGGACATAGTACTTATAGATATCGCTATAATTAGGCATGGCTCTTGTGTATGGACCAATTATATATAACTGACACATACAATAAATACCACATGTATATAGAACAATATAAACTTTGTACTTAGTATATAGAAAGCGCAGACTTATAAATACTCTATTATTATTCCATTGATAATTGTTAAAGGGTGTCTGGTTATTATTACCGTTATCCTGAAGTGGCAATAATTATCCTGTGCAATATCTATAACTATTTTGCCATTGCACAATTATCAACATAAAGTCTTTCTGTTGCTTTCAATACCATCTATGAGAAGACTCGTGACACTTTGTTATAATAAAGTATAACAAGTTTATTCCTCAACACAATTAAGCTAAATCACAGTATAACACAGTTATAATATAACTAGCTGTGAGCCCGATGCAAATGCATCGGGATTCTAGAATGTGCATTAATTTGATTATAGTAGTTATAGCTGTTAGCCTGATGCAAATGCATCGGGTATCTAAAATATGTTTATTGTTTTTTTAAAGATTTTTAAATAATAATCGCATCATCAATAGCAATAATATAAGCCATAGCATTATTATTAGCAGTAATAGCAGTATTAATAGCATTATTAGCAGTATTATGAGCATAAATAACAGTATTAATAGCATTAATAGCATTATTATTAGCATTAATAGCATTATTAATAGCATTATTAGCATTAATAATAGCATTAATAACATTATTAATAGCATTAATAGCATTATTATTAGCATTAATAGCATTAATAATAGCATTATTAGCATTAATAATAGCATTAATAACATTATGAATAGCATTAATAGCATTATTATTAGCATTAATAGCATTAATAATAGCATTATTAGCATTAATAATAGTATTAATAACATTATTAATATTATTAATAGCATTATTATTAGCATTAATAGCATTATTAATAGCATTAATAGGATACATATTAGCATTAATAGCATTAATAGCATAATTAATAGCATTAATAGCATTATTAATAGCGTTAATAGCATTATTATTAGCATTAATAGCATTAATAATGGCATTATTAGCATTAATAATAGCATTAATAACATTATTAATAGCATTAATAGCATTATTATTAACATTAATAGCATTATTATTAGCATTAATAGCATTAATAATGCCATTAATAGGATAAATATTAGCATTAATAGCATTAATAGCATAATTAATAGCATTAATAGCATTATTAATAGCATTAATAGCATTAAATAGGATAAATATTAGCATTAATAGCATAATTAATAGCATTAATAGCATTATTAATAACATTAATAACATTATTATTAGCATTAATAGCATTAATAATAGCATTATTAGCATTAATAATAACATTAATAACATTATTAATAGCATTAATAGCATTATTATTAGCATTAATAGCATTAATAGCATTATTATTAGCATTAATAGCATTAATAATACCATGAATAGGATAAATATTAGCATTAATAGCAATAATAGCATAATTAATAGCATTAATAGGATAAATATTAGCATTAATAGCATTATTAATAGTATTAATAGCATTAATAGGATAAATATTAGCATTAATAGCATAATTAATAGCATTAATAGCATTATTAATAGCATTAATAACATTATTATTAGCATTAATAGCATTAATATTAGCATTATTAGCATTAATAATAGCATTAATAACATTATTAATAGCATTAATAGCATTATTATTAGCATTAATAGCATTAATAATGCCATTAATAGGATAAATATTAGCATTAATAGCATAATTAATAGCATTAATATCATTATTAATAGCATTATTATTAGCATTAATAGCATTAATAGGATAAATATTACCATTAATAGCATTAATAGCATAATTAATAGCATTAATAGCATTATTAATAGCATTAATCGCATTATTATTAGCATTAATAGCATTAATAATAGCATTATTAGCATTAATAACATTATTATTAGCATTAATAGCATTATTATTAGCATTAATAGCATTAATAGCATTATTATTAGCATTAATAGCATTAATAATACCATGAATAGGATAAACATTAGCATTAATAGCATTAATAGCATAATTAATAGCATTAATAGCATTATTAATAGCATTAATAGCATTATTATTAGCATTAATAGCATTAATAATAGCATTATTAGCATTAATAATAGCATTAATAACATTATTAATAGCATTAATAGCATTATTATTAGCATTAATAGCATTAATAATAGCATTAATAACATTATTATTAGCATTAATAGCATAATTATTAGCATTAATAGCATTATTATTAGCAGTAATATCATTATTATTAGCATTTTTTTTTTTAATTATTATTTTTTATTTAATTATTTATTATTTTTTATTAATTTTTTTATTATATTTTAATTATTTTTATTATTATTAAATTTATTATTTAGGCTGAGACCCAGTTCTCTTTCAGGTCCGCTAAAGGGCTGATATAATTAGCATATATTAAATTTTTTTATTATTATTTTTATTGAATTATTTATTATTTTTAATTTATTTTTTTATTATTTTGTAATTATAATTATTTTTTAATTATTTTTTTTATTATTTAATTTTTTTTTTTTTTTAAGTGAGAGTGAGACACAGTTCTCATTCAGGTCCGCATTTTTTTTTTTTTTATTATTATTTTTATTAAATTATTTAATATTTTTTATTTATTTTTTTATTATTTTTTAATTATTTTTAAATTATTTTTTTTATTATTTAATTTATTTATTTATTTTTTTAAAGGGATCCTGTCACCCCCAAAACACATGTAAACCTATTAAAACCTGTCCCTAAAGCATATTAACACTATCCCTACACTCTTTTTACCTCCTAAATGCAGTAAGTGACATTGAATAAAAACGTTTTATAAGTACCTGATTAGTGCTGATAATGAGTGACTATCTATTCATAGTCACTCATCAAGACTGCCCCTCTGCTTCATATCACGCCTATTCAGGCGTGATCGTCAGCCTAGATTCAAATTGCCGCCTCCCTGCCGTGCCCTGTCTCGTCCGAGGCTGCAGTGTGGCTGGTGACGCGATCCGCGTCATTCCCGGCGCCTGGTGACGTATTTAGACCGGCGCCGCGCTGTTAGCTTCAAAATGCGCACTGCGCATGCGCATTGGGCATGCGCAGTGCGCATTTTGAAGCTAACAGCGCGGCGCCGGTCTAAATACGTCACCAGGCGCCGGGAATGACGCGGATCGCGTCACCAGCCACACTGCAGCCTCGGACGAGACAGGGCACGGCAGGGAGGCGGCAATTTGAATCTAGGCTGACGATCACGCCTGAATAGGCGTGATATGAAGCAGAGGGGCAGTCTTGATGAGTGACTATGAATAGATAGTCACTCATTATCAGCACTAATCAGGTACTTATAAAACGTTTTTATTCAATGTCACTTACTGCATTTAGGAGGTAAAAAGAGTGTAGGGATAGTGTTAATATGCTCTAGGGACAGGTTTTAATAGGTTTACATGTGTTTTGGGGGTGACAGGATCCCTTTAAGTGAGAGTGAGACACAGTTCTCATTCAGGTCCGCATTTATTTATTTTTTTTATTATTATTTTTATTTAATTATTTAATATTTTTTATTTATTTTTTTATTATTTTTTAATTATTTTTAAATATTTTTTTTTTATTATTTAATTTATTTATTTTTTTTAAGTCAGACTGAGACACAGTTCTCATTCAGGTCCGCCTTTTTTTTTTTTTTAAATTATTATTTTTATTTAATTATTTATTATTTTTTAATTATTTTTTTATTATTTTTAAATTATTTTAAAATTATTTTTTTTATTATTAAATTTATTTATTTTTTTACTTGCGAGAGTGAGACACAGTTCTCATTGCGGTCCGCCTTTTTTTTTTCCCATTGACATACATTACCGGTGTGTCGGCGATTTTATGGCCGGCCACCTGGTTCTATTTGTCGGCCTTAAAATCGCGGACACACCGCTAATGCATGTCTATGGGCAGTCAGCTCGAATTCTGATTGGTCGGCGTTCAATCCGAAATCGGGCTGACTGCCCATAGAGATGCATTAGCGGTGTGTCCGCGATTTTAGGGCCGACAAATAGAACCAGGTGGGCGGCCATAAAATCGCCGACACACCGGTAATGTATGTCAATGGGGAAAAAAAGGCGGACCTGAATGAGAACTGTGTCTCAGTTTTGAGGGGCTCTTCTGATTGGCTGAGGTCAGTATACAGCGACCAATCAGAAGAGGGCCTCAGATCTCATTAAGGTACAATGGCGGATTTTTCGTCCATTGTATCTTAATGAGAAGGAAGAGGACGTCGAAGATGGAAGTTAGCGAAAAGAAGAGAGAAGACCCCCGGGGCCGGAGGAAGAGGACGCCTGGCCGGACGGAGGATCAGATGACAAAGAAGACATGTAAGTATGTGCGGACATGGGGGGGCTGTGCGGACATGGGGTCGGGCTGTGCGGACATGGGGTCGGGCTGTGCGGACATGGGGTCGGGCTGTGCGGACATGGGGTCGGGCTGTGCGGACATGGGGTCGGGCTGTGCGGACATGGGGTCGGGCTGTGCGGACATAGGGGGCGGGCTGTGCGGACATGGGGTCGGGCTGTGCGGACATGGGGTCGGGCTGTGCGGACATAGGGGTCGGGCTGTGCGGACATAGGGGTCGGGCTGTGCGGACATAGGGGTCGGGCTGTGCGGACATGGGGTCGGGCTGTGCGGACATGGGGTCGGGCTGTGCGGACATGGGGTCGGGCTGTGCGGACATGGGGTCGGGCTGTGCGGACATAGGGGCGGGCTGTGCGGACATGGGGTCGGGCTGTGCGGACATGGGGTCGGGCTGTGCGGACATAGGGGGCGGGCTGTGCGGACATAGGGGTCGGGCTGTGCGGACATAGGGGTCGGGCTGTGCGGACATAGGGGTCGGGCTGTGCGGACATAGGGGGCGGGCTGTGCGGACATAGGGGGCGGGCTGTGCGGACATAGGGGCGGGCTGTGCGGACATAGGGTGGCGGGCTGTGCGGACATAGGGGGCGGGCTGTGCGGACATAGGGGGCGGGCTGTGCGGACATAGGGGGCGGGCTGGCGACATAGGGGCAGGCTGTGCGGACATAGGGGGCGGGCTGTGCGGACATAGGGGCGGGCAGCGATTTGCGGCTCAGGCAGCGACTCGCAATGGCCTCGCGGCCATTGCTCGCGCTACCTGAGCGGTAAATCGCTAAGGTTGTAGCCGAGGCTGTGGATGGATTTTGGGCCAGCGGCTCGCAATGGCCGCTTCGCGGCCATTGCTCGCCCTGGGCCAGCGACTCGCAATGGCCTCGCGGCCATTGCTCGCGCAGCATTGGGCGCTTCGCGCCCAATGTTAAATTCGTATCCACATGGCCACGCCGGAAGTAGCGCGCGGAGGGGTGCTTTTCCGATTCGCGATTATATAATAGATAGTAACAATTAAACCCACAGTTTCCTAACTATACAACCCACCCACATTAACTAAGCATAATAAAACCCACCTAACTAATAAACTAATAAACTATCCCTATATATGCATAGATTTATGGAGGGAAATGGTATAATACTTAGCCATGTGTTTGTGGTCCTTCCATGGTGGTCCCAAGTAGAAAAAGAGAGAGAGCTTTTGTGCCTGAGTGCATTTTTACCTGTCCCTCAGCTGTGCACGTGACGGATACACCTCCTCATCCGTGCACTTCTGACAGGGTTGTAAGGGTGCACGCTCACCATGCACTATATTGAAATGAGGTGTCTCCTGCCACTATAGATAGGTAGACATGACTATTCCCATTGTTTGCCAATCACCTAGACATCTTGGCTGCTGTAGTAAGTTAGCAGAAAGGGGTGAGAATAACCCTTTGTGCCAGCAGCCTGTAGATCTTTGATATTTAAATTAAGGGTCTTATCTGCTGGCTTCTCACATTAAAATGCAAGAATGGACATCTTCTGATATGGTAATTAACCATGTCAGTAGATGAAGAGATTTCCATCAGATACAGCTGAATTGGCCAATGTTATATTAGACGGTGAAGGGACATTTAGTATGGCCTATTACACCAATGTGGGCATAAATATAGATATATACACATACATGCCCACAAAGAGAGATATATATTTAGGTGTCATATATTATTAATTATGCCATCACTTCCCCCTCAACATTCCCCCTTTTGTCGGAAAATACGACAATAAAATGAGTGGGAAGTGTGGAATATATTTGACTACTCAATCCTATCACCAATAACCGTTCAGGATGAAATGAAGTAAAATTTTCCACTTAGGTATCTAGACATCACCCATCGCCATCACCTCTCCCCTGCCGTTCGCCGTAATCCAGTGTCTCCATCCATAGATTACACCATAGTCATCTTCTTGGTCTCTTTGGTTCAGGAATAAAGTTCTCTATTTGTCAGTACACTTCTGATCTTGTCGTTGCCAATCTCGAGAAACACGCCTATCCCCAGGTTTTCTTCTTCCCAGCTTGACTGCTTAGACTCTGGAGTTGCTGCACCTTCATCTCTTGATCGGCCTACAGAGTCTTCCTGTGTTAGCCCCTCTCCCTACCAGATTTTTATTTTTTATTTTTTTCAAGTCTAGTGTGTAGGGACTGTGCCGGGGATCACAATCTGTAGCTGGGCCTCACCAGGTGGTTTCTTGGAGCACCTCCTTCTTGGGATTAGATCAATCAGGGGATGGCATTCTTCTTAGCTGAGGCACGAATTTCAACAGAGACTTCTCCTGCAAGCTTGATTGAAGCATCTATCATTAATGTGGTTCTTCCATGGATAGATAGTTGAATCTCTACTAGGCAGGTCAGAGTTTATTGGGTAGGGGATGATATCAGCATACCTAAGTTGACTGTGAGAAGAACGCAGTCCAACCAACCTTCAATCCATCCCTTATGAACGTTACCGACTCAAGGGTTAAAGTAGCAAATACCTTAGGCAATGATGGGGCCTATCCCTACAGAACCTTACTCCTTTTCCCCGTTCACACAACACAGCAGATGTACAACTTTATTATACAAAAATATACATTTGGCTTGAATGCATATAGAGACTTGGCTAAAATAGCCTATATCTGCTGATCCATAAAGCACATGCAGGTCACTGACCCATGTGCGACTGGATTACTCCCATACATAAATACAAGAAAACCTTCACATGAACACACCTTGGACTGCGAAACCATTACCTTAGTATGTCCATGTGTTGGCAGACCTGCACCTATTCCTAAAGTGTCTATATGCACACACATGAAATATAAGTAGGACCAAGCAAAACATTTTCATATAAATGTACAGAAAAAATGTTAGATTTGGGGTGAAGGACTGGATCTGTACTGTGTCCTTATTAACCCCGTCTCAGGCTGCATTTATGTTGCTCAGCCTGATCTTTATGTATTAAAGCAGTCAGTCCTTTGGTCCTTCTGTGAATCAGTTACAGTCCATCAGTTTACATGATCAGGAGGACAATGACACAGTGTAATAAATAGGTTTAAGAATGACGTATCTTTGAAGTAATATATGAACAAACTCTCCCCCTCCCACCATGACACTGTGAAGTCTTTCTCTCGAGTCTCAGTCTTTTCTTCATGGTGGAAATCTAGAAAGAGATGTTTTCATTTCTGAGCTGAATCCATGAACAATCTTCTATAATATCTCGGAGGGTCTGGGCTACCTAAAATGGGATGTAAAGGGACAAAACGCTTCTGGGATTTCTCCCGGTGCAGTTAGAACATAATATATACAATGTTTCCTACCCATATTATGCTCCCTGTTGCACCATTCTACAGGGATCCTCCCCCTGTTATACTTCTCAGAGGTATCCAGTATTAATTGTCTCCTGCACAAAATTTTAAACAAAATATGTTTTCCGTCCAAGCTAAAAGATCAAAGCCCATAGCATAACACGCCACATTCCTTCATGCACGTCCGTTATCTATCCATGCCTATCCTAGCTCACGTTAAAAACATTATTTATTCAAACAAAAAAGAATTCATAAGGAAAACAAAAGAAACAACAACCTGCTTTATAATACAACCTCTGGTAACCTTTCCTAAGGTGTCCAGTGAATTTCTGGACACCACACAATGAACACAATTTACTTAGAATAACTGTTTTTAATTGTATCCTGCATCAAGTTTTAAAAATATGTTATCCATCCAAGCAACAAGGAACAAGCACATAGCATAACACGCCACATTCCGTCATGCGCGTCCATTATCTATCCATGCTTATTCCTGTCTTACTCATGTAATAAACATACTTTCTTCAACATAGATGTACAGATACAAGACAAAAACTGTTTCTTAAAGTACACCTTGCACAGTCCTATAAATCAAAGGAATAGCATACAGCCCTCACAGGTCCCTAGATAAAGAAGTAATAGCAATTTACCTTTCCTGTTCTACCACACATCTCTATGATTAGTTAAATGTAAAGAAAGACTGGTGCCATTCACTTCATAAGGGGGTCAGAGATACAATGAAAATTAGCATTCTAAAAACCTACTCCTATTTGCGTCATTTCACTCACAATAAAACCTCAGAATAAACTATTCTTACTATTCTGCCACCGATATATGTGGGTGAGATGTGTCTGAGGGATGTGATCACGATCTCTATATAAACAATGGCGGATAGCGTTACTCACTAATCGGTGCTCCTAGGTTTTATCAGCTACATGGATGTCCAGAAGGATGATGCAGTGATAAGTTAACAGTCTTTATTTACAATACCTTGAATAGATGAGATGCCAGGGAAGATGAAGGGATGAAGATGAGGCAGGAGTTAGCACTGTAGATTAGAGCTGTTATAGATGCACCAGATTACAGGTAACAAGAGAATCCTTCCTCCAGTCCTAAGCATGAGGTGAGAATGGTGGAGAAGGAACAAAGGCAGGAAGAGAACATTCCGAAGGAGGAGTTACAGACAGAAAAGAATTATGGGAGGTAAGACATGCAGTGAATGCACAATGACCAGTAGATGGCAGCAAGGATAGCAGATGCATAGATTAAAGCACAACATTACAAATGTCCATGTATGGCTGAAAGTCATAGATAAACTGGGAACAGCACACTCCCCGTCTGAAATCCTTGGATTTCACTAAACAGTTCCGAATTTGGGGTATTTACCGGAATGCGCGAAGGAATACCTCAACCTGTAAGATAAAAGAAACAATGTATGCATGCAACAATAACCAAAAATAGAACAAGGTAGACAAATGTCTGTAACAAGTTCCTGAAGTAGTCCAAAGGATAACCCATCTTCGGATTGGAGAAGCCGCGCTAGGCCAAACTGTCTCCAACCCAATTGTAATCCAAAGGTTAAGTTACTAGGAAGAGTTCCTTTGGTTGGACGGAATTAATCCTCAACCGGTATGAGCAGGATAATCTCCGATATAGGTCTAATGAAGGATTTGGGGTCACCTTGCTTAGCAACTGTCACTTCGACCTTGCGCACTTTGCCATCGTCACTTGGAAAAGTTTTCGATATAAGTCCCATAGGCCATGCGTTTCTTTCCTCCTTCTGGTCTTTCATGAGGACAACATCTCCTATTTGTAAATTTGGTTTCACTTGTTGCCACTTTCTTCGTGTTTGGAGGAGCGTTAGGTACTCCTTCTTCCATCTATTCCAGAAACAGTTCACCAGATGTTGCACATGTTTCCATCGTCTTTGATAATTGTTACCGGACACAGAGTCTTCAGGCGGGTTAGGAACAATACCAAGTTTCTGAGTGAGGAGAGTTGCTGGAGTGAGAATGACAGGAGATTCTGGGTCCATAGATATGGAACAAGAGGTCTTGAGTTTACTATAGCAGATACCTCTGCTAAGAAGGTGGTCAAGGTCTCATGAGTCAATCTTGAAAGATTTGAGTCCTTGAGCATAGACTCCAGTATCCGCCAAGTAATGCCTATCATTCTTTCCCATGATCCGCCCATATGAGAGGCGTGAGGAGGGTTGAAAACCCAGGAACAGCCATTGGTTGTCAAGAAGTCCTGCACCGGTGTTGAATTCAGTTGTAGTTCTCGACAGGCACCTATGAAGTTTGTTCCACAGTCGGATCTTAATTGTTTGTCCGCAGGGAGTAGTACATCCCAGTCCTTGATGGATTCTGAGAGTTGTCTCAGCAGAAGCTTGCCTTGTATAGTCAGGGGTGTGACAAATCCAAATGGATCATATAGACTGTTCACCACCGACAGAACCCCATGCTTAGTAAATGGTTTTTCAGCACCATTAACCTGAAAGCTGAAGGAGTCCTTTAACAAGTTCCACCTCAGGCCTAGACTTCTTTGTATTGGTGGATTGTCTGAGCCTAGGTTCAAGTCCCTGAATTCTGTGGCATGATCATTAGGGTGAAAGGCCTTAATGACGACAGCACTATTGGAGGCAATTTTATGCAACCTTAAATGAGCTTTAGACAGCATACCTTGTGTCCGTTTAAGCAGATCTATGGCTTCTTCCGTTGTGGGCAAGGATTTAAGTCCGTCGTCCACATAGAAGTCTTTTTCAACGAACTGTTGGGCATCCTTCCCGAACTCTGCTTCGCCATCGGAAGCAGTCCTACGTAGGCCGAACGTAGCGACTGCGGGAGAAGGACTGTTTCCAAACACATGCACCTTCATGCGGTATTTGACCATTTCCTTGTTGGTGTCGTTGTCTCTGTACCATAGGAAACGGAGATAATTTCTGTGGTCTTGTCGTACGATGAAACAATGGAACATTTGTTCGATGTCAGCGGTAATGGCGACCGGTTCCTTCCTGAATCTCATGAGCACTCCCACTAGGTTATTAGTCAGGTTGGGACCAGTGAGGAGAACGTCATTCAGGGATACACCATCGTGTTTGCCGCTTGAATCAAACACCACTCTGTTTTGTTTCGGCTTTCTTGGGTGATATACTCCAAAGGAAGGTAGATACCAGCATTCTTCATCAGCTTGCAATGGTGGAGCTGGCTCTGCGTGGTCATTGCGAAATATTTTGTCCATAAAGGCTATGAAATGTTCCTTCATTTCGGGCTTGTTCTTTAATGCTCTCTGCAATGAGATGAACCTAGAGAAGGCCTGTTCTCGATTGTTAGGAAGCTTGGTCCTTGTAGTCTTGAAGGGTAAGGGAGCAACCCAGCGGCCAGATTCATTTTTGAAGAATCCAATGTCCATGATTTTAAGAAACTCCTTGTCTTCTATGGATAAGGCGACCTTGTTGTCATCCTTTGATGTGTGAAACACTGTCCTCCCTAAGCCGTCGCCGTAGGGGGTGGGAATGATGTCAGGTTCCTGGATGCATTCTGAGAACCTTTCTTTTATTTTGTAGTGATGAGGGCATGGCTTAAAGTGAGTTGCGCGACCATTTTGTAGCACATACGTTTTGCAGGTGTTTACTTCGGATGCCTCGTGACTTCTTTCCAGACATACGTCGCCCACGATTACCCAACCTAGATCGAGTCTTTGGGCATATGGAGCATCATCTGGGCCGTTGCATTGTTGGCGCACCTTGTGGACCTTCAGAATGTCCCTTCCGAGTAGGATTAGGATTTCAGCATTCGTGTCCAAAGGAGGAATTTCATTAGCTAGGTGCCTCAAGTGGCGATGATGAAGGGCGGCTTCCGGAGTGGGAATCTCCTCCCTGTTATCAGGTATCTGGTCACATTCAATTAGGGTTGGCAAGGGTATATGCACGTTTCCTTTGACTGAAGAGATTATGTACCCAGAGGCTCTCCTACCAGAAGTCTCGACCCGACCAGAGCAGGTATTGAGGGTATATGGGGTCGTTTGTCCCTTTATGTTGAAGATCTCAAAGAGTTTGGGCTTTGCTAGAGACCGGTTACTTTGTTCATCTATTATGGCATACATTTTGGAGGCCTTGTCAGGTTGTCCTTCTGGATAGACCTTAACCAGACATACCTTGGCACAGCATTTAGGTCCAGTCCCTTTTCCACAAACCTGAATGCATGAGGAGGTAACGGCAGTTGCAGTTGGGTTAGGAACCTGTGGCTCCCCGCCATGCTTTTGAGCAGGGTCAGATGTGGAAGGTTGTGGGTTGTGTGGAGCTGGCATGGGATGCATAGACGCAACGTGTTTGTCACTACTGCATTCAGTGCACTTAATGACGGCCTTGCAGTCCTTAGCGCGGTGGTCTGAAGAGGCGCAACACTTATAACAAATCCCAAGCTCCTTGAGGGTATCTTTACGCTCCTGCAAAGTCTTTGCCCTGAATCCACGGCATTCCTTTAGTGGGTGAGGCCTTTTGTGGATAGGGCACATACGGTTATTGTCCATAACTGTAGGTGTAACATAATTTGTTTTAGTGGAGGCTGGATCAATAGGTGGAACGTCGGTCTTTCTCACAGACACTGTGTTCCTTGACTCTCTTTGTTTGGCAATGTTGTCATACCTTGTAGAAGATGATGATGCTGGTGGAGTAGGTTCAGTGAAGTCGAAGCTGGGGTCGTTCTTCTTCCGAGCTTGGTCACTGATGAACCTGGAGAAATGCGAAAAGGGGGGAAAGGACACATTATGCTGCCTTTTATACCGTGAGCCATGGTCTATCCATTTATCTTGCATGCCGTGTGGTAACTTGGACACTATTGGATTAACACCATGAGCAGTATCTAGGTAGCTCAGTCCTGAAAGATGTGGGTCTAATTTTGCCAATTCTATTTCCTTTAGTAGGTCGCTCAGATCTTGAAGTTTTCTATTGTCCTTATTTGTTATCCTTGGGAAGGTTTGCAGTCTCTTGAATAAGGCACATTCTATGGCTTCTGAGCTGCCGTAGGTTTCTTCCAGTCTCTCCCAGGCTGCAATAAGGCCTGCATCTGAATAGTCCACATGAACTGCCCTTATTGTCTTGATGCGCTCTGCTGATTCCGGGCCTAACCAGTTAACAAGCAAATCCAGTTGTTCCTTCCCAGTGAGGTTAAGATCTTGGATCACTGCTTGAAAGGTCGATTTCCAGGCTCTATAATTCTCGGCACGATCATCAAACTTAGAGAGACTGATGTTTATTAATTCCCGGCGAATCATGTATCTGGCGAAGTCAGACATGTCCGATCTCCCAGCCATTGCTGCAGGATGAACTTGTGATATCCGTGGGGGATGTAAGTTCTCTGGTTTATATGACTGCGACAAATCAGGACGAAATGATGCGACATAAGGGTTAAGCTGCGGTTTAGTCTCTATTGGTTCCGCTGGCTGCGGCCTAAATCGTGAATTGGTGCCGGAAGTTACCTTGTCAGCAGTAGGTGGCGACATCTCTTGGCTTGTCGGTGCATCCGTGTTAGGAAATGGAGGTGGTGCTGGTGCAGATGTTAAATGTCGTAGCACGTAGTCAGTAGTGCGTTCAACTGAGTCCTCCATTTCTCCTGGAATAAGACAGTCCGAAATATGATCTTGTCCCAGTGCTTGTTCAAGAACCTTCAGTTTAGCAAAGGCTGTTGCTTCTTCCTTTTCTGCTTTGAGTATTTTTAATTTCCTTTGAGCTTCCATCTCATTTTTCTGAGTTTCTAGTTCCACTTCAGCCTCCTTCTTAGCAAAGGAGCTTTTTACTCTAGCTTCCTCTGCAGCCACACGGATCTCCAGTAACTTGTCGGACAATATCGACTTCCTGGAGTGAGATGATCTGGAAGACCGAGACGTGAGTTTGGTCGACGTTGTACGATATGACCTAGCCTCTTGGAGGTAAGCGATGCGGAGCTCTGCCTTATCCTGAGCGTCTCGCACTAATGAGGCCCTTTCTTGAAGGAGAGCTTCCCTTTCATCTTGTTCTGCTGGGGCATTTTCCATGTCATAGGTACTCAAGAACGTGACGTACTTTGCAGACAGTCTCTGGTAGCGATCATAGGCGGCAGATAAACGATTCAATGTGGCGGTTAACTTTGCGGCGTCACTGTTAGAGCGTGGAAGAGCTGCTAAATAGTGATTGACTTTGCCCCATAAATGTTCTAGGTTATCATGGAACTCGTCTCTAGTGGTTTCAAGGTTCTCTCTGTGTCACGGGTGGCACGGATGACAGGGTGGAGGCCACGCGCAGACGATCCCAGCGGGTGGCCCACCAGCCATAATGGGGGAGGATGGTCCGTCTCTTTCAGGGGCATTTACCTTCTGTGTAGATGGAGAGAGGGTGTGATGGGATCTCGCTGTTATGGGGGGACGGCTGTGGAGGTCTTGTGCTCGGTCTGGTTTTATCCACCAATATGGTGGGTCACTAGGACCCAGCAGATTCCTTCCACCTTTATAAGGAGGTTCATTACCCGTCCTCGGTGCAGGTGATAGTTCCTTGTGCACTCATTATCCTTGCTCCAGCAGACGCTGAGGTTGTGGAGGTTGCTGAGTTCTGCTGTCAGATAAGTGTTTCCTTTTCCCTAATGTCTGTCTTCCCTGGTGTTTGTCTTTAGTTGATAGTGGAGGGGTCTAGTGAACCTCTCCATCTGATCCTTAGATAAGATAGTGCTAGGATCAGAGAGGGACGAGGTTCGTGGTCGGCGACAGTTGAGGAGACTGTATAGGGACGTTAGGGCAGACAGGGTCAGCTCTAGGAAGTCTAGGGGTTACCGTCTCCTTCTTGTGCCCTTAGCGTTAGGGACTCCTTATTCCCCCCCCCCGTCGTTATCCTACGCTGGGTGTCTTCCCTACTCCCAGCGTGACACTCTGACCTTTTGTGTCGGCTTGGTTACACGTTTGGATCGTACGTCCTGCTGTGCAGTATGTGTGGACTCTGCTCCTGCAGCGTCCTGCTGTGCAGTATGTGTGGACTCTGTTCCTGCAGCATCCTGCTGTGCAGTATGTGTGGACTCTGTTCCTGCAGCATCATGGTGCGCTTCACTTGCCAATGGGTCCGCGGTGCTTTTCGTGGACATGCTTTAGCTGGGATGGCGGCAGTGAAGACTTGCTAGCAGACAATGTATATGCATACGGACACTGAAGGCTTAGGTCTCTTGTTACTATTCTGCCACCGATATATGTGGGTGAGATGTGTCTGAGGGATGTGATCACGATCTCTATATAAACAATGGCGGATAGCGTTACTCACTAATCGGTGCTCCTAGGTTTTATCAGCTACATGGATGTCCAGAAGGATGATGCAGTGATAAGTTAACAGTCTTTATTTACAATACCTTGAATAGATGAGATGCCAGGGAAGATGAAGGGATGAAGATGAGGCAGGAGTTAGCACTGTAGATTAGAGCTGTTATAGATGCACCAGATTACAGGTAACAAGAGAATCCTTCCTCCAGTCCTAAGCATGAGGTGAGAATGGTGGAGAAGGAACAAAGGCAGGAAGAGAACATTCCGAAGGAGGAGTTACAGACAGAAAAGAATTATGGGAGGTAAGACATGCAGTGAATGCACAATGACCAGTAGATGGCAGCAAGGATAGCAGATGCATAGATTAAAGCACAACATTACAAATGTCCATGTATGGCTGAAAGTCATAGATAAACTGGGAACAGCACACTTACACTTGTCCTGACCCTCAAAAATCTACAGTGGCATGATGAATTTACAAAGGAACCAAAAATTCTAGTATATATATATAAACACAAGTACCATAAACTAAATGCAAACGACTGTATACAAACACAAAGAAATAGTACAGACCTGCTGAAATCCAAGGCCCTACAGAGAACTTACTATTCTTATCCATTTGTCATATGTTCATTCAGAACCTTTTGCAAATGGTGAGACACACAAGCCTGAGACAACAGAGGTTTATGGCTATTCTGTCTATTTGCATTCCTATTCTCCGTTACAATACTTGTAGACTTACATTTCCGGGCAATATGTCCAAAAATATCACATTTAAAACATTTAAGAGAACCATATTCCCTGTCTACTTTAGTCCCTAACCATTTGCAGAACCTGGCAATATGACCTAAGCCATTAAAAACATAGCATCTAACACATGCCATGCTTGATTTAGGTTCTCTAAAAGTACCAGTTATAAATTGTTTATTTAACAGTGATACGCTTTTAACAATTTTTCTTTCTTTTACTTTAACATGTACATGTTTCCCTTTACAACTATTGAGGGGATCAAAATTAGACTTATTTGTTCCCTCACCTAACACACCTCTTCCCCCTATTTTCCCTGAACAGGGCAAGTTCGGGATAGAATCTGGTCTGGGTTTCCGAGATAAAGGGAAGGCCGACAGCATGTTTGAAAAATAATTGATAATATTCTGCATACTAGTTTTTAATTTAGAACTAGTTGAAAGATCCACATTTAATTGTTTAATTGTGGCATCACTTTTTTCTGCCTTATCCTTGAATACTTTGATCTCAGCAGCATACTGAGCCAGTTGAGTATCAACTTGTACACAATGATTTTTTTGCTCTAGTAACTGAGATTCAAGCATGCCAATCTGCCTCTCTCCATCAATCTTACTTTGCTCATCTTGATTCATTTGTGCCTGTAAGGCGCAAACTGTCTGCAAATTAATGTTACAACAGTTACAGTGAAAATTTGGGGTTTCCTTACGCAATACTACCTCATACACGTAAACTAGTTTAGCCAGCATGTGGAGCCTCTTGTTAGTTTTATTTAATACTGACCGTTTGTCAATACATTTACTATCATGAGCATATGCTTGCTCCAAAAGAGCAGACCATAGAAATTCTGGTGTTTTGGGGCTAGTAGGAGGTACTGGATTAAATGTGCTGTTTTTAGCTAATCATGTAAGAGTGGATAAATCCATACTCACCACTCCTTGTGGAGTCATCTTGGTGTTGTCTTCCTTGTCCCTTCTTTGCTGCATGGAGAAAACGTCCTTTTTTCCCGACCAGCTGGACTTTCCTGGAGACCAACGATTGGGACTCTGTATGGAAATACCACTTACAAAGCAAACAGAAAATGTTAAAAATCTGCCTTGGTTACAAAAGACTGGGTTCTCTGTATTAAATTTTGTTCCATATAAATCTCCGGCTGCAAAGCTGTGTCACCTGTATGAACTACCAGCGCACTGAACGCACAGAATAACACAACACTACACCGTGTATCAATGTTATCTGTCCACGCTCCCCCTGGCCTGGTCAGTTTACAGGCTGACCACAGATTGCAACAGAGCAAAAAAACAAAATCTAATAACAGTGGGGCTAGCTCGCCATTGTTAAAGGGTGTCTGGTTATTATTACCGTTATCCTGAAGTGGCAATAATTATCCTGTGCAATATGTATAACTATTTTGCCATTGCACAATTATCAACATAAAGTCTTTCTGTTGCTTTCAATACCATCTATGAGAAGACTCGTGACACTTTGTTATAATAAAGTATAACAAGTTTATTCCTCAACACAATTAAGCTAAATCACAGTATAACACAGTTATAATATAATAGTAACAATTAAACCCACAGTTTCCTAACTATACAACCCACCCACATTAACTAAGCATAATAAAACCCACCTAAGTAATAAACTATCCCTATATATGGATAGATTAATGGAGGAAAATGGTATAATACTTAGCCATGTGTTTGTGGTCCTTCCATGGTGGTCCCAAGTAGAAAAAGAGAGAGAGCTTTTGTGTCTGAGTGCATTTTTACCTGTCCCTCAGCTGTGCACGTGACGGATACACCTCCTCATCCGTGCACTTCTGACAGGGTTGTAAGGGTGCACGCTCACCATGCACTATATTGAAATGAGGTGTCTCCTGCCACTATAGATAGGTAGACATGACTATTCCCATTGTTTGCCAATCACCTAGACATCTTGGCTGCTGTAGTAAATTAGCAGAAAGGGGTGAGAATAACCCTTTGTGCCAGCAGCCTGTAGATCTTTGATATTTAAATTAAGGGTCTTATCTGCTGGCTTCTCACATTAAAATGCAAGAATGGACATCTTCTGATATGGTAATTAACCATGTCAGTAGATGAAGAGATTTCCATCAGATACAGCTGAATTGGCCAATGTTATATTAGACTGTGAAGGGACATTTAGTATGGCCTATTACACCAATGTGGGCATAAATATGGATATATACACATACATGCCCACAAAGAGAGATATATATTTAGGTGTCATATATTATTAAATATGCCATCACTTCCCCCCAACAATAATAGAGAAACAGTTGCAATTATAAATAGATATAATTGCATATGCATTAAAATATATGATGTATTTATGTGAAACAAATATTGCCATATTTATATGTGGCGCCCCGCAACGAGTGCGTCACAGGAGGGTATTGCAGCCATAAATGCAGCCGCAATATTCTCCGACCCAGCAGTCATTGGGTTAACTTAGAGATCCAAAAACCCTGCATGCATCACTTAACATAGAGGGCCAATCCAAGGTCCTGGTGGGCGGAGTGCAAGGGTAGTGTAGGAGAAGTAGAGACACTTAGACTAGAGAGTCTGGGAGAGTCTAAACAAGAGACAAGACACAGACTTGAACTTGGAGTAGGAGCGGGGGCTCTGCACCTCGTGCAGCCCCCGGGCCGTCACCGGTCGGGTGTTAGCACCTGAGGCCTCAACAACCGGGATCGGGCATCACCAACCATGGGTTCCAAAAGACTCCCGTGCCCAAAACCTTACAGCCGGTTCACTGGTACCGAAGCTGGCAGCAGTTCACCTCTGCTACGCGAACCAGAAGCGTGGAGGAGCAGCTTTACAGGAGCACCCCACCACCAGCCAACTTCCAGTCGTCTAACCAGCGGTGTACCCACCGAGGGACCCAAGGCTCCCCAGAACATCCATAACGTATAACTTGGATAGGGATTGAAACAGCCTCCCCGTACCCGATCTGGTATTCCTGGGCGACACTGGCAACCACTTAGCTAGAATGGAGGAACACTGCGGATCTCTAAGGGACACCATCACTGCTGAGTCCACCCGGTCCACTACCCGTTAACTGTATGCCATGTACTGCCTGCTGGTTACAGTAAAGACCCGTTGCAGAGACTTTCTGTGTCCGTGCTTCCTTATGAACTGTCCGTCCGCACTACAAGGTAATCGCAGCTGCCGCACAACATCTTGAGCAGCTCCAGCCTCCGGGGATCACCGCTCAGCCTGTGGGGAGCATTCCATCTTGCTGCTATCCATCCCCCGCAGGTTCCGCAGCGTCGGTAGCCCTTACCGAACTACTCATAGGTGGCGTCACGAATAAATTAACCCCTTAATCTGTTCCGACAAGACGTCTACAACTTTTGATCTGCACTCAACCGGGCCCCGCTACCGGCAGGCGCGGTCCACCCGTGACAAGGAGGAAGGAGCTACAGCCTGTCTAAACCGGAGTCCACGGGCCGGCGGTGAGTCAGAATTTGGCGTCACGAACAGGATACGAGCAGGCCCGTTCCCTAATGGGTATTATGTGCTTAAAAAGACTTTATTGTCTACAATTCAGACTTTGTTCGTCCCTAAAAGAACTTTCCCGCCTTTTCACCGTGGGCCAAGATGGCGCCCAAGATGGCGTTCCCGCCATAAGGACTCGCCACGTGCAAGCCCAGGGGTGAGCCACCGCCCCTCATCATGGGAGGGCTAAAGGCAAAGGCGCCAAACTCTTTGTCCGCCCTGATTGCTCGAATCAAGCATGGGGGCGGACCCCAAAAACTTTTTCCCACAATTGGACTACAAAAGCCCACAGGAAAATGGTAGTGTCACAGACCGTTCTTCACCAGCTCTCCACCAGTACAGCTACCGGGTAGAGACGGGTGTGGTTCCTCCAAGAAACATGGCCAGCTCAAGACTGAGAGACCTGATGCAAGAAGTGGAAGCCGAGGCCAGAGCAGCAATAGGCCATCCCGGTCCGGGTCCCGTCCTCAATATCGACCGCAGCCCCGACTTCTGGCAAGAAGCTCTGCAAGACCTCCGAGTACGGCTCCTAGAAACCGTAGAATGGACCATCCGCAGTTGGAGTGCAAGCTTGGGCAGCAGACTACATCGTGCGATGCAGCAGAGCCGCTCGGGTGCAACCACTCCAGGGCCGGACGACATCTCGAGTTTCAGCACCGCCTCGCCCACGCCGACCACTTGTCCAGCCTCGTCTCCAGAACCAATAGACTGTGTCATTCCGGTAGAGACCACCGCTTATCCCGCTCCAGAGCCTGGATCAGCGACCGTGTTTGAGCAGGAGCTTGCAACTTGCTCCACAGAAGAACCGAACATTTACCTGGTTCCACTTGCGGAACCCGCGACTAGTTTCAACACTACCGAGACTGTCGCCTGTTTCTCCCCTGAACCGGAGGCCTCCTCTGCAATTACCGAGGCCTACCTGGTGACCGGGATCGAAACACCACTTCCCGCTGCTACAGAAGAAGAGGCAGGCAGCCTGGAAGCCCTGCAAGACGACCTTTAGGAGAACTTTGCAGCACAACCACCCATCGACCCAGAGGATTCCATTCCATCATCTCCGTTAGCCGAGCAGCCCGACGTGGTCATCGAGGGAGAGATCAAGGATGATGACGACGAGACCTACAGCCCAGCTGAGGACCTCTACACCGGGTTCGCCTGGGAGACACCAAGGATCCTTCTGCCGGGTGATCTGCTCGGGTACACTGGTCGGGTGCCGCCGCAGCAACATCTTCTCTGGTTCCGTTCAACCGGGCTCCGCTCCAGACTGCCCACCAGACTCAAGCCGTTCAACAACCAGCACGCCGTAGTGACTTTATCCACACGCCGCACCACTCCGACGAAGAGGTACGTCGCATCCGAAGGGAGGAGTGGCACGCTCGGCTGCGCGCCAACATGCAGGCCCGCTTTGAAGCCCGCCGCCAACCTCCATTGCCTGATGAGTTCCGTAAAACCGGACGGGTGAGCACCTTTAACTTATCCACCGGGTGGGGATTCGTAAGGGAGGAGGGTGTGAGTACTGAAGTGTTCGTGGGGCGCCGTGATGTGGAATCGCACCTACCGCGAGGGCATCCTAACCGAGACTTATATAGAGGGGACATTGTAACCTATGAGCGATATGTATGCTGTGACAGGTGGTTCGCTATACGAGTCCGGAACTCTGCCCTCCATAAGTGACTTTGTTGATTGAACTTTTTGCCAAGAGACTTCTTCCTGTTTGCGAATAACACCGCGACTTGGCGGCCACAGCCTGAACTTTAACCTAAGGACAGCCAACCGCCCGCCGGGTCCGCGCGATGTGTTAACCTGTTTATTTTACTGCCTCACTTTTATGCAAAATAATGACCTGTCATTAATAAAAGTGTATTACCTGTTATAAAATATAAAAACCTCTGTAATGTGGGTAGTGTGACGCTTGGGGACAAGTGAATTTAACCAAGGGGAGTGTGGCGCCCCGCAACGAGTGCGTCACAGGAGGGTATTGCAGCCATAAATGCAGCCGCAATATTCTCCGACCCAGCAGTCATTGGGTTAACTTAGAGATCCAAAAACCCTGCATGCATCACTTAACATAGAGGGCCAATCCAAGGTCCTGGTGGGCGGAGTGCAAGGGTAGTGTAGGAGAAGTGGAGAGACACTTAGACTAGAGAGTCTGGGAGAGTCTAGACAAGAGACAAGACACAAACTTGAACTTGGAGTAGGAGCGGGGGCTCTGCACCTCGTGCAGCCCCGGGCCGTCACCGGTCGGGTGTTAGCACCTGAGGCCTCAACAACCGGGATCGGGCATCACCAACCACGGGTCCACTACCCGTTAACTGTATGCCATGTACTGCCTGCTGGTTACAGTAAAGACCCGTTGCAGAGACTTTCTGTGTCCGTGCTTCCTTATGAACTGTCCGTCCGCACTACAAGGTAACCGCAGCTGCCGCACAACATCTTGAGCAGCTCCAGCCTCCGGGGATCACCGCTCAGCCTGTGGGGAGCGTTCCATCTTGCTGCTATCCATCCCCCGCAGGTTCCGCAGCGTCGGTAGCCCTTACCGAACTATTCATAGGTGGCGTCACAAATAAATTAACCCCTTAATCTGTTCCGACAAGACGTCTACAACTTTTGATCTGCACTCAACTGGGCCCCGCTACCAGCAGGTGCGGTCCACCCGTGACAAGGAGGAAGGAGCTACAGCCTGTCTAAACCGGAGTCCACGGGCCGGCGGTGAGTCATATATATACAGGTGCGATTACAAATAAGTATTTTATATACACAGACCCCAGTCTATATACATAACAAGCATAAATAAAAAATAAATTGAAAATAAAAAATAATACCTAAATATGACTAGAAACACCAAGCGTAATATGTGAAAGTCTTATATAAGAATTGTTGTGTACATATAAAATGTTGTTTACAGATTGTACACCTAAGTGCAAAAAAATATATGCATATAAAAAAATGCATATGCAACTATATATATATATATATATATATATATACTGTATATATATATATATATATATATATATATACACAAATATTTATAAATTATATAAATGTTTGTATAAATAAAATAAATTTAAAAATGAATAAATAAATGTATATATAAATTATGTTTAACTATATCCTCTGTCCTTCTTCTCATCTACTGTATCCTCCTCACTTATCCCTTGTAGTCTATGAGCCCTCATGGACAGGGTTCTCTCTCCTACCTACTGTATCCTCACCCATTCCTTGTAGACTGTGAGCCCTCGTGGCCAGGGTGCTCTCTCCTACCTACTGTATCCTCACTCATCCCTTGTAGGCTGTGAGCCCTCATGGGCAGGGTCCTCTTTCCTCACCTATCCCTTGTAGACTGCGAGCCCTCATGGGCAGAGTCCTCTTTCTTCACCTACTATATCCTCACCTATCCCTTGTAGACTGTGAGACCTCATAGGCAGGGTCCTCCCTCCTCTTGTATCTTTCTTTACCTTGTATTGTTCATGATTATTGTACTTGTCTATGTATGCCCTTTCACATGTAAAGCGTCATGGAATAAATGGCGCTGTAATAATAGATAACAATAATAACTATATAAAAAATGAAAATAATGTGTGAACACTGAAGAGTATATAGAACAAATTTTCTTTGCCATCAAGATTATGTAAAGTGCATATATGTAAAATCACAAAAATGTTGTTAAGGACCCTAAGGGAGCATCGTAATACATAAAACAGTACAAAGGTGTATCAACATTATTGGTTTTATCATCATAATTGGATATGATCCCTAACAAACTCCTATAGGATCTTCAAACCAGACCCAAGAAAAGTGGAGACAAGGATATATGTATATAGAATGGGGTCTGTGTATATACAGTACTTATAGGTAAGCTGCTTTCTGCAGTCACTCGCTGTGACACCTTCCAGGCTGTGCATCGACTGGGTCACTCTGCGCCGATAGACTGCAGCATTACACATGAATGTGATGACCCACATAGGCCCATACTTCAAATTTAAACCCTGTCCATACCATGTCATGACATTCCTCTTGTAGGAATGCACGCCTGCCAAGACGTGCGTAGGGTGCAATTGGGCCATTATACATACTAGGTAACTACACAATAAGACTTTTATCTTTCATATTTTGCATTTATTATCCTGTCTCTCCTTTAATGCTAGCAGGAATCTTTGCACCTTATTTACTATGTAATATAATATCTAGATATTGCAGTGGGTCCATTATAGTTTATATGCAGGATACCATCAATCACACTATACTGTAGTTTGCTCGAAGTATTTTAGCTCCATCTATTGGTGATTGATTGTCATTACACCTGCTACATCTGATTATTATCTCCTTTAAAATACAAGAATCATAGATCAAAAAACAAAGTGTCACCTATGGGAATACCTTTAAATTTAACTTTTAATAAATATAATTAAAAAAGGACAATATAGTCCATATACAAACATAACATACATACACCGTTTGGAGCGGAGTCTAAACCAATAGCCCTGGGCTCTTCCTATAACAAACTGCCTAGCAGTGGAGATTTTATGCAGCCTAAAAAAATAGGACAAAGTGGTGCCCCCACTCCTCATCGCCTTTCCCTACAACAACCTATGTATACTAGTTTAACCTGAAGAGTGATAGGGACCCCGACACATACAACCTCTTATGTGAATAACCATTATAGGGGCCATAATACCGCATCTGTAGGGGTAGGTACTTCCAACAGCTGATTGCAGGAGATTTTAGCTGTCATAACCCCCCTAATAGTAGAGCCCTCCTTACCTGGACTCGTCTCCATCCGGCTGTCAGGTCCAAGTGGCACAAGATGGCTCCAGATCTCTCTACACATTCTATGCCATCTGTGATGTCATTCAGAGTCTATGATGATGTCATCATAACTGCCTGATACTGTACTCGCTCCAAGATGGTGATTGTGCCTATAAAATAGTTTCATAGGGGCATCACAGTATTTGATTAATGTGTCAAAGTCCATAATAAGGGGTTGTCCAGTGAAATCAAGTTATCTTCTATCCAAAGGTGTCTGACTGCCAGGACTGATCGGCACTATGCTCGTTTCTTTACATCAGCCCCATAGAGGATGAATGGAGCAACGGTTGGTCGTCTCTATCTTGTAACAGGATTAAAGTGCCCCATCCATGATAAAACCTCCCCGATATGCCGTCCAGTGTGAGACGCCCCCTGATCAGGACGTTATTGCCATGACAATTGAAGAGGGGATTATTAGGTCATTCTTTGTTTTGTGCTCAACTTAATCTCCATTTCTTTGTTGTAACCAAATAAACATGACTGCCATGACTTGGGTAAAAATGACCACAACACCTTTTTATTAAATACTAGTAAAAAGGCCCGATGCAATTGCATCGGGAGCGCGGTGAAATGAATTGTCTGCATAGAGGCGGGTGAGTGGGTAGCAGAGTATAGAGGGGGCTTTGTGGGTAGCAGATTATACAGGCGGCTCTGTGAGTAGCAGAGTATGGAGGCGGCTCTGTGGGTGGCAGAGTGTGGAGGCGGCTCTGTGGGTGGCAGAGTGTGGAGGCGGCTCTGTGGGTGGCAGAGTGTGGAGGCGGCTCTGTGGGTGGCAGAGTATGGAGGCGGCTCTGTGGGTGGCAGAGTATGCAGGCGGCTCTGTGGGTAGCAGAGTATGCAGGCGGCTCTGTGGGTAGCAGAGTATGCAGGCGGCTGTGTGGGCAGCAGCGTATAGAGGCGGCTGTGTGGGCAGCAGAGTATAGAGGCGGCTGTGTGGGCAGCAGAGTATAGAGGCGGCTGTGTGGGCAGCAGAGTATAGAGGCGGCTGTGTGGGCAGCAGAGTATAGAGGCGGCTGTGTGGGCAGCAGAGTATAGAGGCGGCTGTGTGGGCAGCAGAGTATAGAGGCGGCTCTGTGGGCAGCAGAGTATAGAGGCGGCTCTGTGGGCAGCAGAGTATAGAGGCGGCTCTGTGGGCAGCAGAGTATAGAGGCGGCTCTGTGGGCAGCAGAGTATAGAGGCGGCTCTGTGGGCAGCAGAGTATAGAGGCGGCTCTGTGGGCAGCAGAGTATAGAGGCGGCTCTGTGGGCAGCAGAGTATAGAGGCGGCTCTGTGGGCAGCAGAGTATAGAGGCGGCTCTGTGGGCAGCAGAGTATAGAGGCGGCTCTGTGGGCAGCAGAGTATAGAGGCGGCTCTGTGGGCAGCAGAGTATAGAGGCGGCTCTGTGGGCAGCAGAGTATAGAGGCGGCTCTGTGGGCAGCAGAGTATAGAGGCGGCTCTGTGGGTAGCAGATTATACAGGCGGCTCTGTGGGTAGCAGAGTATCCAGGCGGCTCTGTGGGTAGCAGAGTATAGAGGCGGCTCTGTGGGCAGCAGAGCATGCAGGCGGCTCTGTGGGTAGCAGAGCATGCAGGAGGGGTGAGGAGAGGTCCGGCTAGAGGGGTGGGAGGACCTGTAGGCGTTATAGGTTTGGGTAATATGTGGGGGGCGGGGGACTCCTATGACCCGGCAGCCCCGCGGAGATACGGGCCTGGTGTATAGGGACGTTAGGGAGCTTAGGATGTAGATATGTGAAAAATAGTAGAAAAGTTCAGAAAGTGGAGTGGAAAGGCAATAAGAATGTACATCGTCTAAAATGGCATAAATTAAAATGGAGGGATTTAGTACCAAAAGCAAAACAAACTGCAAGAAAAGCGACTTGTGGAAGAAAAGAGAGATAAAAAAGTTAAAAGCCGTCAGAATCACCTATACATATGTGTTAGTTCCCCTGTCGTTCTCCTCCTCCCCTCCAGGGGTCTCTTTATGGATGAAGACTGGCGCAATGCATCATGGGTCTTGTAGTTGTGGGCAGGGCACGGAAAGAGTGCGGCTCAGGCTCCCGGACTACGATTCCCATCATCCATAGCGGCCTATGAGCGAGGAGCACATGTAGCAGGGTGGTAGCGGGGAGGGGAAGCTGGCAGTGGCGGTGCCTCCTCTCCTGCTGGCAGCCTGTGATCGTAGCCCCCGGCAGCGGCGACAGGACGACGTGAGTGTGTGAGCAGAACAGAGGGCATGACAACTTTGCTGGTGCACCTTCCTTCTCCTCCTCCCCACCAGGGGTGTGTTTATGGGTAAAGACCGGTGCAATGCATGATGGGTCTTGTAGTAGTGGGCAGGGCGCGGAAACTGTGCGCCTCACCTTCCAGGACTCCGATTCCCGTCATCCTTTGGGAGCGAGATAAGAGCGAGTAGGACATGGAGCAGGGGGGTAGCGGGGAGGGGATGGTGACAGTGGCGGCGCCTCCTCTCCTGCTGGGAGCCCGGACCCGGGCACAGGAGGACGTGACTGTCTCCCAGCAACCGACAGCAGGATGGCGGCGGTGTGAGGTAGTGCGGGTCTGCGGCTCGTGATGACGCTGCGCGTCATCACTCGCAGTCCCGCAAAGCATGTTGGGATTCGGCTACAACGCCCGAATTCCCAACTGCGGATTATATAAGTAGATTTACACTTAACCTTGGGTCGCCCACCAAACTGGAGACCCCACTACCACATAAATTATTTAAATATTAAACAGTTAATAGATCTGGTCCAGAGGCAAACCCCCACCAATTTACAAGTTTCCCTGGCTGCACCGCAGAGGCCCAGGGGGAGGGGTATTAACACCACACGATTAATACTCTTAACCCTAGCGAGACCTATACCCGCTGATTACATCACTGTACCAAAAGCCACTGTTCCCCAATAGTGGCATCACCAAAGGACCTGACAAATTATTAAGCCTCTGAACCAGACCTATCACCCACTGCTGTGACAAAGGTTACACCTACATTATATATATATATATATATATATTACCCTACAAAGATCTTATTAATCTGTACTCATAATATTATTATAATATCACCATCTACTCCCTTGCTTTTACATGTGACCCAGAGTATACTCCAAATACACATACCATAATGTTGATCCATTCAAACCATCAAATGTCTTCCGATGAAAGGTGACCTTGCCCACGAGGGCTCACATTCTAAAAATATGTATCCACATACAAATTTACCAACACATATGTTACCATAAAGAGGGCAGATGGGTGGGCTGTCAGTTCTTGATCTGGAGGAGGGTGCACCAACCTTGTCCAATCTTCTTTTTTTTTTTAAAACATCATATTTATTGAAGTTTTCAAATACAAATATATTACACCCAAAATCGCAACATAAGAATCGTAGAATAGTCATATATTTCAATACAGATATATTGTAATACTAATTATTAACAAACATTCCCCACCTTGCCATCTACCAATAACCCAGGTTCTTCCCATCCTTCCTAGCAAGTGCGAACCTTTATCTCTCTCCACATATTCAATAGTAGCTATATGCTGTCTTATTTTCTGTGCCATCTACTTGCCCATTTGCTTAGTATACAGGTAGTCTTCAGACACCCAGTCTGCCCAACGACCCATCGATGGATTTCAAAAGATACCATGTGGTCTGTGTAAAGCGGCCGTCACACGCACAGATATCTTGAACGATATCGCTTGAACGATGTCTCTGCGTGTGACGGCAGGATACGACGAGCGATACATGATCAAATCGCAAGATCGAGATCTGAGCCCCGGACCTCAGATCTTGCGATTAACGATTTGACGATCTGCCTCATCGTGGTGTATAACACCACGATGAGCGATCTCCCAGCGGCAGAGCCTATACTGGGAGATGGTATCTATTGTAAACGTCGGGTTACTAAGCGACGCGCGGCCCTAGTAACCCGATGTGTACCATAGTAACCAGCGAGATCGCGGATCCACATCGCTGGTGAGTCTGTCTGTGTGACATCTCACCAGCGATGTGAGCGATATCGTAAGCGATCGCGCGTGCACGTGATCGCTTACAATATCGCAAGAGATATCTGTGCGTGTGATGGCCGCTTAAGGGGGAGCATTAAGACTCTGATTTCAGTATCTGTTAACTGTTTTTCAATAAACATTTTACACTTTGCCATAAATGTCTCCATCCTCTTTGCTTTGTCTCTCATCATTTCACATCTATCAATTTCTAATGCTCGTTTTAGACCCAATATAAGATCTTCCTCCCCCGGCACACTTGACCTGAGCCAGAATGTCAGTAGGAGTCGTTTGGCCAGCAGAATTAGTGTGTGAATTAGCTTCGAATTCCCTCCTCCTCCTGGGCATCACTAGATCCTGAAATATCCATGATTTAGGATCTAAAGCATACAGTTAGGGCCAGAAATATTTGGAAAGTGACACAAGTTTTGTTATTTTAGCTGTTTACAAAAACATGTTCAGAAATACAATTATATATATAATTTGGGCTGAAAGTGCACACTCCCAGCTGCAATATGAGAGTTTCCACATCCAAATCGGAGAAAGGGTTTAGGAATCATAGCTCTGTTATGCATAGCCTCCTCTTTTTCAAGGGACCAAAAGTAATTGGACAATGGACTCTAAGGGCTGCAATTAACTCTGAAGGCGTCTCCCTCGTTAACCTGTAATCAATGAAGTAGTTAAAAGGTCAGGGGTGGATTCCAGGTGTGTGGTTTTGCATTTGGAAGCTGTTGCTGTGACCAGACAACATGCGGTCAAAGGAACTCTCAATTGAGGTGAAGAAGAACATCCTGAGGCTGAAGAAAAGAAAAAATCCATCAGAGAGATAGCAGACATGCTTGGAGTAGCAAAATCAACAGTTGGGTACATTCTGAGAAAAATGGAATTGACTGGTGAGCTTGGGAACTCTAAAAGGCCAGGGCGTCCACGGATGACAACAGTGGTGGATGATCGCCGCATACTTTATTTGGTGAAGAAGAACCCGTTCACAACATCAACTGAAGTCCAGAACACTCTCAGTGAAGTAGGTGTATCTGTCTCTAAGTCAACAGTAAAGAGAAGACTCCATGACAGTAAATACAAAGGGTTCACATCTAGATGCAAACCATTCATCAATTCCAAAAATAGACAGGCCAGAGTTAAATTTGCTGAAAAACACCTCAAGAAGCCAGCTCAGTTCTGGAAAAGTATTCTATGGACAGATGAGACAAAGATCAACCTGTACCAGAATGAGAAGAAAAAAGTTTGGAGAAGAAAGGGAACGGCACATGATCCAAGGCACACCACATCCTCTGTAAAACATGGTGGAGGCAACGTGATGGCATGGGCATGCATGGCTTTCAATGGCACTGGGCCACTCGTGTTTATTGATGACATAACAGCAGACAAGAGTAGCCGGATTAATTCTGAAGTGTACCGGGATATACTTTCAGCCCAGATTCAGCCAAATGCTGCAAAGTTGATTGGACGGCGCTTCATAGTACAGATGGACAATGACCCCAAGCATACAGCCAAAGCTACCCAGGAGTTCATGAGTGCAAAAAAGTGGAACATTCTGCAATGGCCAAGTCAATCACCAGATCTTAACCCAATTGAGCATGCATTTCACTTGCTCAAATCCAGACTTAAGACAGAAAGACCCACAAACAAGCAAGACCTGAAGGCTGCGGCTGTAAAGGCCTGGCAAAGCATTAAGAAGGAGGAAACCCAGCGTTTGGTGATGTCCATGGGTTCCAGACTTAAGGCAGTTATTGCCTCCAAAGGATTCGCAACAAAATATTGAAAATAAAAATATTTTGTTTGGGTTATGTTTATTTGTCCAATTACTTTTGACCTCCTAAAATGTGGAGTGTTTGTAAAGAAATGTGTACAATTCCTACATTTTCTATCAGATATTTTTGTTCAACCCTTCAAATTAAACGTTACAATCTGCACTTGAATTCAGTTGTAGAGGTTTCATTTCAAATCCAATGTGGTGGCATGCAGAGCCCAACTCGCGAAAATTGTGTCACTGTCCAAATATTTCTGGCCCTAACTGTATGTGGAACCTTGCAGTCTTAAGACCATGTTACTAACCATCTCCCAAAAACTCCGAACCCTCTGACAACCCCACATCCCATGAGCCATGTCCGTCCCCTCCTGCAAGCACTTAGGACAGTGAAACATTCTATCTGGGTTGGTCGCATTCGGGGGGATGTTAAATCCACCAACCATGCCATGAATAAAATGGGAGTCTCGCCATCTTTCTTTCAACAAAAATCGTTGCACCTTTCCCCAATCCGACAATATTTCTTCACAAACAGGATCACGTTGCACAACTTTCTTCCATCTGTTAAATAATTTGTCAGCTCCTATTGGGAGTAAAAGCTCTCAATTCCCTGTATAGGGTGGAGATATTCACCTGTGTTATATCCAATCCTACAATCTTATCACACGTGTGGGAACCTGACTCCTTCGCTACATTAATCAGGTTTATCATAACATGATGTTTGATCTGCTGAAATTGGATATTCTGGAATCCTCTCAGTCCAAAACACTCTATCGTTTCTTGTTCAGTCAGCCACCTTCTCTCTGTTTTATGTATTAAGTCTCCCATTTTTCGTATCCCTCTATGTCTCCACTCCGTGAACAGTGTATTGGTCCGTCCCAAAGGGAAATCAGGGAATGCCCAAGGATTCATATGTTTTGAGACTTTCCACGGCAAACCACATTTTTTTCTCACCGCCTTCCACGTCATTATGGTGTCTTTAAAAACTAATGCGGATTTAATGTGGGTTCTAATGCCAGCTAAGGAGGTGTGGAGTAACAAACACATATCCCAGGGTGCACAGAAGGACATCTCCAATTGCCCATCAGAGAATTTATTGGAGGTATTTATCCACTCCACCACATGTCTCATCAGGCATGCCAAATTGTAGCCTCTAATATCAGGCAAGTTCGCCCCTCCACGATTTTTTGCTAGCATGAGTGACAACAGTTTCAGTCTGGGTTTCTTCCCTCGCCAGATAAATCTGGAGAAAGCTCTATTTATCCTGGAAATATCTGAATGTTTCAGTAATAGAGGCAGAGTTTGCAAAGGATACAAGAGTCTAGCAAAACTGACCATCCTGACAAGATGGCATCTGCCCAAGAGGGACAGCGGCAGTCCGGCCCATCTCTCCAGTTCTTTTTCAATATTCTCAGTAATGGGCTTATAGTTTAGCAGGTAGACTTGGCCCGGGGTTCTGCCCAGGTAGAGCCCTAGATACTTAATTGAAGAGTGGACTATGGTTATACCTAGCAATTTAAGTGCCTCCTCCTGTATATTATTATGTATTAACGGAAGAAGTTTGCACTTCTTTTTGTTAAGTCGAAATCCCGAGAATATTCCAAATCTTTCGATATTACGTAATAGTTCCGGAAGGTCTCTCTGCGGACTGTTCATGAAAAGAATGATGTCATCCGCAAAGAGAGCTGATTTAACCTCCTCCTTTCCAACTTTGATGCCTTCATATATACTATATTTGTTGATATAACGGGCTAATGGTTCTAAAGCAATATTGAAAAGAAGAGGGGACAGAGGGCAACCTTGTTTAGTCCCCTTCTACAGATGAAAAGTTGCCGAAAGAAAGCCCGGGGTATATACCCTTGCCTTAGGGTTAGCGTAGAGATTCTGCAAAAACATCCGAAATCTCCCTTGAATGCCTATACGATCTAAGACTATACCCAGCCACGGCCGCCTGACATTGTCGAAAGCTTTTTCTGCGTGACCATAGGGTGACCATATCTGGGCCTTTCCCCCTCTGCCATGTCCTGCATCCAAGACCAGTAAAGATTTTCTAACATTGATCAATGCCGAACGCCCTTTTATGAATCCTGCCTGTTGTTTATCTATTAAACCTGGAAGAACCCCGGCCAGTCTGTCTGCCATAATTTTAGAGAGAATTTTCAGGTCTTGATTAATCAGGGAGATGGGCCGGTAGCTCGCTGGATTCTCTTTGTCCCTGTCTCCCTTCGGCAACAGCCTGATATGTGCCATATTCATTTCATCTGGAATCGGCTCTCCATTTAACAGGCGGTTATAAAAATTCGTCAGGAGGGGCACCAACTCATCACTTAAAATTTTGTAGAATTCGCTCAAGAATCCATCTGGGCCTGGTGACTTATTATTCCCCAAATTTGTGATGGTTGTGCGTACCTCTGTTTCCGAAATCAGCATATTAAGACCTTCCAGGTCTGAATCTATCACCGCTTTGAGGTCTACACTAACCAACCATTCCACCCCACCATCTAGGTTGTCATCTCCTGCTTGATAAAGATTTCTATAAAAGTCACCTAAGATCGTGTTTATATCCCTAGGATTGTTTGTCGTGCCCATTCCCTTTTTCTGCTCTAAAGCCAGAATCAAGCTAGGCTGTCTCCTCCCCCTAGCCAAGTTCACCAGCAAACGCCCCGATTTGTCTCCAAACTTATTAAGGTCAACCTGTAACTGTCCCCATATGAACGATTCCCTTTTACTTGCCCATTCATCAAAATCTCTTTTAGCCGCTAACCAGACCTGCTTATCTTTTGAGGATTGCGATTCTTTAAATTGTCTATAAGCATTCATGACGAAGAAGCTAGCTGCGAGGAATCTCTCCTTTATCTTTTTCTTTTGAGTCGCTGTATGTGCCATGATATGACCCCTAAGTACCGATTTGCCTGCCGCCCAATACAGTGAGAGGTTATTTTTGTGTTCTGAGTTGTCGTCCAGGGTATATTGCTTCCACCACTCCTTCAGTTTTATAATAAAGTCACCCTCACCTGAAAGATACGTAGGAAAACGCCACAGATAATCGGTGCGCTTTGGTTGCGTGTCACATATATCTAGTCGGATCGGGCTGTGGTCCGAAATGACCAGTGCCTCTATTTCAGCCTCACCCGTCCTCCGAATTACTTGATCACTCACAAATATCATGTCAATCCGCGAACACGAGGAGTGCGGGTGGGAGAAATGAGTAAATTCTGCATCCTGAGGATGTAGCGTTCTCCAAGCATCTAGTAGGCCTAACGAGTCCACCGTGTCCCTCAAGTGTCCCTGGCCTCCTCTCTCCATTTGTGGGTCAAGTCTTCCTTCTCTACCTTTGCTTCTATCTATTCCCTCAAACATGACTTCATTGAAGTCTCCTCCCACTACAATATCGCATTCTGTGTCCTGTGACACCTCCGTATATAGACTGGAGAAGAAATTAGTGTGCGACGTATTTGGAGCATAAACATTATAGAGACTCAATTTTTGGTCTTGGACTTTGAACACTACTTGCACTCTCCTCCCTTCCGAGTCCGTCTGACCTGACACCAAGCTATGTGCTAAATGCTTACTGACCAATGTCAATACCCCAGCCTTTCTGTTTTGGGCCCCCGACCCCCAGACCGTCCCAACCCATTGCTTCAGCATTAGAGAAAATTCGTGTGTTTGAAGATGTGTTTCCTGAAGTATAACAACATCAGCCCTCTGCTTTTTCAAGTGCCGAAGGACCATTCTGCGTTTCATGGGAGACCTATGTCCCTTCACATTCCAGGAAATAATGCAAACCATGGCTCATGGGATGTGCCCCTCCCGGGTCCCGTATGCATCGTCTGTAATAAGTATTTGAGATCTCCCTTACTGGTTCTCGAGCAATAGAGAGAAATGTCATTATCACCTGGCTGCATGGAAAGAATCCATCCTTTGGTAGTGGCCCTTATAAGAAAAAGATAAAGATAAACAGTAAACCCTACCCCTCCCAACTACCGTAACAGGCCCCCCTCCCCCTTGAACCCATAACTTCATAGACACTTCCATTTTTTCTGAGGGAGCTTATTCCGACCACGCCTCAAGGTAAATGTTCTCATTCCCGCTCAATTATCTGATAAGGAACCTCTATATGCCATCTATTTGTGTGCAAGGGTCTTTATCTCTCAATAGTCCCGATCATATCACTTCGGGCCATGTCACACACACAGATATTTGTGCAGATATTGTTCGCAGATCTCTGGTTGCAGTGAAATCATGAACACAATGTTCCATTTTGTGGCTGTCTACAAACGGAACTATGTGTCCATGATTTCACTGCAACCAGAGATCTGCGAACCATATCTGCACAAATATCTGTGTGTGTGACGTGGCCCTTAGTCTCGTGTGACATTTAGGGATTATTTCCCCCTGAGGCACCAACAATAACTCAAGTTTATGTAACCCCTCGACAGCGGTAGAGTTTCTATGCTAACACCCCACCTGTTAGCATCCTGCCACATGTATATAAAATGGGCAACTCATATTCTGTTTCATCCAGAGAGAAGAAGAAAAAAAAAAAAACACCTAGAAGGAAAAAGAGTTCGATACGAAAAAATCAACCGTCGAATACAGCAATTGTCATATGTCTACCATGTCTCTGGTGTGTCTGAAATCAATCTCTCGCGCGGCCACCTCTCCTCGTTCCCCTTGATATCGATGCGCGCTGTGGCTGCGACATCTCTCCATTTTCACTGCCTTTCAATCTTCCACCCGCTACTATCGACCAGCTCCTGTCCATGGCCTTATCTGCATCCACTCTCTCCGTCCTGTCCAGCGCATCATCCTCTCGAGCAATGTTGGCCCTGCTTGAAGGGTTTCCTGACCTATCAGTATCTAATCTGTTATTCCTTTGCAATGTCGGTGTGGCTTGTTGTATTTTCCGCACTGCCACCTTGCTATCAGTAAAGGAGAGCATTTCGCCATCAGGTGCTCTAAACCGCAGTGTTGCAGGGAAGTCCAGTTGGAATCTTATATTTTTCTGGTATAAAAGTGTACAGGCCGGGTTGAAGGCTTTCCTCTTACGGGCTACCACTGCAGAATAGTCCCCATATAAATGTACTCTATGTTCTTTTGTCATCAACGGGTGGCGTTGTGCTTTAAATTCTCTATACACTCTTTCCCTTTCTTTATAATCTAGGAATCTGGCTATGACTTGTCTGGGGCCTTCAGATGGGTCTTTGGGTGGCCCCACTCGGTGTACTCTTTCTATATTGCATTTGCGCTGGAGTCGTAGCATTTTAGGTAACTCCATCTCCCAGATCTCATTTAGTTGTGCAGCTGAGAAAGACTCTGGTAGGTCCACCATGCGTAGGTTGTTTCGCCTGGAGCGATTTTCTAAGTCGTCCATCTTCTCCTCGGTCGTGGAGGCTTGTTTCAGCAGCGTCGCCGCCTGTGCCTCCAGGCTGTTAATTCTGTCTTCTGCCTCTGACACTCTCTTTTCTGCCTCTGTTATCCTCTCCCCATATTGTTCAGTAATGCGTGTTAGAGCTGAAATAGACTCCAGAACTGCTTCCTTCAAGGTGGCTTTCAAATCAGCCGCAATAAACGGGGCGACCGCTTTTGCCAGCTCTTGCACATCTATACTACCTATCCCTTTATTAAACACTGAAGAGCTCTGTGAGATCTGCGCTTCTACTGTCAGGGTATTCGTATTGCTGGTTTCTAAGCTCACCTCTTCAGCTTCTTCTCCTCCCAGCTCATATTCCTTCTCCATTAACTCTCCTGCGTCCAGGACTGACCTGTCTTCTGTCCTGACCCTGCTGCTGCTCTTTTCTCCCTCAGCAGCATGATTACGCGCCATTTGTCCTCCCTCCATCATCAGCGCCATCTTGGCTGGGGTCCCGCTCTGTTTTCCTTCTCGCGGTGCTCCGCCGTCCTCCCTGGCAGCACTCCGGAGGACGTAGCGATCCAATGTGTCCGGCATCTAATCTATTCCGGTTGCCTTGTGTGCAGGTCTCCGGGCTTGAGACTCGTTATATAGACGGTTTTGCGGCGCGGTCCTCAGGAGCCTCTTCCCTAAGCTTACATCACCGCAGTGCCGGAACCAGAAGTCTCATCCCATCTTCTTTATACTCCTCCATGCTCCTGTCCACTTTCTTAACCCACCAATCTGAATGGCCGCAGGTCTCCTCACTTTTTTCAACACCATTAACCTTTTTCACTCCCCACCCCTCTGTCATGTCATGGTTACTGTGCACCCTAACCTTACAAGTTTCCCTTACCACACTGCACAGACCCAAGGGGAGGGGTATTAACACCACACGATTAATAACCCTAACCTTAGCGGGACTTATACCCACTAATAATATCACTGTACCAAAAGCCACTATTCCCCAATAGTGGCTTCACCGAAGGACATGACCAATTATCCAGCCTCTAAAGCAGACCTATCCCCCACCACAGGACTGGCCTCGTGAAACCTTGCATGGCCTGGACCCGCCACACCACCAAAATTTGTTTATACGTCCCTGATAACTGAAGCCACACACATGGGCCCACAGCCGTAGCTGAACCATACAACATGGATACGTTTTTCTTATCCAGTTCCTCCTAGCACACAAATATCCAGCCATTCTCATGGCTACGCAAACGGGCCCCACAGCCCTATGACTGTAATCCTTGTTTAGGTCATTTGACCACTTACCTAAATATTAACTACCAACCTGGCCACACTTTTCAACCAGATCATAATACCACACAGAAAAGTACCACAACTTCTCAACCAAGGTAATATCTTATACTTATTTACATGGAAGATCTCCCACCGATGTTGTTACCTCCCCTTGGAAATTCCTCCTGGCAACTACACCACTGTAGCCCACTGTATTATAAACCACACATGAGAAAGTAGCCACAAACTTCCCCAACCAAGTTAATATCTTCCAATCCTTTTACAGAGAAGACCTCACACCAAAGTCATTACTTCCCCTGTAAGTATCTCCATTAATCAACCCAGACCGGCCTGACCTTTCAATCAAAAATTGTGACAAACCAAATACCTTGGTCATCTTGCTCCCAACCTGCAAATAAGCCCTTTGCCCAGACAACTGTTTATCATGTTCCCAACTGAGCAATCCTGCAGCTCCACAACAGGCTACAAACTGCTAACCATAACCACCTATTCCATCACAACCAAACACCCATTGTCACAACTCTGACTAAGGCTGGGGTCACAGTACCATTTTTCACATGCATTTTTGGAGACCTGCGTTTTCAAAAACGCATGTAAAAAACGCACCCATAGGCCCCCATGTTAAAAAACGCATGCCCTAATAGCCAAAAAGCATGTGTGACTGTCCCATGCGTTTTTGGAGCATATACAAAAACGCATGCGTTTTTGTAGAAAACGCATGCGTTTTTTTAACATGGGCTCCTATGGGAAACGCATGCGTTTTTGAATGGCACTAAAAGGTACTAACTGTACATGCGTTTTTGCATGCGTTTTCCATAGGAACCCATGTTATAAAAACGCATGCGTTTTCTACAAAAACGCATGCGTTTTTCAAAACGCTCAAAAAAATACTACAAGCACTATTTTTAGGTGCAGATTAAGAAACGCACCCAAAAACGCAGGGAGCCATCACACACCTTACAAAACTCATGCTGACATGAAAAAAAGCATGAGTTTTGTTAAATCACTTAAAAAAACGCATGGCAACTGTGACCACAGCCTAACTCATACCGCCAGATCCACCCTGGTTACTCCCACATAAACGAAACCTTATAATGGACAAGCCTTCAGTAGATGTGGCTCTCAACCAACGCCTAAACAGGACATCTTACCCATGGACTACCTTGTCAGGAACTATACTTGGAATTGGATAAAAACCCAACTAAACCAATTGCCATCACAATCGCCTGGCCACAGAACACAAGACTGTAACTTTATGTATTACATGCACCCTGTGTAGTGAATCAACACTACCCCTTAATGTGCATCATAACATGAATAATTGATGAACCTAAAGAGACAGCACCACAAAAAATTGACCAACCACTCAATTCTAGAAGCAATTTCATCCACATCCCAAATTAACCACAACATAATTGAAGTAAATGTAATTTTACTGAAACCTGACATTGAACCCACTTGGCAAACCATCATCCCACATGCACTTAATAAATGAAATCCAACCTGCAACACTACCAAACCAAGGAGAAAAAATTTAGCCCATACCAACTGAGTTTATCAACGCCCTACTGTTCCTGCCATACTAAAAACTATGGCAACCTACAAACAAGCACATAACACTAAAACCCTTTTCATAAACTGCTCTCATTCCTAGATACAATAAGCGGATACAGCAGAATGACGTGATGAAGAACTGACCGGTCACTGCGTATGCGCCGACTCATAAAACAATGTTAACTTTACCCCGAATGGTCCTTAATCATATCCGCCATTCCCAACAATGGCTTCACAATGCTTATAATCCTACCCGAACACACCTTGCCCTGGGATCCAACAAAACACTAGCAAACCCACCAACCAGACTTAACTCGAACAGGTGCCTCTTCACCACCTGACATCAATCTACCAGAGACACCATCGCCATAACCCCGTGAAGGACCCAACCTGTCAAACTCCCAAGTCCGCAAACCCGGATAGTGATTTTATTATCAACACGCTTTGGAGAGTATCTCTTCCTTTATCAGCTGATCTGCTGATGAAGTAGGGATACAGTTGTGGCCAAAAGTATTGACACCCCTGCAATTCTGTCAGATAATACTCAGTTTCTTCCTGAAAATGATTGCAATTGCAAATTCTTTGGTATTATTATCTTCATTTAATTTGTCTTCAATGAAAAAACACAAAAGAGAATGAAGCAAAAAGCTAAACATTGATCATTTCACACAAAACTCCAAAAATGGGCCAGACAAAAGTATTGGCACCCTCAGCCTAATACTTGGTTGCACAACCTTTAGCCAAAATAACTGCGATCAACCGCTTCTGGTAACCATCAATGAGTTTCTTACAATGCTCTGCTGGAATTTTAGACCATTCTTCTTTGGCAAACTGCTCCAGGTCCCTGATATTTGAAGGGTGCCTTCTCCAAACTGATGTTTTTAGATCTCTCCACAGGTGTTCTATGGGATTCAGGTCTGGACTCATTGCTGGCCATCTTAGAAGTCTCCAGTGCTTCCTCTCAAACCATTTTCTAATGCTTTTTGAAGTGTGTTTTGGGTCATTGTCCTGCTGGAAGACCCATGACCTCTGAGGGAGACCCAGCTTTCTCACACTGGGTCCTATGCTGCAAAATTTGTTGGTAGTCTTCAGACTTCATAATGCCATGCAAACGGTCAAGCAGTCCAGTGCCAGAGGCAGCAAAGCAACCCCAAAACATCAGGGAACCATGTTTGACTGTAGGGACCGTGTTCTTTTCTTTGAATGCCTCTTTTTTCTCCTGTAAACTCTAAGTTGATGCCTTTGCCCAAAAGCTCTACTTTTGGCTCATCTGAAAAGAGAACATTCTTCCAAAACGTTGTAGGCTTTCTCAGGTAAGTTTTGGCAAACTCCAGCCTGGCTTTTTTATGTCTCGGGTTAAGAAGTGGGGTCTTCCTGGGTATCCTACCATAAAGTCCCTTTTCATTCAGACGCCAACTGATAGTACGGGTTGACACTGTTGTACCCTCGGACTGCAGGGCAGCTTGAACTTGTTTGGATGTTAGTCGAGGTTCTTTATCCACCATCCACACAATCTTGCGTTGAAATATCTCGTCAATTTTTCTTTTCCGTCCACATCTAGGGATGTTAGCCACAGTGCCATGTGCTTTAAACTTCTTGATGACACTGCGCACGGTATACACAGGAGCATTCAGGTCTTTGGAGATGGACTTGTAGCCTTGAGATTGCTCATGCTTCCTCACAATTTGGTTTCTCAAGTCCTCAGACAGTTCTTTGGTCTTGTTTCTTTTCTCCATGCTCAATGTGGTACACACAAGGACACAGGACAGAGGTTGAGTCAACTTTAATCCATGTCAACTGGCTGCAAGTGTGATTTAGTAATTGCCAACACCTGTTAGGTGCCACAGGTAAGTTACAGGTGCTGTTAATTACACAAATTAGAGAAACATCACATGATTTTCCTAACAGTGTCAATACTTTTGTCCACCCCCTTTTTTATGTTTGGTGTGGAATTATATCCAATTTGGCTTTAGGACAATTATTTTTGTGTTTTTTCATTGAAGACAAATTAAATGAAGATAATACCAAAGAATTTGTGATTGCAATCATTTTCAGGAAGAAACTGAGTATTTCCTGACAGAATTGCAGGGGTGTCAATACTTTTGGCCACAACTGTATTTCGGACATCCATGTCCACTCCTGAGGTCTTATGTGTGGAGTTTGAACCATATACCGATGGCTTAGTTGATGCTGGTACTCAACAACTGCCCTCTTCTGCTCACAAATCCTGACCAACATGTGCAGTGTGGAATTCCAACGCGTGGGGACATCACACATCAGTTTGTGAGCCGGAAACTGCAAACGCCGCTGAAAGCCGGCAAGGCCGGCAGAAGCAGTAGGTGACTTTCTAAAATGGCACCCAGGCAGCGTACTTTGACTAGCAGATCAGACAGCTCCGGGAAGGATTTAATAAACTGCTGAACAACGAGGTTGAGCACATGGGCCACGCATGGAACATGTGTCAGCTCGCCTTGCCGCAGAGCTGCTACAAGGATCCGGCCATTGTCACACACAACCATGCCTGGCTGTAGGTTCAGCGGTGTGAGCCAGTGATCTGCCTGCTGTTTCAGAGCTGTCCACAACTCTTCAGCGTTGTGGGGTTTGTCACCTATGCATATTAGCTTCAGCACAGCCTGTTGCCGCTTAGCCGAGGCAGTGCTGCAGTGCTTCCAGCTTGGGACTGGTGTGGAGGGTGAAGTGGTGGAAGAGGAGGAGGAGGCTGAGGAGCATGACGTGCCAGAGCTGTACACTGTGGGTGAAACCCTGACTGAGTTAGGGCCTGCAATCCTTGGTGTCGGAAGGACGTGTTCCGTCCCAAGCTCAGACTGGGTCCCGGCTTCCAGAATATTAACCCAGTGTGCCGTCAGTGAGCTGTACCGGCCCTGGCCACAAGCACTTGTCCACGTGTCCGTGGTTAGGTGGACTTTGCCTGAAACTGCGTTGTTAATGGCACGTATGATGTTTTGTGACACATGCTTATGTAATGCGGGGACGGCACACCGGGAGAAATAGTGGCGGCTGGGGACCCAGTAACGTGGGACAGCCGCCGCCATCAGGTTGCGGAATGCTTCCGTCTCCACCAGCTTAAAAAGGCAACATTTCCAGCGCAAGCAGTCGCGAAATGTATGCATTTAGAACAGTGGCATGTGGGGCGTTGGCAGCGTATTTGCGCCTGCATTCCAAAGATTGGTGTATGGATAACTGAACACTGCGCTGGGACAAGGACGTGGCTGATGATGGTGCTATTTCTGCTTGTGCAAGTACAGGTGAAGGACAGGAGGCATCTTGGCCTGCAGCATGGACAGGGGATTGGCTTGCACACACAACAGTGGTAGACGCAGCGGTGTCACCCGCAGACAATGCTCCTGGACTCCGCTCTACATCCCACAAAGTCGGGTGCTTTTCTGCCATATGTCTGATTATGCTGGTGGTGGTCAGGCTGCTAGTTTTGCTACCCCTGCTGATGCTGGCATGGCAGGTGTTGCAAATGGCCTTTTTGGAATTATCTGCAGACACCTTAAAAAACAGCCAGACTCGGGAAGACCTTACAGTTGTACTGGCAACTTCACTCGTGTTGTTGTTCCGGGGAATGGTTGCCTGCCTTCTGCCTGCGGACACCACCCTGCTTCTTCCGGCCTGTTGTGATGCTACGCCTAACTCCCCCTGTGCACTGCTGTCCTCGCTCTGCATGTCCTCTTGCCAGGTTGGGTCAGTTACTGGATCATCCACCACGTCATCTTCCACTTCCGCACCCTGGTCCTCCTCCTGACTTTCTGGCAATTGTGTCTCATCATCGTCCACCTCTTGTTGAGACATGTTCCCACCGTTGCCTTCGTGAGACCGTGGCTGCTCAAATATTTGGGCATCGGTACATACGATCTCCTCATGACCCACTTCAACTGGAGCTGGCGAGAGGCCAGAATCTACGAATGGATAAGTGAACAGCTCTTCAGAGTGGCCAAGTGTGGGATCAGTTATGTCCGGGGCCGGGCACTTGGCATGGTGGGAGGAAGGAGTATCAAGGTGTGGTATGTGCGGTCCAGTCTCACGGCTACTGACACTAGACCGTGTGGAAGACAGGGTATTTGTGGTGGTGCTAAACTGACTGGAAGCGTTATCCGCTATCCAACTAACAACCTGTTGACACTGGTCTTGGTTTAATAGTGGAGTACTGCTGCGGGCCCCTAGAAATTGGGACAGGAAGGTCGAGCAAGATGATGTGGACGTTTATCGTGGCACAATTCGAGCTTGCACATGGCCTTGGCCTCTGCCTGCACCACCTTCACGTCCAGTTCCTTGTCCCTTGCCACCGGCCCTTGCGCATTTTCAATGTTGTGCTGACTGTATACAGCTAAATAAAGGTGTCCAAAAAATGGTTTTGAGCAGCACACTGAGATTAGAGATTAAGGCCCTGCAGTTAGACTGGTCAGACACAAACGCTGACGAGAATAGCGAATCTTTTGGCGTATCCTAATTTACGCTACAACCCACTCCTGGCACACACAAATGTTATATGAATGCAGACAAGAGTTGGTTTTTAGCTGGACACTGAGATTAGAGATTAAGGTCCTGCAGGTGAACTGGTCAGACACAAACGCTGAGGAGAATAGCGAGCCTTTTGGCATATCCTAATTTACGCTAAAACCTACTCTTGGCGCACACAAATGTTAGATGAATGCAGACAAGAGTTGGTTTTTAACTGGACTCTGAGATTAGAGATTAAGGCCCTGCAGATGGACTGGTCAGACACAAACGCTGACGAGAATAGCGAGTCTTTTGGCGTATCCTAATTTATGCTGCAACCTACTGCAGCTGCACTAAGATGCTAAATGAATGCAGACAAGATTTGGTTTTTAGCACAACACTGAGATTAGAGATTAAGGTCCTGCAGGTGGACTGGTCAGACACAAACGCTGACGAGAATAGCGAGTCTTTTTGCATATCCTAATTTGCGCTAAAACCTACTCCTGCCTATAGAGAGCTAAATTAATCCCTAAAAGCACTGTTTTGAGATGGATGAGCCTTTACACCAGCCCCAGATATTATGCAGGCTGGTATACTGGCACAACGAAGTTTGCTATATACCCTGCCTCCTTGTATACAGCTCTATTAGTCCTCAGAAGGACGGTTGTGGTAATTAGACTGGCAGCCATGTGCCTACACTAGCTGAAAGGCCACAAATCTGTCCTTCAATCAGCAGCAGCTCTCCCTACACTGACTGTCGGTGGAGCAGAGTGATGAGCACAGCGCGGTCAGGTCTTATAAAGACCTGATGATGTTGTGCGGCCAGCCAATCACTGTAATGCCACAACCAACATGGCTGTGGCATTACAGTGTCTGTCAGCCAATCCCTGCATGGGGGCTGGCTCTGTAAAGAGCGCAACATGCAGGGAGGTGGACCCCGAGTATAGCAAGAGTAGCACGAGATTACTTGGTGCTCGCTGTGTACCCTGAGTACCGAGATATACGTGCGAGTACCGTGTAGTGACAAGCATACTCGCTCATCCCTAATAGTAAAGTCTTTAGGCAGCTGACCGAACTGTCCCAACCAGGGTATCTTCCATATGTAGTCTCTGATATTTCATCCTCGAATACTAGTTTTAAATCTTTATAATAATATAATCCAGGTTCTGATTCCCTAGCCGACGCCAAAGTGCCCAGTCTGGGTCATGCATCATCTAATCCATGTTCTGATCCCCAAGCCAGTGCCGAAGAGCCTATGCTGGGCCATGCATCATTTCTCTCTGGTGACTCAATTAAGTCCTTTTTTATATCCTGAGCCTACATGTCAGGGTATATTGTGTTCTTCTAGGATTGGTGGAATAAGGCTGTGTTCTTATTGGCTGGATTTCAAGCCCCATACTCAATTTGCCTTTGACTCATGTAGTCAAAGGTGGTGAGTGGGTGAAGTAATCACATTAGCAATACACAAACTTGGACAATGGAGACTGCATTGTCTGGCAATAAACAATGACTTAGCAAACATGAGATAACAAAAGTTCAATACATCGCCCCAAATTAAGGACATTGACCCCTGGCATGCACTGAGAAAAGCTGTGTCTTCACATCTGGCATACTACATAAAGCAACAGATAGGGGAAACTCCAGGGGCACAAATACAACGGAGGGTCCTGCCCATAGGGAACGAGGGAAAGGAGATCTCCTGCACTCACCTGCAGCTGTGTTCTGTTCTCTCTATTGTCCCTATACAAGTTCTTTCATCCCGTCACCAAGAATGATACCTAGTCTCTTGCTGGCCCTGATCTTAACCCTAATCCGGGGGATGGCCGTTCGGAGTACTAGTCCCAACCGCTGCACTAAAGTCAACAAGAGGGGAAGGAAAGACAGACAGGGAAATGACAAGACAATTTCACACCTGCTGTCACTCTCCCTGGCAGAAAAGAGCTTGACAATGGTCAGCTTCTTCAGAGTAGCTCCTTCACCTAATTACGTAAGATCAGGAATGGAGTTCAATCACCAGCAAGGAATGCTGGATCTTGTGACCATAGTAGCCACATCTGGGAAGAGAACTAAGGAGCTTTGCTAGCAACAGAAACTGGCATTAACTCCTACAATGCCAAAGGAAAGAAACACATTTAAAATGAAGCCTCAAAACAGGAATGAGACACCGGTCCCGAACCTTTAACAAGTCACCAAAGTAAGAGATACCATCGTGACACACAGCTTCTGTCCTGTTTAACCCCATAACGACGGCCTAACGCCCAGAGACGTCGGAAAAAATGGGTACTTATGCCTGGCCGACGTCTGTAGACGTTGGCCAGGGAAAGTGCTCTAGCGCCCCCCAGTGGTCAAAAATCTCCGGGGTTTCAGCTACCGGGGGTAGCTGAGACCCCCAAGATTATGAATCGGGGGCTTTTTTAACATCACCGGTAATGTGATGACCGGTAAGCACCGTTTACCGGTCATCACATTACAAAAAATGAGACTGCCGGTAAAAAATGCTTTCACTTTCATCCGACGTGAAAACACACGTCGGATGACAGTGAAGCATTAACCCCTAAGTGTCCTAAGACCCCCGGTACCGGGGATCTTCCTCCCACCCCCACCCCTCCCCCGATCTGTCTCAAAATGGCGGCGGCGGGCGCTAAAACCCGCCACCGCTGCTGCATCTCCATGCGATCTGACATGTCATACATGTCAGATCGCATGGAAATGTCAGTGCTGGTGCCCGACAGCCTCCTCCTGTGCCCATCAGCCTCATTCTGTGCCCATCAGCCCCCTCCGGTTCCCCCCACGTTCCTCCTGCCCAGCTCGCTCCTTCGTCCTCCCTCCTCCTCCTCCCCCTCTCTAAAACAGCGCCGCAGCGCTCAGGAACCGCCGGCTGCCCCCTCCTGCACAATCCTCCCCGATGTGACATGTCACACATGTCACATCGGGGAGAGATCTAATGCACCCTGGCCCCCTTCCCCCCCGGTCATCCCCCGATCTCACCTGTCTTCATCTCCCTGGAGCGGCTCCTTCTTCTCCTGGCTCCCTGTGCTGTCTGCCGGCTTCATGCGCAGACAGAGCAGATAATGCTCTGTCTGCTAATAGACAGTTCATGACCTCAGTGAGGTCATGGCTGGTCAGGATCCTTTGTTCACAAAGGGTCAATTGTGATCCCATGATGGGATCACAATTGACCCTTTGTGAACAAAGGATCCTGACCTGACATGACCTCACTGTGATCATGAGCTGTCAGTCTAATGACAGACAGTGCAGTCTCTGCATAGACTGACAGCTCATGATCGCAGTGAGGTCATGTCAGGTCAGGATCCTTTGTTCACAAAGGGTCAATTGTGATTTCATGATGGGATCACAATTGACCCTTTGTGAACAAAGGATCCTGACCTGACATGACCTCACTGCGATCATGAGCTGTCAGTCTATGCAGAGACTGCACTGTCTGTGATTAGACTGACAGCTCATGATCGCAGTGAGGTCATGTCAGGTCAGAATCCTTATTTCACAAAGGGTCAATTGTGATCCCATGATGGGACCACAATTGACCCCTGTGTGAACCAAAGATCCTGACCTGCCATGACCTCACTGAGGTCATGAACTGTCAGTCTGTTAGCAGACAGAGCAGTCTCTGCATAGACTGATAGCTCATGATCTCAGTGAGGTCATGTCAGGTCAGGATCCTTGGTTCACAAAGGGTCAATTGTGATCCCATGATGGGATTACAATTGACGCTTTGTGAACCAAGGATCCTGACCTGATATCATCCTACTGAGGTCATGACCTGTCATTCTCCTGGAAGAATGCCAGATTTTATAGCATATGGGGGACGCCCCCATATGCTGTAAAAGACTGAAAATCATCGAGGGACCTCCCACTGGACTACGTCGGACCTTCCTGCTGGACTACGTCGGACCTTCCTACTGGACTACGTCGGATGCCAAAGAATAATAAAGATGGGGTCTAAATAGTGTCTGTGTGTTTTTTCTAATAAAAATATTTTTTTCTGTCTTGTGTCTTCTTTACAATTTACTAGGGATTCTTAATGGCCCGGTCTAATATTGGCCAGACATTAAGAATCTCGGGCTTAGTACCAGCTGCAAAAAAAGCTGGCATTAACCCCTTATTACCCAGTCTGCCACCGCTACACGGCAGCTGGAAGAGCTGGATACAGCGCCAGAAAATGGCGCTTCTATGAATGCGCCATTTTCTGGGGCGGCTGCGGACTGCAATTCGCAGCGGGGGGGGCCCAGAAAGCTTGGGCCTCCCTACGCTGAGGATTCCAGCCCCCAGCTGCCTAGTTGTACCTGGCTGGCCCAAAAATGTGGCGAAGCCCACGCCATTTTTTTTTTTATTATTTCAAGAAATAATTAAAAAAACAGTAGGGCTTCCCTATATTTTTGGTTTCCAGCCAGGTAAAACTAGGCAGAAGGGGTTGGTGGCAGCCCGTAGCTGCATGCTGTACCTGGCTGGACCAAAAATATGGCGAAGCCCCACGTCGTTTTTTTTTTTAAATGTAATAAAGAAATACTAAAAAAAAAGCAGGAGAGGAGACGACCAGGACACGGTGTCTCCGTATCTTGTGCACATGCTCTAAAAGTGAGAAATTGTGTGAAAAAAAGAAAATGTTCAATATGACTTTATCAAATTTTGTGAAGTAGCTGTAAGTTCTAAATGCTCACTATACTCCTAGATATAATCCTTGAGGCGTCTAGTTTCCAAAATGGGGTGACTTGTGCGGAAGCTCCAATGTTTAGGCACATAGGAGCCCCCCATATGCGACATGGTGTCCGCTAACTATTGGAGCTAATTTTCCATACAAATTGTTAGCAGACACCATGCCGCATATGGAGAGCCCCTGTGTGCCTAAACATTGGAGCTCCCCCACAAATGACCCCATTTTGGAAACTAGACCCACCAAGGAACATATCTAGATGCATAATGAGCACTTTCAACCCCCAGGTGCTTCACAAATTAGTCCGTAAAAAGGAAAAAAAGAAGATTTTGTGGAAAAAAGTACTTTTTCATTTTTACGGATCAGTTTGTGAAGCACCTGGGGTTCAAAATGCTCACTATGCATCTAGATAAGTTCCTTGGGGCGTCTAGTTTACAAAATGGGGTCACTTGTGGGGGAGCCCCAATGATTAGGCACATAGAGTCTCTTCATACGTGACATGGTGTCAACTAACAATTGGAATTGTAAGCGCATACCATGTCATGTATGGAGAGCCCCTGTGTGCCTAAACATTGGAGCTCCCGCACAAGTGACCCCATTTTGGAAACTAGACCCCCCAAGGAACTTATTCAGATGCATAGTGAGCGCTTTGAAACCCCAGGTGCTTCACAAATTAGTCCGTAAAAAGGAAAAAGTACTTTTTTTTTTCACAAAAATCTTTTTTTCCTTTTTACGGACTAATTTGTGAAGCACCAGGGGGTTGAAAGTGCTCACTGTGCATCTAGATATGTTCCTTGGGGGGTCTTGTTTCCAAAATGGGGTCACTTGTGGGGAAGCTCCAATGTTTAGGCACGCAGGGGCTCTCCATACGTGACTTGGTGTCCGCTAACAATTGGAGCTAATTTTCCATTCAAATTGTTAGCGGACACCATGTCGCTTATGGAGAGCCCATGTGTGCCTAACCATTGGAGCTCCCCCACAAGTGACCCCATTTTGGAAATTAGACCCCCCAAGGAACGTATCTAGATGCATAGTGAGCACGTTGATCCCTCTGGTGCTTTACAAATTGATCTGTAAAATTTAAAAAGTACTTTCTATTCCACAAAAATGTTCTTTTTTCATTTTTACGGATTCATTTGTGAAGCACCTTGGGGTTCAAAGTGCTCACCACCCATCTAGATAAGTTCCTTGGGGGGTCCAGTTTCCAAAATGGGGTCACTTGTGGGGGAGCTCCAATGTTTAGGCACGCAGGGGCTCTCCATACGTGACTTGGTGTCCGCTAACAATTGGAGCTAATTTTCCATTCAAATTGTTAGCGGACACCATGTCGCGTTTGGAGAGCCCCTGTGTGCCTAAACATTGGAGCTCCCCCACAAGTGACCCCATTTTGGAAACTAGACCCCCCAAGGAACGTATCTAGATGCATAGTGAGCACGTTGAACCTTCTGGTGCTTTACAAATTGGTCCATAAAATTTAAAAAGTACTTTCTATTCCACAAAAATGTTCTTTTTTCATTTTTACGGATTCATTTGTGAAGCACCTTGGGGTTCAAAGTGCTCACCACCCATCTAGATAAGTTCCTTGGGGGGTCTAGTCTCCAAAATGGGGTCACTTGTGGGGAAGCTCCAATGTTTAGGCACACAGGGGCTCTCCATACGTGACTTGGTGTCCGCTAACAATTGGAGCTAATTTTCCATTCAAATTGTTAGCGGACACCATGTCGCGTTTTGAGAGCCCCTGTGTGCCCAAACTTTGGAGCTCCCCCACAAGTGACCCCATTTTGGAAACTAGACCCCCCAAGGAACCTATCTAGATGCATAGTGAGCACGTTGAACCTTCTGGTGCTTTACAAATTGATCCGTAAAATTTAAAAAGTACTTTCTATTCCACAAAAATTTTCTTTTGTCCTCAATTTTTTCATTTTCACATGAGCAACAGGATAAATTTCATCCTAAAATTTGTTGGGCAATTTCTCCTGAGTACACCGATACCTCATATGCAGTCATAAACCACTGTTTGGGCGCACGGCAGGGCTCAGAAGGGAAGGAGCGCCATTTGACTTTTTGAATGGTAAATTAGCTCCAAAAGTTAAACTGCGCTCCCTCCCTTCTGAGCCCTGCCGTGCGCCCAAACAGTGGTTTATGACCACATATGATGTATCGGTGTACTCAGGAGAAATTGCCCAACAAATTTTAGGATCCATTTTATCCTGTTGCCCATGTGAAAATGAAAAAATTTAGGCTAAAGGGACATTTTTGTTGGAAAAATTAAAATGTCCATTTTTTATTTCCACTTTGCTTTAGCTGCTGTGAAGCACCTGAAGGGTTAATAATCTTCTTGAATGTAGTTTTGAGTAGCTTGAGGGGTGCAGTTTTTGGAATGGTGTCACTTTTGGGTGTTTTCTGTCATGTACACCCCTCAAAGTGACTTCAAATGTGATGTGGTCACAAAAAAATGGTTTTGTAAATTTTGCTGGAAAAATGAAAAATTGCTGATGAACTTTGAACCCTTATAACTTCCTAACAAATTTTTTTTTTTTTCCAAAATTGTGCTGATGTAAAGTAGACATGTGGGAAATGTTATTTATTAACTATTTTGTGTCATATAACTCTCTGGTTTACCAGAATAAAAATTCAAAATTTGAAAATTGCTAAATTTTCAAAATTTTCGCCAAATTTTTTATTTTTTCACAAATAAACGCAAAAATTATTAACCTAAATTTACCACTAACATGAAGCCCAATATGTCACGAAAAAACAATCTCAGAATCGCTAGGATCCGTTGAAGAGTTCCAGAGATATAACCTCATAAAGGGACAATGGTAAGAATTACAAAAAACGGTCTGGTCATTAAGGTGGAAATTGGCTCAGTCACTAAGGGGTTAACTGATACAAATTGTCATTAAGAGATAATGTTGCTTTTAATAACCCTCCCTCTATTACCACCCCATGACGACGATCCATTTCAGAATGGTGACAGAAGCCGTGAGTTGGAGTTGCTAACAGTCACCCTTTTTTAGCAATCTACCCTGATGACATCCTGTTTTAGTGAAAGAGACAGGGAAAACAGAAATGCAGGGGGGTCATGATAGAAGCTACAGCTTTGTGGTCACATGTCTCTGGTTCAACTAACACAATTTATTCTGAATGTCACCAGGGGAGGGTCATGAAAGAATCTGTGATAAGGTGGCTGCAGCGCTGCCCAATGATGATTTACACTTTAGGATGGAGTGATAGAAGCTGCAAGGAAGTGACTGCAACTCATGTGACATCCCATGTGAAATTCCCCATACATGAAATATAGAAAATAAAATAAAACTAAAAAATAATAGATTTAGGGCTAGCAGGATTGGGAGCCCAGTAGAGAATTTTAAAAGAAAGCAAATTACAAAAATGGTTAGAGGCTAAAAATACATATTTATAAAAGGCTTTATATATATATATACCACTTTACATGAAGAGTATGTGATATTCTTTTTCACCTCTGAAACTTTGGCTTCAACAGATTCAGCAGACTGGAAATAGTTAAGGAACTAGTAATGAAAAGCATTCTAAAATGTCAGCTATAGTGATCAATAGTGACAGCCTGTTGAGAAAGGATTTGCCATCCGAAACACGTCCAGCGTTCCCCTCCTCAACATTGTTTGTTTTATGCACGGTCTGAAGTACTAATAAAAGTACTTTATGAAGATTTGGCTGTCTGCTGGAGAATTCCTTTCTATTTGATTAAAGACTACAGACGTCTTAAAACTCCTTGCAGTACCGACCCAGGTGATCCTGAGCTGCACCACCTCAACCCACACCCCTTCACCATTATATAGACCTGTTTTGCCCTGCTTCACTGTTTCTTTTCACTATCACCTGGATTTGTTGTTCCCTTGCTGCATGTGTGGGAATACAGACTAGAACTCAAAACCTTGTCTCCATTGTGTTTAGTCCCACGCCTTCAGGTTCCTAAAGTATCCACATAAGAGTTACAATACTTCTATCTGACAATCAAAGGAGTCACACACTCTCTGTAAGGCTATAGATTCTTTAGAGCATATAAAGATCAAACTTATTAAAGTTATAAGCTTTAATATAAAAATACAGTGCTTCCAAGAAAATATATAAAATAAAATGACAAGCAAGTATAGCAAAAAATCAGTTATACAATTAAAAGGGATAAATAACAGAAAATACTTAGTTGTCTTCTGTTTCTTTGGTGGAGGGTAAATGGAATTATGCATCACAACCAACATAGGCTGACCTTCACATGTAGCTATTCTTCTTTTGTGCAATCCAGCTTTTCATTAGATCAAATTTACACCCATATACCTCCCCTTGATGACCTTGTGGGGGCTGTTTGTGTAATGTGCTCAGCCCTTCAGAATTTTATGAGATTTCCAACTTACAGGATATCTTACCCCCTGAAAGTCCTAGGAGAAAGATATTGTCGTCCTGATTTTCTTTTGCATTTTTGCCTTTCTATAGCTAGTAAATATATTTACAGCATCATCCATCTAACTAATATTAATTTGGGGCTGATGCGCTGATTGCATAATTATATAAAAATATGAATGATCTTTGCTTCCGGACTGCAATGCCAAAAATATTCCTCCCATAAATATCAGATTGTAATTACCTGCCTCTACTTAAACAAATCTTAGTCTTGCTGTCTTTTTCCCCAAAGCATTTCTCTCCCTGACTTACCTGTCCACATCAATTACTTCAATGAATATGGAATTGTCATGATATCTAAATCCCCTGCTTTAATTAGTCTCTCTCACCATAGCTATACGTAATCCTGTATGTTCTGTGTTGGGGTGGATATATCTTCTTTAGAGACCAGAGAGATGTCTTATGGATTTTAAGTTCTCTCTATGGCAACAATAAGTTTGGCAAAATTCTCGAGAAAGTTCACTTTTTATATTTTTTTCTATATTTAAGATGGGCATAGAAGACTATACAGAACAATAAAGTGCAGAGAATAAAAAAAAAGATAATCCTTTTTTGTGTTTATAAATAGCTTTAAAAAAAAGTGTTATTCATTTTTTACACATTGAAATGTTGATATTATTCTTATGTTGCAATAAATCTGACAACAGGAGCTACCACCAACAAATGAATTGCATAAAAAAATTCTGGAAAGTAATATTAAGTCAGCTATTTCACATAAGTATAGCTTTAGGTTTGCAAAAAGATTATAGCTCTTGCTTTGAGAAATATTTTCATTTTTTGTGCTGAATAGATTTCATAATGTTACATTTCGTGACCTAATCAGAAACCTTGCCAAAAGAAACATTAGCCATTATGTAAATGTAAGTATCCTGATTTGCATCACACTGACAATAGTTAAAAGCAGAGCATCAGCAAAATCATCCAAGTAACTTTTATAACAATTGTAGTCACTGCTGCAAGTGAAAGTAGGCCAAAATCAGCAGGTTGTTGGGATTCTATCACATTAACAGGAATTGAAATAAAGCTAAAGTCTTCAAGTAGTAAATACGAGCATTGCTGGTTATGATGAGCCATCAAGCACAGTAGATGGTGAAACTATTTGCAGGGCCATTAGTTAGTAGCATTAACTTCAAAGTTATTTTGGAGTTCATTTTATGTCCACATCATGTTCTCACTTGTTAATGTATTGCAATTTACAGTTTTAGATTCCTTCATTTTGGTCCAGTGTAACTGAAGAATTAGGTCTCACTATAGAGTCTCATTTATACTCTGTTAGGCCAATTGTATGGGAAACTAATTAATATAACAAAACAACAAAAAAAGTAAAATCTAAGCCAGCTCACTCAAAGTAATATGTCCTTTATCTTCTCCATTCCTGCTGGAGGTGTCCACCCGGACTATGCGGGGGCTCACCTTCCGATATGGGCTCCAAGTTACTTGTATCCAGCAGAAAAAAAAAACTTTGAATACAGCTTTTTTCTTTTTAAAAAATATTTATTTTTATTTCACAAATTATTTCACAAATTATTTTAAAATCCAGTAAAGTAAAATAATTGGTACAGTTACATGGCAGACAGTGGCTTAAATGACGTGTTTCGGCATTGTGCCTTCTTCATGGATTGTAGACCATAAGGAAGGCGCCCCTGGAGGGGCATGACATAGGCTAGGGTCACACTTGGCATGAGTTTTTTTACTGCCTTAAAAAAAATATGCGTTTCTTCATGTTTCTTTAATTTCTGCATGCGTTTTTTAAGGTGTGTGATGGCACCCTGTGTTTTTACATGCGTTTTTATGTCAGCACCCAAAAAAAGTTCATGCACCATTTTTTTATGCTGTTTTAAAAACGCATGCGTTTTAGTTAACATGGGCCCCTATGGAAAACGCATGCGTTTTTGGATGCAACTAAATGGTACTAATGTACCATACGTTTTTGCATGCGTTTTTGATGTCAGCTACTCACGCAGGTGCAAAAACTCATGCCAAAAATGCATGACACATTAGGCATGTGTAAGACATGCGTTTTTGCTATTAGGGCATGTGTTTTTTAACATGGGGTCCTATGGGTGCGTTTTTACATGCTTTTTTAAAAACGCAAGTCTCCAAAAAAGCATGAAAAAAACGCAAGTGCAACCCCAGCCTAAGTGACTACTTTGTGCTCACTATTCCCTCAGATGGTCAGAATAGACCGGGCTTACAGGGCAGTCCCTGGACTGCAGCAGCAAATCAATAGGTCTAATGGCAGAAAATGAGTAGTTTATTAGTCACAAAAACTTTCAAAAAAGGTTTATAGGACCATTCTATGGCTAGGGTCACACTTGGCATGAGATTTTTTACTGCCTTTAAAAAAAGCATGCGTTTCTGCATGCTTTTTTCCATTTCTGCATGCGTTTTTTAAGGTGTCTGATGGCACCCTGCGTTTTTGCATGCGTTTTTAAATCAGCACCCAAAAAAAGTGCATGACCTATTTTTTGGTGCTGTTTTAAAAACGCATGCGTTTTTTAACATGGGCCCCTATGGAAAACGCATGCGTTTTTGGATGGTACTGAATGGTACTAATGTACCATGCGTTTTTGCATCCATTTTTGAAGGCAGCTACTCACATAAGTGCAAAAACTTGTGCCAAAAACGCAAGGCACTTTAGACATGCGTTTTTGCTATTAGGGCATGCGTTTTTTAACATGGGGGCCTATGGGTGCGTTTTTACATGTTTTTTGAAAAAACGCAGGTCTCCAAAAAAGCATGAAAAAAACGCAAGTGTGACCCTAGCCTTAGTGATCTATAGTGGTAGCAAAGTGACTTCATAGTTAGCACCGCAGCCTTGCAACACTGTGGTTCCAAGTTCAAATCCCACAAAGGACGACATCTGTAAGGAGTTGGTATATTCTCCCTGTGTTCACATGGGTTTCCTCCAGGAATTCCAGTGTAGCAAATGTATGTAAAGTGCTATTGAATTAATAGCACTATACAAATGAATACATATTATTATTACCGGTATATATGTTATTTTGTTAAATCTGATGACAGTCACATTACCTTACTTGAAAACTTTTAGACACCTCCAGTTGTAATTACAGTGCCTAATCAAAAAGGAAGAGATTTAGATCTATATTAGGCTAAGGTCACATTTGAGGACTGGATGCGATTTTCCATGCGATTTTCACACTTGGATTGTGTGAAAATCGCATGGAAAATCGCATCCATAGACCCCAATACAAAAAACACATGCTCCAATGCCAAAAACGCATGGCTAAAGTGCCATGCATTTTTTTGGATGCATTTTTGGCTCAGCACCAAAAAACATCTCTTGAGACTTTTTTGGTGCTTTTTCAAAAACGCATGCGTTTTTTTTAATATGGGGCCCTATGGGTCACGCATGCAAAAACACATGGCACTAAATGGTACCATGCGTTTTCACATGCGTTTATTAAGGCTGATCCTGACCTAACTGCAAAAACACAGCCCAAAATCGCAGGCTGTCAGGAACAACCTTAAAAAACGCAGCCAAGTGTGACCCTAGCCTTACATGTAAAAAATTATAATTTCTAAAACATTAAGACATTGCACAATTTTAACATCAGTAATTTTAATATAATTTTGAATCAACTGTGCATTTAGTAACTTCAAACAACATTAATCACATGATCATGAATTAAATAATTGATTTTATTATTTTTCTGGATTAGTTTGAAGAAATAATTTTTTTATGTTCATTTATAATTTACAGCAGGAATACATTATTCTGTATGTAGAAGATTAAGCTAAGGAGAGAAAATGCAGAGATCTCTCACTATATGTAAAATATTTCAGTTTACAAACAGATAACACTTACTTGGTTAAATCCCTTTGTGACTAATTAAATTTATTCATATCCATATTTTCCTTTTTTTTTTACATGTGATGAGTCATTTCATGTAAGTGAAAATTGCACGTGTGCTTTGACAAAGAATAACAAAAAACAAAAAGGAATTCTATCTTTCAGTAATTTAGATTTACTTAAAGGCTTTCTTTATAATTTGTGTGTATATCTAGGCTAAAGAATGCTGAGAGTTTGTAATATACTCCCTGTCAGCAATCTGCACCATCGACCAGATACAACACTTAGGGCCCTTTCACATCAGCGTTTTTTTGAAATCGCGGCAGATGCGGTGAAAAAACCGCATCTGCCGCGATTACCGCATACCGGCTGCACTTGCGGCGCGGTTGCGGTTTTTTCCATGCAAAGTATAGGCGGACTTGCGGCAGGTGCGGCAAGTGCGGTTTTGCACTTGCGGCAGGTGCGGCCGCGAAAAAAACCGCGGTCAGCCGCAAGTGCAGCCGGTATGCGGTAGTCGCGGCAGATGCGTTTTTTTCACCGCATCTGCCGCGATTTAAAAAAAACGCTGATGTGAAAGGGCCCTTAGTTATGTGACCAGTTCTCCTGACCCTGGAGGAGCTGCTCACAAACCGACTACACCATGTTCCAAATTATTATGCAAATGTTCTTTTTCTCTGATTTTCCTAAATGGTCGGTGCAAATGACAGTCAGTGTAATAAAAGTCATCACCTGTTGGAGTATACATCAAATTTTATTGAAGAAACCTCCCAATGATACGAGTGAGGCTGGGGTCACAGTTGGCATGCGTTTTTGTAGTGCCTTTTAAAAACTCATGCGTTGTACCATGTGTTTTTACATGTCCGCATGAGTTTTTTAAGGTGTGTGATGGCTCCCTGAGTTTTTGGCTGCGTTTTTAAATCTGCTCCCAAAAATAGTGCATGCACTATTTTTTGGTGCGTTTTGAAAAATGCATGCGTGTTTGTAGAAAACGCATGCGTTTTTTAGCATGGGCCCCTATGGAAAACGCATGCAAAAATGCATGTACAATTAGTACCAAAAAACGCATGCGTTTTCCATAGGAGCCCAAGTTAAAAAAACGCATGCGTTTTCTAAAACGCTTGCGTTTTTTAACATGGGCTCCTATGGAAAATGCATGCGTTTTTGAATGGCACTAATTGTACATGCGTTTTTGCATGCGTTTCCCATAGGGCCCCATATTAAAAAACACATGCGTTTTTGGAAATGCACCAAAAATGCATGGTTACTGTCACACATGCGTTTTTGCTATTAGGGCATGCATTTTGTAACATGGGGGCCTATGGGTGCGTTTTTACATGCGTTTTTGAAAACGCAGGTCTCCAAAAACGCTTGTAAAAAATGCTACTGTGACCCTAGCCTTACAGTATAATCTTAAAAAATTAAAAAAAAAACTCTAAATGCTCTGTTCCAAATTATTAGACACAGTAGAGTTTCTAAAGAACTGAAAATGCTCATTTGTTGAATTTGCAGCTTTAGGAGGTTACATTCACTGAAATAAAAAGCGATTTATCTCCAAAACATCCTAACAGGCCAAATTACATGTTAACATAGGAACCCTTCTTTAATATCCCCTTCACATTCTTGCATCCATTGAACTTGTGAGTTTCTGGAGAATTTTGCTTGTATTTCTTTGCATGATCTCAAAATAGCCTCTCAGAGCTGCTGTTTTGATGTGAACTGCCTCCCACACTCAGATCTGTTGCTTGATTATACTCCAAAGGTTCTCTATAGGGTTGAGGTCAGGGGAAGATGGTGGTGAAACCATGAGTTTATCTCCTTTTATGCCTATAGCAGCTAATGATACAGAGGTATTCTTTGCAGCATGAGATGGTGCATTGTCATGCATGAAGAGGATTTTGTTCCTGAAGTAAGGCCTCCAAAATCAAACAGAAATCACAGACGAATTCTCCAGAACATCATTATACAAAATAAATGTGGAAAAAACACAGGTTTTACCCCATAACATAGACCCTGAATTATTGAATATCTTGAAAAATGAAAACAAATTCCAGTGGTAGCCAGAAAGCTTATCCTACTAAGGGATAAAACTAACAAAGAAAATCTCAGTTTGTGCAGATGAGAACTTTACAGACATCTACAACAAAATTCAAAAGGATCTATTACACCTATCGAAAATAGAACTATCCTGGATAGGAAGAGTGAACACCTATAAGACGTTAGAACTACCAAAACTGCTATATATCTTCAAGACAATACCATTACCAGCCAAAAAGAAACCGTTGCAAAAATTACAGTCTCAACTAGTGACATTTATATGGGACAAGAAAAAGCCCCATGTGGCAAGGTCTATTCTGACCAAAAACAGGAAAATTGAGGACTAGGGATGCCCAACATCATAGAATACCATCAAGCTACAATACTTATAGGAAGCCAAAAAATCTGGAATTTACTAAATAAAGCTTCATGGGTAGGAGTAGAAGAAACCAGCTACATACATGCACCAATCAAAGACCTGATTGTGGCTTACCTTTGCGACAAAACAAAGCAACTGACTAAGGAAGCCACCACTGGGGTTACTATTCAGGTGTGGAAGAGATTTCAAATTCTATCCAGAAAACTCTATCCCTCCATACCTATACATTGAATGGGTGAGGACATCTTGAAAGCTTTTAAACCTAGTCTCAAGCTGACCATTTGGAAAACTAAAGGTTTCAAAACCTTTTCTGACATAATGAATGAAGATGTTCTAAAATCATTTCATGCTTTATCCAAACTAATTCGAACTGCCAAAAGCAGAAATGAAAACTTGGATCATAATTGAAAAGCTCATCAAGAGCACCAAGATTAACCTCAGTCTACCAAGCATCATAACAAATCTCCTGAAAAACCCAGAAAACCTGAATAATTGGAAGACCAAAAATTATACCAAATCCTTAATGGAGACACAGAAATACCCAAACTGGAATTCTTAGAGTCATGGAAATGTGAAATGATGAACATAGAAAATGTAAATTTAGATAAATTCCAAAAATCACTAGCCGTCATATACGAAAACATATTGTGCATCCCACTAATTGAATCCCAATTCTAACTTGATGGTACCTAACCCCTCTAAAACTCTATCTTATCTATCTCAAAAACTCAGATAAATGTTGGCGGAATTGCTTAACGGGGAATATATATCACATTTTTTGGTCATGCCCAAACATTGAGGGATTCTAGCAAGAAGTCCAAACACTGATTAAGTCATTGACCAATTCACAACTTATCCTTTCACCCGAACTGGCACTTCTATTAAATATACATATAATTCTGAAACAAGATAGGCCATTGGTCACTCACATTCTCTTAACGACTAAAAGCCTTATAGCCTCCTATTGGAAACATCAAACTCATTGGTCATGCCCAAACATTAAGGGATTCTGGCAAGAAGTCCAAACACTGATTAAGTCATTGACCAATTTACAACTTATCCTTTCACCCGAACTGGCACTTCTATTAAATATACATATAATTCTGAAACAAGATAGGCCATTAGTCACTCACATTCTCTTAACGACTAAAAGCCTTATAGCCTCCTATTGGAAACAACAAACTCTACCAAGAAAACAAGATCTTAAGGAAAAATTAAGCATACACAACAAGCTAGAATCCATCTTCGCAATGAAAAATAATTCTTAGAATAACTACCATCTAAAATGGGACAATTGGACATACTCTGTACAAAACTCACCATCTCATTGGCACTGTTGGAGTAACACTTACACTCCGTTAAAATTAACTACAAACATGTTTGATTCTCGGGCACCCCAGTGGAGAAACTCATCACCCTCATCATCTATTCAAATCCCAACCCATAGATGCAATATAAGATAGCTAGGGATGAGCAAGTATACTCGCTACTATTCGGAACTCGCCGAATGGTAGCGGTATTTGGCTACTTGCTACTCTCCGAGTATCTTATGTGTACTCGGCAGTAGCGAGTAGTCCTAATACTTTCGCAATGTATCTATAGATACACTGCGAAAGTAGCCTAAAAGTGAATAAAAGTTGTTAAAAATAATAAAATTACATACTCACCTGTCCGACGCCTGCACCGGGACCATCCCAGAAGACCTGCGATCCCCGGACAAGGACCTGTGACTACCAACCAATCAGATGGCCTTTAGCGATCTGGCCAATCACATGGCGACACGTCACAACAGTGTCAGTGCTGACAGTACACCTAGGACCTTGCAATCTGGCCAATCAGGTGGCCGCTAGCGATCACGTGGTTGTGACATGTTGCCATCTGATTGGCCAGATTGCTACCGGCCATCTGATTGGATGGTAGTCACAGGTCCTTGTCCGGGGATCGCAGGTCTTCTGGGACGGTCCCGTTGCAGGCATCGGACAGGTGAGTATGTAATTTTATTACTTTTAACAATTTTTATTCACTTTTAGGCTACTTTAGGTATCTATAGATACCCTGCAAAAGTATTCGCTATACTCGCAATGAGTATCGAGTACCGGTACCTACTCATTGCGAGTATAGCGAGTCCCAATATTACAGTACTCGCTCATCCCTAAAGATAGCTAATTTCCATGTCAACTAGTTAATATGCATAGTTAACCCTTGTTTTATAAGTTTAAGTTTATTATAACTGTTTAATATACATTCTGTTCTACACCTATATCAGCATAACACGATAGAATAAAAATTACCGAAAGAAATCTATGGATGATATAATGATACACAATCTATCATCAGTCATTCTCTTATTTACCTCTTGAAAGTTACTGAATATATAACATATTTGAGGAATATATGTTAACAACTTACCCAATCTGTAATCTTATATCTATACTTTATTGTATGTAAGGATAAAGCAATCACGCTGTTTGATACTTGTTTACGATTGACTTCAAACTTGTTATTTACAAAAACCAAATAAAAACGATTTGAATTAGAAAGGGTGGACCAATTAGTGGGTGTGTTCCTGAATCTAGTCCACACCCCAAATTTAGTTTCTAGGGCTGAGATAATAGCTTTGTTACTATATATAAGTGTAGTTGAATTTTATACCAGTAGGATTTGTACTGTGTGTTTATGATATCTATAGAAGGATATATACTGTATCTGAAACGCATTGTATCTCCTCTTTTAACACACCAAATAAAAGCTTCAAAATATCATCTTTGGCTGTGAGTCCCGGGAAGCGCTGCCGTTCATTGGCTGGATACACTCTTCTTAATATATACAATTAGGTTTTGACAAAGGTCTCAAGCCTAATTCTATCAAAGTCCAGATATCTGCTCTGTAAGCAGTACTGGGGGAAAAAATTGCCACAGCAACCACTTATCTAGAGGTTTCTGAAAGGTTTCTAGCATCCTATGACGCACATAGTTCCCAGATGGGATTTGCATTATGACTTGGAGCAACCCTGTAAGGCTTCTTTTGAACTTCTGGAATCAGCTGTTATAAAGTATTTATTCCTTAAGACCTCTTTTCTTGTGGCTATTACGTCTACAAGGATAATAGGTGAGATTTAAGCTTTGGATTCCAGAGAGCGTTTTATTTTGTTTATATAGGATGGAGTCCTGTTAAGAACTCTACCTACCTCAAAATAAAGGATGTTTGTTCTCTAATATAAACCAACAGATAGAACTGCCAGGTTTTTTTTGGATCCTTTTTCTAGTGAAAAGAGAGTCCTACACTCCCTGGATGATAACAACAATAAACTGTGGAAAAAAAAGTGCAAATAGGTTCTTACCCAGCGAGAAAAAGATATAACAGGGAACCAATATAGTGCTCACCTTGTAAGGTGTATCTCACAACCGAATGAAAGCATTAGAGGCAGCCGCCGCAGAAACCACATGCACAAGGCAAGTCAGTTGTACAGGGTATCAGAGTAAATGTGGGATCAGGACTGCGCTGCTGCCAACTAATTGAATGGTCACAGCTTTTTCATCAGGAAATACACTAACTGGTGTGTATTTCCTGATGAAGAAGCAAGGGAACGCTTCAAAATGAGTAGAATAAACCACCATATGCCTTGACCATTATCTTGGATTGGATTATTTGGCAGCAGTGTGGCCTTGATACCATGTTTTCTCTGATACCCTTCACTCCCCAGATGATGACAGGACTCTAAAGGCATATGTAAGATGGATAAAACAATTCAGGAAGTCGGAACATATTTTACTTTCCTGCTCAGTAAAGCACCCGTCACACATAGCGAGATTGCTAGCGAGATCACTGATACGTCACAGGTTTTGTGACATAACAGCGACCTCCCCAGCGATGTCGCTATGTGTGACATGTAGCAGCGATCAGGCCTCTGCTTTGAGGTTGCTGATCGCTGCACATGGTTAAGGACCATTTTTTGGTCCTAGGTCTCCTGCTGGTCAGCAGGCATCGCTGCGTGTGACAGCGACAGACCAGCGATCAGCGACCTCACAGGCTGGTAAACATGATAATCACCGGGTAACTAAGCAGCACTTGCTGCCTAGATACCCGGTGGTTATCATGGTTACCAGCGCTAAGTGTGGCATCCCGCGAAGCAGGCGTCACAGAGGGATACTGCACCTGTAAAAGAGGTGCAGATACTCCAGCTGCGGGTGGACCCTAGGATGGTGGGTGGAACCCAGTCCAGCACTCCCACATTAGTTTACATGGTGGGAGGTTACCCGGGAGGGAATAAAAGCACCTCTAGGGGGAACAAGGAGGTCTTTTGTCTTTGCCTCTAAGTTTTGCTGCTAGGTCACGAGGCTGAGGGACCAGGAGCACAGATGGAAGAGGAGGAGAGGGTCTAAGGAGTGAGGAGCTTTTCAGGAGAGCAGCCAGTTTGGGAAGAGGGGCCGTCATCAGGTTCTCCCAGACAGCTTACTGGGCACTGGAGCCCGCAACTGTGGGATACTTAAGGACCACAGAGAATCCGGATTTCCGTGGAGTCTTCAATTCTCCCGGGCACCAGAGCAGACCGAAAGAGGGTACTAGGCACCGCTAGAGGAAAGAGCGGCCAGCCAGTAGAGGGTTACCCGATGGCAGCAAAGGTGAGAGAGGAAAGGAGGTCAGGCTGATTCCAAGTCACCATGCTTCACACCAACACTGGAAAGCAGGAAGGAACAGACAGGGTTAGTGGAAGAAAGCACACCACGGGTCCCACCATACCACCAGGGATCCACTTTCAGCCACCCGATAAGCTACCTGACCTCATAACATTAGAAGTGCTGAACTGTGACTTTGTATGATGCCAATGCGAGTGAACAGTAAAGTACCCGGAGGAAGAGTGACATGGTCTCTGCCTGTGTTTCCTTGTGCATGAACTTGTTCCCCATACAGGAACGCTGCCCCGGAGGTCCAGCCCTACCTGTAGAGGACTTTGCCAACTTGCCGCATTACCATCTACCTTCGGCGGACTGTGGCGGCGCTGGTGCCACATCACCAGAAACTACAGGTGGCGTCACGACAAACTGTATATAATCCCCTGTAAATACCCCCTTTTCAAAGATAGGCCCAGGACACGGGATCAGGCGCGGCCACCATTCCCCGTGACATAGTAGTGCTACCCCCGAAGCCTGATACCCGAGTACCCCAAAGCCTGAGTTCGAAACCAAGCGGGAGGATGCTGGTAAGTATGAAAAACAGCGGGTATCTAGGCAGTGTGCGCTGCCTAGATACCCAGTGTTTATCATAGTTACCAGCGTGCTCCCGCTTCCAGGGATGTGGAGGACAGCTCCCTGGTCCCTGGTCGCTGAGGAGATCTGCCTGTTTGACAGCTCCCCAGTTACCATGTAGCAACGCTCCAGCGATCCTGGCCAGGTCGTTATCACTGTCAGGATCGCTCAGTGTGACGGGGCCTCAAAGAACAGGGGTTATCTCTTTATCCAGATGGTTAAGGCAGACAATAACTATTTTTTTATAAGCAAGTAGGTTGTCCAGCTCCACAGGCTATAAAAGCCATCTAAACTAGTGTTATTCAAACAATGTACAGAAGAGAAAAAGAAAGCTTTGGCACTACTCACAGTTGAATCCACCTAATGCCTAATGCTTCGTATCGGATTATCTAAAGGGCCTCTATTTGCATTAATAATTTATTTAAATCCCTTCCACAATCAGGAAATGATACACGTACTTAACTAGTAAATCTTCTTACATTTGGGTTTGACTCGTGTATTAACTGTATGTGAACAATTAATGTTTTGGCACATTTTTTATTATTAGTGATGGATTTATAGTTCTCTTGAAAATGCACAAAAGACGAGGTGTATAGTCTTGCCTATGGAAATACCCACATGGGCACAAGAGGACTTCCACCACAAATTTTGTACCGCATGATATAAATTAATTAACTTTATGCAGAATTCCCCCAATTTTTATGGGATTTTCCATCAAGTGAAATCTGCGGAAGGAACAATTAACACATTTGTGGTTATCTATTGGAGTCATTTTTACTAACCAGTTGGTATTATGTTGGGAGACTATTCTATTTTTCACAATTTTATCTTTAACATTTTTACACTTCCTATAAGTTCGTAGAGATGTTCTCAATGCCACTTCTCTTAGGTCTCTATCGCATTCAATAATATGCCAGTTCTTATAATCGAAGATATAATTGCATTATCCATGGGGCCGTACTCAAAAATAAACATAAATATTTTTTCTTTTTTGATTTATTTTGTAACAAATCAACTTGAGAATTTTTTTTTTGCTTTTTGGAAGCCCTCTTTTAAAACATTGTTTCAGGGTACCCTCTTTGTTTAAAGTTCAATTACAATTCATGTGCCTGCTCATTAAATCTATCATCTTCACTATTTATATTTATCTTTATCAATCTGAGAAATTGACTATACAGTAGTGCATTTCTAGTATGAGAAGCATGAGCACTGTTAAAGTGAAGGGTATTGATGTAGATGATTTCTTGTATGTCTCTTTACAGACTATACTGTCAATGATTTTTACCTGAATATACAAAAAAGTTAATTCCATCCCCCATAAATCCTTCATTGCGCTCCTGCCCTGGTGTACTTCTCTCTGCCTTGCTGAGGGCAGAGCAAAGTACTGTAATGTGCAGGTGCAAGGGAAGGTCAAAGATCACCCATGTAGTGCGCATGCGCGGGCATTATTTGACCTTTGCCTGCTCCTGCACATTACAATACTTTAGAGAGAGAAGTGTGCATACACAAGAGCAGAATGGAGGAGACTGTGTGTGGGTGTCGTAGGATGTGTCACCCACTAGAAGCAGAGGAGGACGGCAATCACAAAAAGAGAGGAGGCGCTAGACCAAGACCAGTAACACCCATCGGACCGAACTGCCCACTGGTAATTATAATAAAAGCTGATGCTGCCATGCCTGGTGCCCCAACGTCACCTGCCAACCTCTGTTTGGCTATTTGACGTCATGCATTGTGGAGCAGGGACCTGATGAGTCTTTGTGCTGCAATGCATTTCAGCTGGATGTGCATCCTTGGACCTCACTCCAGCCCAGTGGATCAGTTGCAGTCACGACCTCTATGACTGTGATTTTTATGCCCCTGACTTGTACCTAATACTCACAACCTTGGTTGTTTATTTTGGACAGCCTTAGCAGACATAGCAATCACAACGATGGATAATGGAGGAAAAATGATAATTAGACAATGATGTGAAAGATTCAATTTTCAGAATGGTGTCATCAATACTTTTCATTTAAACAGGATAAACTTACTGACAGTTTATCCTACTTACTTTATTTCTACTTTTAAATGATATGTTAAGTGGCAGGGTAAAGAGCTGTCAATGTGAATGGATGTGAAGATGCTCAGTTTGTTTAAACTGTGAATATATCATTTGCTATATTGCAGTGTCCTGATGCATTAATACATTGAGGTGATTTAAAGGTTTTATTGCAAAAGGCCATCAAGGGTTCCCAAGTCATTGTCATTACAGCCGAATCTTTTAGTTTGTGAATATTGTGCAGTCTTATTTGTCGTCCTGCTCTGGCATGTTTGCAAGATTCAGAAGCTGCATATGAATCAGCTTACTGTCAAGGACACCTAAATGTTCTCTCTTTTCCAGACTGCTGATTCCCTCAGTGTTAATTGCGGGTTTCACCTGTGCAATGACTGAGTTCCTAATTTTCTAACTACAGAGCTGACAAAACTATTTTACACAGTATGTGCCTGAAATTAAGTAAGGGAACACTCATCAGGAAATAATTGCATTTCCTTTTAAAATAACTTGGAAAGAATTTTAAATACACTGACTTTAATAGTTTTTTTAAGGAGGAGCTCACAATTCTTTGTGTGCAAAGTAGAAGCTTAAAATGTTTTTGGCAGGTACCAAAATTTAGTCTGTCTTAACATGTTACGTTTTTGCGCTGCATTTTTTTTGCAAATTAAAAGCTGCTTTTTACAGTACCAGCAGAAGCTATGAGATTTCACAAATCTCATGCAAACACTTGTGTTTTTTGTGACTGAATTAGAAAAAAATCTGCATTTTGATTGTTTTTTCAATATGAGTAAGTGAAAAAATTCAGTAAAGATGCTGTTATAATTTTTTGCAGCATTTTGGGTGGAAAAAAATGCAGGTATAGCATTATGTGAAGCACATACTGTATATTTTTGTGATTTTCCCATGTCTTGGTATCCTCACATGAGCATAGATACTAGTTTCTCCTAACTCCAAGTACAGTTTTAAATCAGTGATAACTGAAATATTCGTATGTGTAAAATTAATATCCGATCAATGTGTTAAGTAAATAATGGCGAGCCATTACAACTTCCCCTTGCTGTGTTTGCTTATGAAATTGTGTATTTACCTGCAGCTCTCTAATGGTACCTTTACACGCAGCCACAGGAAAGTAGAAACCGCCAGGCATCGGACACAATTGTGCCTGTAGCCATGAAAACACCTTGAAGTGGCTGCGTGTAATTCAGGAATTTCCTTCATGTGTCTTGCAGATACCTGAATTACACGCAGCCACTTCAAGGTGTTTTCATGGCAACAGGCACAATTGTGTCTGATGCCTGGCGGTTTCTACCTTCCTGTGGCTGCGTGTAAAGGTACCATTACAGCCAAGAGTTAAGATTTTGCCTGAAGCAAAAAAAAAAACGAAAAACATAGTATGAGTATAGCCTACATGATATCTAACATTGGGGAAACCTCTTTTCCCCAAAGTTTCCAACTCTAATTTTGACATCCTCCTCCCTAAAAAAGTGGTTCTTAAAGTGTAACCACTTTAAAATTTTTATTAAACTGTAATGTAGAGCAACTTTCAAATATACTTTATAAGTATATCGTGTAAGTCATATCTGCTTAATAAGTGAATTCTGGAAGAAAACCTTTCAAAAACATCATAAGTTGCCCTCACTAGGCTGATTCTAAACCTGGCATATGCTCGTTGTTAGAGAGATCCGTCTTCAGTGGAGCAGGGCCTACACAGTGTTCACAATACAATACAGCTGATAATACTCTCAAGTTACATCACAATGCTCAGTTTGTCATGCTGTCAGCACACAGCTTCTGTGAGATCTATCACAGAGCACAGAGCAGAGCCATGTGATTGGAGGAGTCATCAGTTTATGCAGACTGATGTGTTTGGTCTAATTTTTTGTAGTGACATAGTATATATGTAACTTTGGGGAAGAAAGAGGTCCGATCTGGAGGGAGAAGAGCAGGTGGTGGTCCCGGCTCCAGATGCTGCGACCACCCCAGTAGTTGCTGCAGCCCCAGTTGCAGCCCAAGCCAAAGCCCCGGCCGCAGCCTTAGCCATGGCACTCACAGCCGCACCAGTCATGCCGTTCTCAATGCCGTATATTCCAGGAGTGACATGGTTACCACAGTATTCAGGGAAATTGGATACCCTGAGCAACTTCAGGGAGAGACTGAAAAGTTTGTTTGAAGTGCTTTCCCTGACTGAGAGCCAGAAAGTTCCATTCTAATAGGACAATTGACTGGTGCAGCCGAAAGAGAGGTAAAGTCCTGGCTGGACACTGAAAAAAGAACTGTGAAACAAATCTTAGCCAGATTGAAAGAAGCCTTTGACACCCGTACTGCAGCAGAAATCAATGGGTGCAAACAACAGGTGCAGGACAGTATACGGGACTATGCATTAAATCTCTGGAGGCACTGAGGGCCATGATACAGGTAGATCCCGACAGTGCACGAGATGAAAACAAGCTGTTGACTGAGCCGTTTATAGAGGGACTCCGGTCCAATGCCCACTAGACACAACTACGTATATTGGACCTGCAAATCCATGTGTAAAACTTTAAGGCTAATGATTAATGCTTAGTAGTGTAAACCAGGGCTATAGTGTACAGCTAATGGTGTATCTAGAGAGGAAACACAGTAATTACTGTACCTGAGAGAAAGAAATGAGAGTCTTAGCTTCAACACTGGCGCCACTGCGAAGAGCCTGTTAACTGCGCCAAAGTGCTCTCATAATACTAGGTCCTATACTAACACTGTGTGCTGTGTGCAATTGCTGGAATGGGTTATAAACCTAAGAATGCAATTAAAAACAGCTGATATAGTGTGTCACAGGACCAGGGCTACAGTAAAATGGAGGGATAGGGGTAGCTACAGGGCAGGGGAAGGGAGCACAGTCCAAAAAATATCAGCTGTCCATATAGGACTACAGTTATCCCGGTTGCTTGTGCACCTTTTTCTACCACACATTTCACTTCCACTCAACTCTCCATTACTATGCTTGGATAATGCACCCTGAACACCCAACTTCTTTAACAATGACCTTTTGTGGCTTACCCTCCTTGTGGAGAGTGTCAATAACTACCTTTTGGACATCTGTGAAGTCAGCAGTCTTCTCCATGATTGTGTAGGCTACTAAACCAGACTAAAAGACCATTTAAAACACTTAGCAAGCCTTTGGAGGTGTTTTGTGTTAATTATTTTAATTTTTTGAGATAATGAATTTTGGGTTTTTATTGGCTGTAAGCCATAATCATCAACATAAACATACATAAATACTTGAGAAAGATCACTATGTTTGTAATGATTCTGTATAATATATGCATTTCACATTATGTATTAAATTACTGAAATTAATTAACTTTTCAATTTTCTAATTTATTGAGATTCACTTGTATATTTACAGGAGAGTGGCACAGCACTGGGAAGCAAAATGGCACCACAATATGCGAATCTTTTCATAGCCAAGCTTGAAAATGACTCTTTATCCTCTTGTCCTATCAGGCTTCTGACCTATTACTGGTACATAGATGACATTTTATTCATCTGCACAGAGTCTGAGCAACAGCTGAAGATGTTCCATGGACTCTTTGGTCAGTTGCATCCCACCATCAACTTAATGCTCAACTACAACTGCACTGAAATCAGCGTTCTGAACACCATCATAAAGCTACAGAACAATGAAATAGAGACATCCCTGTACCAGAAGCCAATTCACTGTCCAACATGTCTTCAAAAGAACAGTTCTCATCCAAAACACATAAAACATCTATTGTGTACAGTCAGGCCATCAGATACAATCGGAAATGTTCCAACCCTACAGATAGAGACAATCACCTTGGGCTCCTCAGAAAGACCTTTTTAAACCAGGGCTACCACCCAACAACAATTGAAATCCAAATTAGAAGAGCCACCAGAATATCAAGGAATCATCTCCCACATTACAAAACTAAATAAAAAAATAACTGAGCCCCTCATGTAGTCACCTACAATCCAAATCTAGAGGTGTTAAGAGGAGTTGCACAGAAACTACAACCATTATTAAAAAAAGATGCCTGACTAAAATCTATATTTCCAAACCTCCCACTTCTGTGTTTTAGGCAGCCCCCGAATCTAAAAAGCATCAGTGTCAGAAGCTCTCTGTCCTCTCCAAAAACAACAGAAACACTTCCCTGCATCCAGAAGTGCTAAATCTGTCCATTCATATTGACAACGGACAAGATAAAGATTCCAAGCTCACATCAGGACTACAAGATCCAAGGTACCTTCAGCTGCACTACAACTAATGTGGTGTATTTAATAATATGTGCCGTATGTCCAACCGAGGGTCTGTATGTAGGGGAGACAGGACAGAAACTCAGAACCAGTATTAACTCTCATTGCTACACAATTAAAGAAAATAGAACAGATCTACCTGTGGCAAATCATCTCTGTAGCCCTTATCACAAAATGATGGATATGAAAATGCTAGTATTGAAAGGTCATCCCAGCAGATAGAATAGCCTGGGAAAACAAATTAATGATGACCTTTGACACATTCAGAGCAGGAATTAATGTGTTGCATTGGTTTATGTCTTTTACATCAATTAAAGAATCTTCTAATCCAAGACCAGACCACCAATCAATGGAAAATAAAACTATCACACTAATCTCTGAATGTTGATATTTACTGCGCCAGCTGCTTTTCCCCCTCTCAAGGCTGACCATTCTATGCTCTCCTGCACGTCACTGGTGTTATTTACTACACTATTCTAGGTCCTGTTGTTAACAAATATGAGTCTTCAGAATTTGCGTTATTATTAGGTTGATGAAGAGGCCTTAGAGCAGGGGTCCCCAACTCAAGGGCCGCCAACAGTGCCGGTTTTCAGGATTTCCATAGTATTGCACAGGAATTGGACTCATCACCTGTGCAGATGATCACATTAACACCTGTGCAATACTAAGGAAATCCTGAAAACCTGCACTGTTGGCGGCCCTTGAGGCCTGGAGTTGGGGACTTCTGCCTTAGAGTCTCGAAAGCTTGCTATTTGTTACCATCTTTTCAGTTAGCCATTAAAAGGTATTAACCACTGAGGACTCTCAGATTTTAATATATTTTCTATCTACTGGCTAAAATGGTACAAACATATTTAACTTAAGCTTCAAGTGAAAACCCAGCAAGGTCAAACAGATGGATCCACGTCCTGATGGAGATTTGGACATTTGTATAGATATTAATGTGAATGGTGGTATCGGATATTTTACTGGCAGAACAGATCACCACACTAGACGCGTCTTGGAATCTCCAAGGTCCTTTCTCAATAGTACCATAGTAGTAATTTTTACCTTTAAAATTAATTATTCTTTTCACTCTCCATTGGATGTCATAGCAAGATGGCAGAGCTGAAATTCTGATTTTACCACTATTGCTTCTTTACAGTGCGATCCTTTCTATTTAATTATTGAGTACAATATTATTGCAACTGCAAAAATAATTCTCAAAAAAACATCCGAATTGAGTTTTTTTTCATAATTTCTCCCTATTTGGATTTTTTTCCCATTTTACAGTACACTGTGATAAAATGAATATTGTCACTGAAAAGGACAACTCGTCATGCAAAACACAAGCCATCATAAGTCAATAGCGATGGAAAAATAAGAAAAAAAAAAGGTATGGCTCTTGAAAGAATGGGAGGGAAAAACAAAAATGCTAAAAAAGGAAATTGACCATGTAGGGAAGGGGTTAATAGTTGTTTATCATACTGCGTTTTGCCAAAGACTCTTAACAATGCAATTATAATTAATTAAAGGATTGAATTACCGTATATACTCGTGTATAAGCCGACCCGTGTATAAGCCGACCCCCCTACTTTTGCCCCCAAAACCTGGGAAAATCTATTGACTCGCGTATAAGCCGAGGGTGGACCCCAGCACAGGTATACAGCCCCCAGCAGTGGTATACAGGCCCCAGCAGTATGATATACAGCAGCCCCCAGTGGTATATACAGCAGCCCCCAGTGGTATATACAGCAGCCCTAGTGGTATTGCAGCCCCTATATACAGCAGCCCCAGTGGTATTGCAGCCCCAGTGGTGTATACAGCAGCCCCTATATACAGCAGCCCCAGTGGTATTGCAGCCCAGTGGTATTGCAGCCCCTATATACAGCAGCCCCAGTGGTATTGCAGCCCCAGTGGTATTGCAGCCCCTATATACAGCAGCCCCAGTGGTATTGCAGCCCCAGTGGTGTATACAGCAGCCCCTATATACAGCAGCCCCAGTGGTATTGCAGCCCCAGTGGTGTATACAGCCCCTATATACAGCAGCCCCAGTGGTATTGCAGCCCCAGTGGTGTATACAGCCCCTATATACAGCAGCCCCAGTGGTATTGCAGCCCCAGCGGTGTATACAGCAGCCCCTATATACAGCAGCCCCAGTGGTATTGCAGACCCAGTGGTGTATACAGCCCCTATATACAGCAGCCCCAGTGGTATTGCAGCCCCAGTGGTGTATACAGCAGCCCCTATATACAGCAGCCCCAGTGGTATTGCAGCCCCAGTGGTGTATACAGCAGCCCCTATATACAGCAGCCCAGTGGTATTGCAGCCCCAGTGGTGTATACAGCCCCTATATACAGCAGCCCCAGTGGTATTGCAGCCCCAGTATACAGCAGCCCCAGTGGTATTGCAGCCCCAGTATACAGCAGCCCCAGTGGTATTGCAGCCCCAGTGGTATTGCAGCCCCTATATACAGCAGCCCCACACAAATGCTGGCACACGTCCCCTCCTGTTGTAAGGCCCCCCCCCTGCTGATTACTTACCATCCTTGGTCTTCAGCAGCACCCCGGCGCCGGTCCTCTGTGCTCCGGTCCTCCGCGATCCCGTCCTCTGTGCTCCGCTCCACGGCTGCATCCGGGTTCCCCGCGCGTCGCAGAAGCAATGACGTCATCGCGTCTGCGACGCGGCTGGTCACATGATACAGCCGGGGAACGGAGCACAGAGGACGGGATCGCGGAGGACCGGAGCACAGAGGACCGGCGCCGGGGTGCTGCTGAAGACCAGGGATGGTAAGTATTCAGCCGGGGGGGCCTTACAACAGGGGGGACGTGTGCCAGTATTTATTTGGGGCATTATCTACCTATATGCACTGCTCCCCCTGGCGCTGATTGACAGGGGGATGCAGTGCATATGTAATGAGCGGCCCCACGTGACGGGGCCGCTCATACAGCAGCCTCCCCCCGCCTCCTCCTGCCTCCCCAGCACCCGGACAGAGCCCCCACCCCACTCACCCCGTATAGTGACTCGTGTATAAGCGAGGGGGGGACTTTTCAGCCCAATTTTTGGGCTGAAAAACTCGGCTTATACACGAGTATATACGGTAGGTAAAAAGTTAGAAAGAAATTAGATCTTGAATTATTTTCTTTTTAAACCGAGTGACTCAAGCTTAATTCTCATAATGAAATTTTTGCATTAAACCTTTTATTTAACTTTAATATAATTCACTTGGGACATAATGGATTGTGAACAATGTAGATATGGCAGCAGTATCTTTTACATATTCCGTTTAAAATAGCCAGTTATAATTGTGAAATCCTTCCAGCCATAAATGTCTTCAGGGATCAAGCAGGTGAATTTATTACGCTAATAAGGTTCTGCAATGTTTAAGTCTATGCTGATAAAGGAGTTTTTAGGGATCCATCAATCAACGCATGAAATACTCTTGCAGTGATATATGACTTAAAAATACAGAGCCCTCCGTTAGAAGAAATAGGCCAGGGGGTAAAGGTACAAGCCAATGCATTATGCTGGCCTACAAATGTCATTCCTCATCACCTATTGCTCAGCTTTACTGGTATTAAGGGAGAAAGACACAGAATTTTTACAAATGTTATACAGTAAGTACACAAACACATACTATTTAATTGGTATTGAAACTTCAATCCAGCTTTTAATAATGAATTCAAATGTTTAAATGCAACATACTATGTGCTTGTATTTCCATAAAGAAGTTGTCCAGTTTTTGGAAAAAGATAAAACAAAACAACAAAATGATACACGAACGTTGAAAGGTAAAATGAGCTTGATTCTGGATCACTGCACCACCTTCATATAAAGGCCTAGTAGACCTTATCTGTGAAATGCAAAGATTTCATTTTTTGACAGCTACCCCTAAAAGGGCTTTTCCACTACTTGGACAACCCCTTCTCATTCCCCATGCTCATCCCCATAAAAATAAATAAGCCTATTGACACGTGTCAGGCCGCAGGGCCGGTCTCCACTGGGCAGGGAGACAGGTACCCATCATAGGGCTCCACATGGTCTACCCATCTATGTGCTGCGTCCTACACACTAAGTACTCACTCAGCCTCCAGTCCCATGCTGTCTCCTCGCTCCCCGTCTACAGCCTTCTTCTCATGAAGCCTGCGTCCTCTGAGCAGGGCTTCTGGAAGTGTACTTAGGCATCAAACGCTGCACTCTCCTCAGATTTAAGGGGTCAGTACGCCCTAACCGGAAGTGCCTCTCAGCCTATTGATGAGAGGCTCTGAGTGCATAAGGCACCTTCACCTCAATATAGGTGCCTGAGCAATGTTTCCTGTCCCTTAGTGGCATTGCCAGTTCTCAGGTCCTCTTGCCTATTACCCTGCCTTGGTCCTAAACTCGCTTCCTCCACTTTACCTATTTTCTCTTGTCTCATCCTAGAGCCTGCTCTAGTGTGTACTTTGTCTGACAGTCTGCACACATCTCTGATGAGTCTGCCATGCATGTCTGTATGCACCCATTTCCGCTGAGCCTGCCACATCTGCCTGACTGCATTTGTGTCCACTGAGCCAGTTTGTCCCTTGCTGTTGGTGATCCAGCTCCATGTCTTGCACCACCCAGCTCTGGACTATGCTACCTTTGGCATCCATTGGTACAAGAAACTATACCAAGTCTACTACTACCTGCATGCTCTACCAAGGACATTATGGGTGCTCTGCCTTGGCCGCTCTTGAGGAGTTACTGTATTAAAGACAGTAATACCATCAAGTCCCTTTCTCTTGCCTGTTCCTATCCTGAGGGTCAGCTTCCACAGTTCATTTGTGGTCCAGGGGGTCGACGTACTCACTCTCACACCTCATGAGCTTAACAGTTTGCTTAGGCTTTGAAATCCGCTGGCCCTGCATTCTCTGCCCAATTGAACTCGTCCACATGTGAAAGGAGCAATGGAAGCTTGTGGCAATCCTGCAGACTACGGACACCCATATGATCTCCCTGTAGGTCGGAGATCCAGCGACTACCACTACATAGCACCCCAGCCTTCAGCAAGAGCTTACTTGCAAGCAGAACGAAAGGACAAGTGTTGGATTACTTGGTTTAAGTTGATGAGTACCTGATGACTCTGCAGGGCACTGCAAATCAAGCCTCGCTCCAGCCCGCAGTTCCTGATCTTGCCATGTTACCTGTGTCCACCCCTCCACTTCGTCTCTGCAAACTATCTTGTTACAATGAAGATCTAACTTGTCCAGGGGTTTCCTTAAACAGTGCCAACTGTTTTTAAACTACTGCTGCAGCGATAGCACAGACTCAGCCAAAGTGGCCTTCCTTGCCTCTCACTTGGAGAGAGAGGCCTTGACCTGGATTAATTTCCTGCTGGAGAGAGATGACCACATTTTCTCCCATCTTCAAAGCATCCTGGAAATATTCTGTAAGACCTTTGATGAACCAGGTTGGGTTCCCTTCTCCATTGAAGCGCTGTTCAACCTCCACCAATGCAACTTCACAGTGGGCCAGCATGCTAGTCAGTTCTGAACCTTGTCATTTGAACTACAATAGACTAATGAGCCCCTAATTGGGGCATTCAGGTGAGGTCTTCATGGAAGGATCAAAGATAAACTGGTAGGATGTGAATGCTTTCCACATTGGATGATCTCATCTCTCTGACCACTCGTTTCGACCTGAGGTTCCAAGAATGATCCAGGAAGAAGGATTGGGAGAGGAGACTCCCTCACCTGGTGCTTCTTTATTCCAGAGATCTCACTCTGCTTGAGCCCCAGTTCCTGCCATACTGGTTGTTCCTGAGCCCATGTAAGTTCATAGTGTCAAGAGGCAGAAGGAAAGGTTTGCTAAGAACTTGTGCCTGTACTTCGGTAGTTTCACTCATTAACTCCATAGTTGCCCTGAGAGACCACAAAGCTCCTCTGCTTAGGCCAGGTAAGAGAGGTCTCCCTAGATGAACAAGATCCCTCTCTTCCTCTAACGGTGTCTGTACAGGTATCCTTCAGAGGAATCTGATTCTCGGAAATGGCTCATCTTTACTCTGCTTCCACAGGAAACTTAATCATACAAGCTCTGGTCAATCATTTTGGGATTCCAGTGACTCCTTTGCAGCACTTTCGGCTTACCATCTCCATTGATGGAAGACCCCTGAAGGACATCATTCTAGGTAGGACCAAAGAAGTGGGACTTCAGATAGGTGCCCTTCACAAAGAGAAGATGGTTTTCTACATGTTGTCTAACCTCTCTCCACCAATCCTTTTCAGTCTTCCATGGGTACGCACTCATGAAAGGAATGTTTAAAGGAGATTTTAAGGTTGCTAGGTTTCAAAGCTGCTGCCACATATGGCACTACTCCAAAAATTCACAGCCTGCAGGTGTCCCAACACCTGGAAACTCAAGGAAGCTTAAAAACTGTCTTTTAAAGCACATTAAATTCTGCAGGTTTAAAGAAAGCAGTAGATCCAATGGCTGTAAACAACACCTAACCTTAGTTCAGTAGTGTTACCAGCCACCAGATTTTCGAGCAGATGTTTTGGCCACAATTCTTCAAGCAAAGTTTTAATGTTGTTTTAAAATTTTGAATAGAATTAAACAGAAGACCACGGTTTTAGGAGAGCTAAAGAAAAAGGGGTGGAATTCAGCTGTTGTTTTAAGGCCCCATCATTTTTATTAGATTTCTTTGCATGAAACAACACATTTCAATAGCCACTGCTATCTTCCTCAGGCAGTACAAAGAACATAAGGGGAAGTGACATGTTTAAGGGGACGGGGCACCAATGGGAACAATTTGCAAATTATGACATCACAACACTCTTAATGTGCCAGGGGAGCATAGAATAAGGGGAGTGTAAAAACAATCAGAAATTTACACATAAATATGCATATTAAAACAATGGTACTAGTAATATAAAGAAATACTAAAATATAATAACTGTGGTGGTGCACCGGAGCCAGCTATGGGGGTGTTTCACAGTAGTGAATTTAAATTCCTGCTAATACACCCTTTTTTGAGTTGCAGCCGAAGATCAGTGAGAAAATTCTGTGTCTCTATTTTCTCAAATAGGTTTATGGGAGGATGGGTATAAGTAGATCCAGCGTACACTCTTATTCACCTTGTTTTGTCTAACTTTTTACTATATTGCCAAATTAATACTCTTGACAGATATATTTCCCTGGTATCCCTATAATTGTCATTTGGTGATATCTCTACTCACTTGACCAGATTAGTAGTTCACCCGATTTGTAATAAAAAACAAAAATTCTATTTATTTCAGAATTATAGTTTAAAATACAAAAACTTTAAAATTGATTTCAAATAAAAAAATACTAATTAAGGCTAGGGTCACACTTGCAGTTTTTTCATGCTTTTTTGGAGACCTGTGTTTTTATAAACGTATGTAAAAACGCACCCATAGGCCCCCATGCAAAAAACGCATGCCCTAATAGCAAAAATGCATGCCTTAATAGCAAAAACGCATGCCTAAAGTGCCTTGCGTTTTTGGCATGCGTTTTTGCACTTATGTGAGAAGCTGCCTTCAAAAACGCATGCAAAAACGCATGGTACATTAGTACCATTTAGTACCATCCAAAAACGCATGCGTTTTCCATAGGGGCACATGTTAAAAAAACGCATGCGTTTTTAAAAAAGCACCAAAAAAAGTTCATGAACTTTTTTTGGGTGCTGATTCAAAAACGCATGTAAAAACGCATGGGTGCTTAAGGCACCTAAAAAAACGCATGCAGAAATGAAAAAAGCATGCAGAAAGGCATGCTTTTTTTAAGGCACCAAGAAAACTCTTGCCAAGTGTGACCCTAGCCTAAAACTGATTTATGAAAAAACGTCTCAATTTGAGTGCGATTTCTTGATAGTGATTCTACGTTTCCCAACTTGTCACTACGTTGGAAGGATGATTTAAACAGACTGGGGAAAGAAAGATAAAAGACCCCAGTTAATGCTGTTCTTTTTTGGAAAGGTTTCTATTTGGCTTTTATATCTCACCTTATTCCACCCGTGGGGGATTTGTTTTTATTGTTTGATCCTCCACTGGTATGCTGTAGGTATCGATCTTCTAATGGTTCGTGGATGAACCTATTTTTTATAAGACAATTTAAGAGTTTTTATAATTCTACTAGCTGTGAGCCCGATGCGATTGCATCGGGATTCTAGAATCTGTGTATAGTTTACTCAGTATATTTCAAATATGGCGGCATAGCGGCCGCCGCTATTCCGATTGTTCGGCGCACTGAAGGCGGCGACCAATCAGAAGAGCGCAGCGCTGTATGGTGCCATACTTCAAATACATGGAAAATTTTGAATTTCACATTTACAGCTGTAAGTGAGGCGCTATTCTCATTGGTCGCTGTGTGCTGCCAGCGACCAATGAGAATAGCGCCTCACTTTCATGGGTAAATGTGAAACTCAAAGTCGTCCATTATATGTCTATGGGAAGTGAGGCGCTATTCTCATTGGTCGCTGTGTGCTGACGGCGACCAATCAGCATAGCACCTGACTTTCAGTGGTAAATTTGAAACTCAAAGTCGTCCATTATATCTGTATGGGAAGTGAGGCGCTCTTCTGATTGGTCGCCGGCAGCACACAGCGACCAATAAGAATAGCGCCTCACTTGCTATAGAGATATAATGGACGACTTTGAGTTTCAAATTTACCGCTGAAAGTGAGGCGCTATTCTGATTGGTCGCCGGCAGCACACAGCGACCAATGAGAATAGCGCCTCACTTCCCATAGAGATATAATGGACGACTTTGAGTTTCAAATTTACCGCTGAAAGTGAGGCGCTATGCTGATTGGTCGCTGTGTAATGCGCTGACCAATCAGCATAGCGCCTCACGTCCCATAGGGATGCATAGCGGTGTTTAGAGGAATTTATGGCCGGGCCCTTGGTTCTATTTTTGGGCACGGTGCTCGGCGCTTGTCGGTCGTCGCCGGGGCGGGAGCCCCTGCAACGGCTTGCAATGGCCGCTTCGCCATAGATAGATATAGATAGATATAGATTGATATAGATAGATAGATATATATAGATAGATATAGATAGATATAGATAGATAGATAGATAGAAAGAAAGAGATACATAGATAGATAGATAGAAATAGATACATAGATAGATAGATCGATAGATAGATAGATAGATAGATAGATAGAAATAGATACATAGATAGATAGAAATAGATAGATAGATATAGATACATAGATACATAGATATCAATGAAAAACTTTTGAGCAGCACCAAAGATGGGTGCAAATCTGTCCAACAAACCACTCTTTGTCGAATATATGCGTGAAAAACGACAGCAGCACTCCAAATAGATCTTCAATCGCCTTTAATCGGGCCTACAGGGCGACCTGCGACGTTTCAGCCACCAAGTGGCTTTTGTCTAGCAACTAGTCTCAGCCCCTTTTCCTCCTTTTATAACACACACAATTTACATAATACATACACATTAATTACACCCTTTATGTAATCTACACATTATACATTCAATATGCAGACCGTTCAGTACACAATACCTGACCATATACAGTTAGGGCCAGAAATATTTGGACAGTGACACAAGTTTTGTTATTTTAGCTGTTTACAAAAACATGTTCAGAAATACAATTATATATATATAATATGGGCTGAAAGTGCACACTCCCAGCTGCAATATGAGAGTTTCCACATCCAAATCGGGTTTAGGAATCATAGCTCTGTAATGCATAGCCTCCTCTTTTTCAAGGGACCAAAAATAATTGGACAATGGACTCTAAGGGCTGCAATTAACTCTGAAGGCGTCTCCCTCGTTAACCTGTAATCAATGAAGTAGTTAAAAGGTCAGGGGTGGATTCCAGGTGTGTGGTTTTGCATTTGGAAGCTGTTGCTGTGACCAGACAACATGCGGTCAAAGGAACTCTCAATTGAGGTGAAGAGGGAACTGCGCGAACTGTAGTAAGATGGCGCCCGAAAGCTTCCTGTGCTCCTTAGTAACACAGAAGCGGGACGCACATTGAATGACGTCATTTCCAGCACGACGGACCCGGGCAGCGTGGAGAATTGTGCATGGAGGAATGGGTAAAACAGGTTAGGGGCATTAATAATCATAATAGACCGCAATGGGAACTGTCATCACGCCACCTGGGATGAGGATTTAACCAATTAAGGGCATGAAAGAGGCATTATGAGAATAAGCAACTTTGATGCACTGTTTAATGATTATGTGGAATTAATGTCACATCTCACTAGTATATGGTCAGGTATTGGGTACTGAACGGTCTGCATATTGAATGTATAATGTGTAGATTACATAAAGGGTGTAATTAATGTGTATGTATTATGTAAATTGTGTGTGTTATAAAAGGAGGAAAAGGGGCTGAGACTAGTTGCTAGACAAAAGCCACTTGGTGGCTGAAACGTCGCAGGTCGCCCTGTAGGCCCGATTAAAGGCGATTGAAGATCTATTTGGAGTGCTGCTGTCGTTTTTTCACGCATAGATACATAGATAGATAGATATAGATAGATAGATAGATAGAAAAAGATAGATAGAAATAGATAGATAGATAGATATAGATAGATAGATAGATAGATAGATAGATAGAAATAGATAGATAGATAGATAGATAGATAGATAGATAGATAGATAGATAGAAATAGATACATAGATAGATAGATAGATAGATAGATAGATAGATAGATAGAGATACATAGATAGATAGATAGATAGATAGATAGATAGAAATAGATAGATAGATAGAAATAGATACATAGATAGATAGATAGATAGAAATAGATAGATAGATAGATAGATAGATAGATAGATAGATATAGATAGATACATAGATACATAGATAGATAGAAAGAAATAGATACATAGATAGATAGATAGATAGATAGATAGATATAGATACATAGATAGATAGATAGATAGATAGATAGATAGAAATAGATACATAGATAGATAGAAAGAAATAGATACATAGATAGATAGAAATAGATAGATAGATAGATAGAAATAGATACATAGGTAGATAGAAATAGATAGATAGATATAGATAGATAGAAATAGATAGATAGATAGATAGATAGATAGAAATAGATACATAGATAGATAGAAAGAAATAGATACATAGATACATAGATAGATAGATAGATACACAGAAATAGATACATAGATAGATAGATAGATAGATAGAAAGAAATAGATACATAGATAGATAGAAAGAAATAGATACATAGATAGATAGATAGAAATAGATAGATAGATAGATAGATAGATAGATAGATAGAAATAGATACATAGATAGATAGCCGAGACCCGTGGCCGAAAATAGAACCAAGGGCCCGGCTATAGTTCGCTTGAAACACCGCTATTATTGTCTATGGGAAGTGAGGCGCTATTCTGATTGGTCGCCGGCAGCACACAGCGACCAATCAGAATAGCGCCTCACTTTCCATAGAGAATAATAGCGGTGTTTCAAGCGAAGTATAGCCGGGCCTTGGTTCTATTTTCGGCCACGGGTCTCGGCTTTCGTCGGTCGTCGCCGGGGCGGGAGCAATGGCCGCATTCTATCTGTATGGGAAGTGAGGCGCTATTCTGATTGGTCGCCGCCAGCACACAGCGACCAATCAGAATAGCGCCTCACTTCCCATAGAGATAGAATGGACGATTTTCATCCATTCTATCTCTATGGGAAGTGAGGCGCTATTCTGATTGGTCGCTGTGTGCTGGCGGCGACCAATCAGAATAGCGCTTCACTTCCCATACAGATAGAATGCGGCCATTGCTCCCGCCCCGGCGACGACCGATGAAAGCCGAGACCCGTGGCCGAAAATAGAACCAAGGGCCCGGCTATACTTCGCTTGAAACACCGCTATTATTCTCTATGGGAAGTGAGGCGCTATTCTGATTGGTTGCTGTGTGCTGCCGGCGACCAATCAGAATAGCGCCTCACTTCCCATAGACAATAATAGCAGTGTTTAAAGCGAACTATAGCCGGGCCCTTGGTTCTATTTTCGGCCACGGGTCTCGGCTTTCGACGGCTTTCGCGGCCATTGCGAGTCTCCCGCCCCGGCGACGACCGACGAAAGCCGAGACCCGTGGCCGAAAATAGAACCAAGGGCCCGGTTATACTTCGCTTGAAACAGCGCTATTATTCTCTATGGAAAGTGAGGCGCTATTCTGATTGGTCGCTGTGTGCTGCCGGCGACCAATCAGAATAGTGCCTCACTTCCCATAGAGATATAATAGACGAAAAATCGTCCATTCTATCTCTATGGGAAGTGAGGCGCTATTCTGATTGGTCGCTGTGTGCTGGCGGCGACCAATCAGAATAGCGCCTCACTTCCCATAGAGATAGAATGGACGAAAAATCGTCCATTCTATCTCTATGGGAAGTGAGGCGCTATTCTGATTGGTCGCTGTGTGCTGGCGGCGACCAATCAGAATAGCGCCTCACTTCCCATAGAGATAGAATGGACGAAAAATTGTCCATTCTATCTCTATGGGAATTGAGGCGCTATTCTGATTGGTCGCTGTGTGCTGGCGGCGACCAATCAGAATAGCGCCTCACTTCCCATAGAGATAGAATGGACGAAAAATTGTCCATTCTATCTCTATGGGAATTGAGGCGCTATTCTGATTGGTCGCTGTGTGCTGGCGGCGACCAATCAGAAAAGCGCCTCACTTTAAGCGGTAAATTTGAAACTCAAAGTGGTCCATTATATGTCTATGGGAAGTGAGGCGCTATTCTGATTGGTCGCCGTCAGCACACAGCGACCAATCAGAATAGCGCCTCACTTCCCATAGAGATACATAGCGGTGTTTCGGCGAATTTATGGCCGGGCCCCTGGTTCTATTTTCGGCCACGGGGCTCGGCTCTGATCGGTCATTCCACGGGGCCGGAGACTCGCTTCGCGGCCATTGCTCGCGCCTTAGCAATGGCTCGCAATCATTGCGAGCCGTTGCTGATGCACGAGCAATCGCCGCGAAGCGGCCATTGCGAGTCTCCGGCCCCGTGGAACGACCGACCTGGCCGAAAATAGAACCAGGGGCCCGGCCATAAATTCGCCGAAACACTGCTATGTATCTCTATGGGAAGTGAAGCGCTCTTCTGATTGGTCGCTGTGTGCTGACGGTGACCAATCAGAATAGCGCCTCACTTCCCATAGAGATAGAATGGACGATTTTTCGTCCATTCTATCTCTATGGGAAGTGAGGCGCTATTCTGATTGGTCGCCGCCAGCACACAGTGACCAATCAGAATAGCGCCTCACTTCCCATAGAGATAGAATGGACGAAAAATCGTCCATTCTATCTCTATGGAAAGTGAAGAGGATGTAGGACCCGGAGTTGGCGGAAAGAAGACAGAAGACCCCCGGGGCCGGACGAAGAGGACGCCTGGGCCGGACGGAGGACTCCTGGATCGGACGGATGATCAGATGAAGAAGAAGGCATGTAAGTGAACGACGGCGGCGGGGGCATAGGGGGCGGCAGGGACTTAGGGGGTGGCGGAGGGTAGTAGGTGGCGGGGTGGTTAGTAGCGGCAGGGGGGGGGGGTAGGGGTGGCTCCGGAGCAGTGGCTCTGGAGCAGTGTACGGTGGGGTGGCGGGGCGGCGAGGGGAGGCAGACGGGGCAGAAGAGAGGGGTTGCTCCGGAGCTGCTGCTGTCACCGCCTGGTGACACAGTGCTCCGTAGCAACCCCTCTCTTCTGCCCCGTCTGCCTTCCCTCGCCGTCGCGGGGTTCAGGCGGGCAGAGCGGGGTAGCGGGTGCGGTGAGGGTAGCGGGGCGGACAGGTGGCTGGGCATGGGGCTGTAGTATACCATAGCGGTGTACACTACAGCCCCATGCCGGCGGCGAGGGGAGCGGGGCAGACAGGCGGCTGGACATGGGGCTGTAGTATACCATAGCGGTGTACACTACAGCCCCATGCGCAGGATGGCGGGGTAGAGGTGGGGGCATGTTGGTGGCTTTGTTCGCAGGGCAAAGGCTCGCAATGCCCGCTTCGCGGGCAATGCTTCGCGGGGGGCGTGGTGAGCGCCAGAGAAAGTGCCGAGCCACGCGAACAAAGCCACGGAAGTAGCGCCGGACACGACGGAAGTCACTACGGCAATTATATAATAGATGCTTCTTTGTTCGTGGGTAATGCTGGCTTTGTTGGTGTATACACACCTCTTAGTTTCTTCTGTGGGCATGGTGTTAGTCCAGGTTTACTTCTGTATGATGTTTGTTTCCTTTATTGCTGGATATTGTTCTGATCTATGTAATTGGAAACCTTATTGTTAGGTATGGCTTGTTGTACTATGTTGTTATAAACCTAAGGTACAAGAAATTACCTTACTTGGTGTATATGTATTAACTTGATTGGGGTTTGTCTAAGTTGATGTCCATGGAGTTACTATACTGGTCTGGATGTGTTGTTAGGCTGTTGTGTATCTAAAATAAAGTAATTAAGAAAGTTCTTTAAGGATTCTTGCTATCTGTTGTTTTTTGCTATATTAGTGACACCTATGTTCTGTCCCAGGTCCCTTAATAGTGTAGGTTTTTAGTTTTTGCACTTGACACCGCTGTGGTGAGAGTGGGTGTATCACACTTTACTTTGTGTGCATGCACTATGGCCCCTCTCACATCTAAGCCTGGGCTGCGTTTTGCTTCATTTACGTTTCTATGTATTTTTACAGCTAAAAACGCATGCCTTTTTGCCCCCATTAAATTCAATGGAAAACACATTAAAAACACATGTGTGTTTTCAAAAATGCATGTGTTTTTGCAAATGCAGCCCTAGACACATCAGCCCACGTTTTTGGCAGCATTTACAAACAAACAGATGTGCGTTTTTTGAAAACGCACATGCGTTTTTGCATGCGTTTTGATGCATTTTTAGCTGTAAAAATTAGGGATGGGCGAATACCGTACTATTCGGAATCTCTATACCCGCAACGAGTAGGTAGCGGTACTCGCTACTCGTTGCGAGTATAGCGATTCCGAATACTTTTGCAGTGTATCAGTAGATACACTGCAAAAGTCCTGTAAAAGAGAGAAAAAGTGGTTAAAAAATAAAAAAATCGGATACTCACCTTAACCGACGGCTGTACTGGGACAGGCCGATGCACATCCATTCATGGAAAAGGACCTTTCCCTCTCTCAGCCAATCAGATGGCTGGGAGAGATCTGGCCAATCAGAGGCCGCTACGTCACAATGATGTAATCGCTAGCGGCCACCTGATTGGCCAGATGAAAAGGTCCTCGGTGTACCTGAGAGGACCTTTCCATCTGGCCAATCAGGTGGCCGCTAGCGATCACGTGATTGTGACGTGGCGGCTTCTGATTGGCCAGATCTCTCCCAGCCATCTGATTGGCTGAGAGAGGGAAAGGTCCTTTTCCATGAATGGATGTGCATCGGCCTGTCCCGGTATAGCCGTCGGTTAAGGTGAGTATCCGATTTTTTTATTTTTTAACCACATTTTCTCTCTTTTACAGGACTTTTGCAGTGTATCTACTGATACACTGCAAAAGTATTTGGTACTTGCTTCTCCCGAGTAATCCTAATTTACTCGGCGAGTAGCGAGTACATGAATACCGCTACTATTTGGCGAGTGCCAAATAGTAGTTAGTATACTCGCCCATCTCTAGTAAAAATGCATAGAAACACAAACGCAGGCAAACACAAACCAGCCTTAGATGTGAACAAGGCCTATGACTTGCCCTATGTGATAGTGATTGATGTATTGGAGTTCAAAACATGTATGCTTAGCAGAATGCTTGTAGTGTTGAAGTGTTTTATCCCCATCTGTAATCCAGCATATATACCTGCCATTTAATTCTTTCTTCCTATAAAGCACTGTCTCTAATGTCAATTGGACCTTAGTTCTGTGAAGGTTGAATTAATAGCTATGTCATTGCTTGCATTTCTAACATGGTAACTTGAAACTGGCATATACCTCTGTTGTCTGATACCTTGTTTGAATACTGCACAGTATCTGTGTTTGCAACCACCAGTCCTATGAAGCTTACGTGAACAGTTAAGCTATAACTTACAATTGTATCATGCTGAAGAACAGTACTATGCCAGGGCTTAACTTACTTCAATGTTGGTGGTGGTGGGTCCTCACAGTGGTTTCTGTGGTTTAATCTGGGTCCCCCTCCTGCTTTCCTACTTGGTGTGCAGAGTGTATTTATACTGAGCGGGTCAGCAATCACAGTGGCCTGCGGCGAAGCGCTCGGCTTCCGGGTTACCCTTACATCAGCGGTCGTCAGCGGTCAGGTTGTGTGTTTGTCGGTCACGTGATGGGAGCAGGTGGGGATTTGGATCAGTCCGTGCAGACACTGGGCTGTGGAGTTTGGACAAGGTGGGCTCTCTCAAGATCTATGCATTAACAGATTGAAGACAAATACCATTGAAAACAATACCACTGAGAGCAATGTCACTGAAAATAATACCATTGAAAATAAGGTTGCAGATTTGGCTAAATGGAGTTTGGTGACAACATATAATCAGTCCCTTATGACCATCCAAAAATTGCTTGACAATTTTGGTTTATTCTAAAGCGGGATCCAGTTCTATCTGGGCATCTTCCTGATAGACCAAATGTGGTTTTCAGAAGAAATTCCAACCTAAGCAATATGGTTGCTCCAAGCAATACAGTACCCAAGCCCATGCTAAGTAGGAAGATATATGGTCTAAATGCAGGATGTTTTTCATGCAAGACCGCAAAGTGCATGTGCTGCCGTACTATCAAAAGAGCAGAAAAAACTATTACATTAGGGATGGGCGAATCTACTCGCTAGGACTCGTTACTCGGCGAGTAGTAAGGGACTCGCAGGACTCGGTAGTCTGCGAGTTTCCCAGTGATTACTCGCACGAGTCCAATGCAAATCAATATCAATCCTAGTTTTGTCAGAAACGCTGACAACACTAGGATTGCCATTGTTTGCATTAGACTCGGCTACTGTGCCAGTGATAGCAGGGAAACTCGCAGATAACTGCTGTTACATTGCGAGCCGAGTCCAGCTGTCTTCTCTGTGCAGCTCCAGGGTCCTAGAACCTGCCTGCTCACAGACATGATGTAGCAGTGCTGAGATTGTTCTCAGTCTGCTCATTCCCTGTGCATAGACATCTATATTTATGCACAGGGGATGTAGCAGAGAGGACATCGCGTTTTGGACTACGTCGGACAGAAGAGGATTTTTTTAATTAAAGATGAAGTCCCTAATGGCTTTTTTTTTTTATTTCAAATAAAAATTTTTCTCTGTGTTGTGTTTTTTTAACCCTTTATTGGAGATTCTTAGTGGCTGGGTCAAACGTGGCCTGACATTAAGAATCTCGGGCTTAATACCAGCTTGTATAACAAAGCTGGTATTAACCCCTTTATTACCCAGCGTGCCACTGCCACCAGGGCTGCTGGAAGAGCGGGGTTCAGCGCCAGAGGATGGCGCTTCAATGAACGCGCCATCTTCTGGGGCGGCTGCGGGCTGCAATTTGCAGCGGGGGGTGCCCAGAAAGCTTGGGCATCCCTGCGCTGTGGATTCCAGCCCCCAGCTGCTTAGCTGTACCTGGCTAGACATAGAAATTGCGCGGAGCCCCACGCATTTTTTTTATTATTTAATGAATTTCAGAGTCAGAGTCTCAGAGTCAGAGTCTCAGAGTCAGAGTCTCAGAGTCGGAGTCGCCTCAGAGTCTGAGTCGCCTCAGAGTCGGAGTCGCCTCAGAGTCGAAGTCGCCTCGGAGTCGGAGTCGCCTCGGAGTCAGAGTCGTCTCGGAGTCGGAGTCTCCTCAGAGTCGGAGTCTCAGAGTCGGAGTCGCCTCAGAGTCGGAGTCGCCTTAGAGTCGGAGTCGCCTCAGAGTCGGAGTCGTCTCGGAGTCGGAGTCGTCTCGGAGTCGGAGTCGTCTCGGAGTCGAGTCGGAGTCGGAGTCGTCTCGGAGTCGGAGTTGTCTCGGAGTTGGAGTCGTCTCGGAGTCGGAGTCGTCTCGGAGTCGAGTCGGAGTCGGAGTCGTCTCGGAGTCAGAGTCGTCTCGGAGTCGGAGTCGTCTCGGAGTCGAGTCGGAGTCGTCTCGGAGTCGGAGTCGTCTCGGAGTCGGAGTCGTCTCGGAGTCGGAGTCGGAGTCGTCTCGGAGTCGGAGTCGTCTCGGAGTCGGAGTCGTCTCGGAGTCGGAGTCGAGTCGGAGTCGGAGTCGTCTCGGAGTCGGAGTCGTCTCGGAGTCGGAGTCGTCTCGGAGTCGAGTCGGAGTCGGAGTCGTCTCGGAGTCGGAGTCGTCTCGGAGTCGGAGTCGTCTCGGAGTCGGAGTCGAGTCGGAGTCGTCTCGGAGTCGGAGTCGTCTCGGAGTCGAGTCGGAGTCGGAGTCGGAGTCGTCTCGGAGTCGTCTCGGAGTCGGAGTCAAAAAAATGCGTGGGGCTCCGCGCAATTTCTATGTCTAGCCAGGTACAGCTAAGCAGCTGGGGGCTGGAATCCGCAGCGCAGGGATGCCCAAGCTTTCTGGGCACCCCCCGCTGCAAATTGCAGCCCGCAGCCGCCCCAGAAGATGGCGCGCTCATTGAAGCGCCATCCTCTGGCGCTGAACCCCGCTCTTCCAGCGGCCCTGGTGGCGGTGGCACGCTGGGTAATAGAGGTTAGGGCCAGCTTTGTATTATCAGCTGGCCCTAAGCCCGAAATTTATGGCGGTCACGCCAATATTAGACATGACCGCCATGAATTTCTATTAAATTGTTTTAAAAAAAACACAACACAGAGAAATTTTTTTATTAGAAATAAAAAAAAAAGCCATTAGAGACTCCATCTTTAATTAAAAAAATCCTCTTCCGTCCGACGCAGTCCAAAACGCGATGTCCTCTCTGCTCATCCCTGTGCATAGATATAGATGTATATGCGCAGGGAATGAGCAGACTGAGAACAATCTCAGCTCTGCTACATCATCTCTGTGCACAGAAATTCATGTCTGTACACAGGGAATGAGCAGACTGAGAACAATCTCAGCTCTGCTACATCAGGCAGCAGGCAGGCTCTAGGACCCTGGAGCCAGCACACAAAGAAGACAGGACTCTTATCTGTGCGAGTTTCCCAGCCAGCGATTACAGTTGCAAAGTAAACTAGTCCAATGCAAATAAATGACAAAACTAGGATTGCTTCAGGCTGAAGCTTCCGAGACACATCTGCGATTTGTAAATCTCACACTACTCGCTATTACTCGCTTCCCCATTCATTAACATTGGACTCGCTAGACTCGCAACGAGTAGCGAGTCCTGGGCTCGGACTCGCTAGAGTCAAGCGATTCCGAGTAATTTAGGATTCGCCCATCACTATATTACATCCAACACTACAGGCAACACATATACCATTAATCATCATGTGGATTGCCAATTGATTTAGGTAGTTTATTTATTGGAATGTATGTGCGGACTACAGTATGTAGGCCGGATGATACAAACCATGCATGCCCACTTGAACAAGCACAGATAAAGCATCCATAATAGATACCTACTTAACAGTTTATCCAAACATTTCAGCATTGTTCATCAGAAGGATCTGGGACATTTGAGACTTACAATTATAGATCAGGTCATTGATACTGTCCCTGATCGTTTGGGGTGTCTCATAAATAAGGAGAGCTATTGGATTTTTAAGCTTGGAACACTGGCCCCAGAAGGCCTAAGCATAGCTATTGACTATCTTGTGGGTCAGTCCTGATTCCCTATTTAATTTTTATACCTTGTGTCACTGGTCTAGGTTTCAGAAACTATTTTATATAAGTATTAGTATTATCATATCCAATCTTTTATCTTGTTCTTCTATAATTACATTGTTCTCATTATTTCATTATTTTTCTACATTATTTTATTACATTGTTTTTAATATGATATTTTTGGTCAATCTTTTTATTGTGTAAATTTTAGTATTACTTTATATTACTAGTACCATTGTTTTTATTACATGCAAATTTACGTACAATTTTCTGTTGTTTTTACACTCCATTATTTTATGTTCTCCTGGCACATTAAGGGTGTTGGGATGTCATAATTTGCAAATTGTTCCCATTGGTGCACCGTCTCTTTAAATAAGTCACTTCCCCTTATGTTCTATGTACCACCTGAGGACAATAGCAGTGGCTATTGAAATGTGTTGTGCCATGCAAAGAAATATAATAAAAAGGTTTGTGCCTTCAAACAACAGTTAAATTCCACCCCTTTTTTGATTTAGCGCTCCTAAAACAGCGGTCTTCTGTTTAATTCTGTGTATACTTCCCACGGGTGAGCGGTAGGAGCTGCTCTGGGCATCCCTTAACTTCTCCACAGCAAAAAGACCTGTGGTGACATGGAGACAGCGAAGCCCACCCTTGTCATGTGATCGGGTCTTGTGATCGCTTCCAGGAAACGCTGCACAGAGTTGTGTTCTTGGATCCTATCCTCCACACTGATCTCCACCTTCACACACTAACTGGAGTTGTGCAGGGGTGTATGGTGGTATACGTGAGTCACCACTCGACATTTACTTAAACCCCTAGACCACCAGGTCTGGCTCATGTGCACTCCTGGCTTTTTTTCTCATTACTTTTTAAAATTTTGAGCTTTTTCCCGAACAAAGGCGGTTTTGCCAAATTTTTAGTAAGTTGCTTAAGGTAAAAAATGTGTGTACTGTGTTAGCCAGTAGGTAGAAAAATATTATAATCTGAGAATCCTCAGTGGTTGATACCTTTTAATGGCTAACTGAAAAGATGGCAAGAAAAGCAAGGTCTCGGGACACTGTGGCCCCCTATCTGCCTGACGAAGGGGCCACGGTGTTTCAAAACCTTGCTATGTTTACCATCTTTTCAGTTAGCCTTTAAAAGGTATCAACCACTGAGGACTCTCAGATTATAATATTCTTCTAATAAGTTGCTTGAATTTTCCGATCACGAACCAAATCGTCAATGTTTGTGCCAAATCTGAATTTGGTGAACATGTTCGGGAAACGTTTGCTCATTTCTATTTGTCATGACCACATTTTTTGCTTTCATATTTTTTTCTTATTCTCCTTTAAAACTTAGGTGCATCTCATGGTCAGGTGTGTCTTACAGTCCAAAACAATATGGTACATACCGTATATATTTTTTTCTGTGACAGCCTTTTGAGGCTTGTTTTTTGTGTCCTGAATTGTAGTTTTGAATGTTTAAGTTTACAACGTACTAAAAATATGGAAAAAAAACTCCAAGTGGATTAGAAAGGCTGCTGACAGAGGAGCAGATCTGTCTATCAGTAAGTGGCACAAAATCTTGTACCCAACATATATGTTAAACTGAAAATAAAGTCGATAATACTTAAAAATATACCTGTGCTACAAAACTCATTGACAAACTGAAATCTAGTGTTACAATAGCTGCAGAGTGTAAAAAATGAAAACTGACAAAATGAGTACACATTGGTACATTTTGAATCTTTCATAGTGAATATTTAATGCTGTGCATGTACAATGCAGCTATTATTTAACAGTTTAGCATCTATACTTACAATAGGTGGTCAATTCTTCAATTCAGGACCTTAATGAGACAGGTACAACCCAGCACTGCCAATATATTTATCATAATTTATGCTAAAGAGGTTTTGTAAATATCATGATAAAAGTGTACTCTAGTCTGACTGGAGTACATTCCTTAAAGTGGTCCCGGCAGCAGAAAAATGTCAAAATTCATTTCCCCATGGGTCAAAACAAGTGTACAAAATGCCAGTGTTGCTGAATCCTTCCCATTAAACACATCCCAACACAAAATTGGCTTTTCACAACACTTTCCATTAGGACTTAAAAAAATCGAAGCTGATGAAAAATGCGCATCAGGGTGATCCTAAATCCCTCAGGTATTCCCGCCCTAGCACTTTATCTCATGCAGTCTGATGCTTATTGACTTTTTTGTTCCCTCTGCCTGATGGACACTATTCTTCGTTGCTTGTTCTATTGAAATACCTGGGAGGAATTTTCGATACTTGGTTTTTTTATCTTTTTTGCACTATTCCTGAGCCTTGTGCAATATTTTTGTATATATTATTTACATTTATTGAGTCATTGTAATCTTCACTGATTTTGGGCCAGGTGCAATATCTATAGGACTACTTGGATAATATTCTATAATCCCCTGTGGATTATGTGTAATTAGTTAAAGCTATTTATTTTTCCATCTTTCTGCTTTAACTTATTTTAAAGACATAGCAATCTCTATTTCTGTAATTTGTGGCCCCTTGTAGTCTACTTCTATCACTACAGCTATTCTATACTTTTTGATTGCACTTTGAGGACCCTATTGGTCTGCTGATATCACCACAGTTATTCTAATCTTATTCCTGCACATGGGGGTTTGAGCAGTGTTGTTTTTGCACTTGTAACACTGAATACTATTTCTTATTTGAATATCCTTCCCTCTATTTTCTCGTTGCTCATCTTTATTATTGTCTTTATATAATTTTTGCTTTTTTATACTTATTTATGGTATATTTTCTAATATAATGTGTCCTTGTGCTTACTAATTTAGGACATGTATTACCACTCAAGGATATATTTCATGGTGTTTACCCCTATTTTAATTATTTTTATGTGTTTTTTGCTATCAATAAAGATGTTTTTGTTTTTTATTTTTTAACTTAATACTTTTGATTGTTGATACAAAATTTGCAGTGTAGCCCAGGTTCAACACTGACATGCTAGATAATATTCTGTAATATTTATAGAACTGGAGTGTACTGTAAATGTGATCAAAATCCATGTTGGATGGTTGCCTCTTGTGTGTATCTAAGATAGTGGATTTTACCAATTGTCTGAAAGTGTGTGTATATTTATCCAAATGGGGTACAGGTGCAGGTGACCAAAATGGCACCACAATATGCAAATCTTTTCATGGCCAAGCTTGAAAGTGACTTTCCATCTTCTTGTCCTGTCAGGCCTCTCGCCTATTACTGGTACATTGATGATAATATAATCATCTGGACAGAGTCTGAGCAACAGCTGAAGACGTTCCATAAACACTTTAATCAGTTTCATCCCACCATCAACTTAACACTCAACTACTCTTGCACTGAAATCAGCTTTCTGGACTCCATCATAAGCTACAGAACAATGAAATAGAGACATCCCTGTACAGGAAGCCAATTGACTGTCCAACATATCTCCGATGGGACAGTTTCCATCCAAAAGCACTGAAAAAAAACTCTATTGTATATACCAGGCCATCAGATACAATCGATATGTCCAACCCTACAGAACAAATCACCTTGAGGCCTCAGAAAGACCTTTTTGAATCAGGGTAACCTCCAAGAGCATTGAAAACCAGATTACAAGAGCCCCAAATATCAAGGAATCATCTCCTACATTACAACACTAGAGAAGAAAACAACCGGTCCTATTGTAGTCACCTACAATCCAAATCTTGAAGTGTTAGAGATGCTGCATGAACTAGAACTAACCACTACAAAAAATGGCAGACTAAAATCCATATTACCAAAACCCCCACTTCGTGTTTTAGGCAGCCCCAATCTAAAAAGCATCATTGTCAAAAGCGCTGTCCTCTTCAACACAACAGGAACATTTCCCTGCAACCAGAACAGGTTGCAAAACTATCCATTTAAATGATAATGTACAAGATAAAGAACTCCATATCGCATCAAAACTACAGATCTCATGGTAACTTCAGCTTCACCAAACCATGTGGTGTATTTAATTATATGTACTAATGTGTGAGTGGGAACCCGTATGTAGGGGACAAGGGCAACAATCAGAACTAGGATGATCCTCATTGCCACACAATAAAAAGAAAGGAGGACAGATCTACCTGTGCTAAAAAACCTCTGTAATCTGATCACACAATATTGGATATGAGAATACTAGTTTGAAAGGTAAATTCAGATACAAAAAATAAGGGAGTGTGGGAATAAAGATGATGATGTTTGACAAATTCAAAGCATGAATGAATGGCTCACATGGATCTATGTCTTCTACATTCATGAGGAATTTTCAAGTCTTGGACCAACCACTAATCAAAGAACAATAAAACTGTTTGTGCCTCTTATCTCTGAAACTCTGATTTTACTTCCCATATGCTCCCCCTCCCAAGACCCGACCCTATATATCTGCTTCACGTCACTGTAGTATTTACTGCATTATCCAACCTTTACATATGTATATAGGTGTGTGGTCAGACGTTTGTCATTATTAAGCTGATGAAGAGGCATAGAGTCTCGAAAGCTTGCTTTTTTAATCTATCTTATCAATTAGCCATTAAAAGGTATCAAAATGAGACTCTCAGATTCTAATATAATTATTTCTATCTAATGTAAGACGTACAACATTTACTCGTTAGCTTGAAAGAACAAACCCTTCATCAGTTAGCTTAAAATGTATGGTCCTAAATTGTCAATTACCTCTAGGAAATTACTAATGCAGCACTTGATTTAACTAAGATCTCTAATGATCCCATGGTCCTATATGGAAATCTATATTTAAAATTAAGAAAATAGGTATTCCAATCTATTACTAATGAACCACCATTAAATATCTAACAATCAAATTGATAACATCTACTTGAATATATGGGTGTGTGGATATACTCCAACAAGATTCCTACAGTTATTGTGTAATAAGAAAAAATATAATCATATGGAAAAAATACATATATAAATAACCTGTGAACTTGCAATGCTATCTTGTAAGCTATTACTACCTATTTGAGATAAGGGCATAGGAGACCTATGTTGTAATCTGCATAACGACCAATATATGGAGATTAATAAAGAAAGAAAAGGATTATGCAGACTGCAAACAAAAGTGCCGGTGTGGCTAGTGAGATAAAGGTACAATACATACTTGTAATACCTCTCCTGGTGGAAGGGAAATGCAGGATCAAGCGACACGGTGAGCAGGTGTAAAGTGTTCGGTGATATCCGCCATTAAAACATGGCAGGTGACATCACATCTGGTGACGCAAGTGGCCTCAGTGTGCATGTGCGAGAATAGGATGGAAGTTTACGAAAGAAATCTAGGAGACGCTGATTCCTGAGCAAGTTCAGTGCAGTAAAAAGAAGCGTGGTGAAGATTCTATGTTATTGCAGGGACTAGTATCTCGTCTAGAAGAAAAATAAAGAGAAAATTGCAGAATGACACTTAAATGCATATAGATAATCAAATATTGAGAAATGATTGAGATATTTTAAGTAAATATTGGTACAGAGTAATGTTTTAAAGATACAGTATCCTATATAATGACAATATGTATAAAGCACAATCAAACATGAATAACATAAAGCAGTCATTATACATGGAAGAATACCGAATGTATCCTAGATCTTATGCACTAGTATAAGTAAAAATGAGCCAGTGCTCAATCATAAGCCATAACGTCATACTCTATATTCAAACCCACAGGTTCCTTTGTCAGAAGTCTCTTGACGCGGTTGCATTCCCTTCTGCAGATAGGAATGTGATCTAATACCTAATATTTAAGCTGAGGCACTCTATATCCCATTGCAATGAAGTGAGCCAGAATTGGTAAGAGTGTCTTACCCCATCTAATGGTAGACTTATGTTGGCTAATGCAGTCTCGGATATGCTGGACAGTTTCTCCGACATACCCAAGACCGCACGGGCACTTTATCAAATATATACCATGTGTTGAATCACAGGTATAAAAACCATCAATCCTGTATATTTTGTCTGAATGAAGGTGAGTAAAGGTGTCACTCTTACTGGCGTTTGAGCATTGGGCACAACCCAGGCATGGAAAAGCGCATGATGTGGAGTGCTAAGTTTTAAAACCGGATTCTCCCGGATTGTACTGGTCCGATGCAATCCAGCGCCCCATAACATGAGACTCTATGGTGCCGGATTGCACCGGACCGGGGAAATCCGGTAGAATCCGGTTTGAACATCGGGTCATGTGACTGGAGTTCCCGCGATAACATGACGTCACCACAGGTCCTATAAGCAAGAGGACCTTTCCGGAAAGGTTAAAATAGGCATTTTTATGTTTTGGACACTTTCTTTTACTTAAAGAAAGTGTCCAAAACATAAAAATGTCTATTTTAACCTTTGCGGCAAGGTCCTCTTGCTGATAAAACCTGTGGTGACGTCATGTTATCGCAGGAACTCCGGTCATGTGACGTCACCACAGGTCCTATCAGCAACAGGACCTTGCCGGAGCCATCGGTGGACCGCGGACAGGTGAGCATACATTTTTTTTTATTTTTAACACTTTATTTAACTTAATACATGTTTATTTTGGCTGAAAATGCGGCAGATGCGGTTTTTTGACCGCATCTGCCGCATTTTCGAGCCAAAATCGAACATGTTCTAGATCCACTGAATTTGAACACAATTGTTCTAATTCGGCGAATGACTCGAACACCGCCAAAAACAACTCGAATTTGAGAATGGCGAGCAATTTGAGTCGAACATCGCTCATCTGTAATTAAGATCTAATTAGCAGACAACTCCCAATTCTTCTCAGTTATTGAATTTCAAGCAAAATATACTATAAAAGTTGGTGTCTTCTATTTTTTATACTTAGGATAAACTACAAGATGCAACATTCCACTAGTATATCATTATGACATTGTATTTGTCTGGGACTGTGTCCTACATTTCCTATTGGCATTTGGCCATCAGAGCTTGAGAGTTTCCTTCTCAAATTTGGTCTTAACAGGTGTCTAGAAGCAATATCAATTAACATTTTGTCACTGTTCCCAACTGGTCTCATTGTCACACGAAACAAGAAAAAATCTTTTAACCATGAATAATTTGCAAGTTTCAATAATTTTAAAGTTATTAGTACTTCATGTATTTTAAACGTCATCTGATGTTGTTAGATGAGCCATCAGAGGATAAAGTGGTCTGTTATTTTCTTAATATCACTGCCAGAATCTGCCTGAAAAGATGTCGGCCTTGATTTATCAAAGCTTTTATTTAGAAAATGGTTCAAAAAGCTTTGAAAAGTTAAATGTATTGAACAGCGAGAAGCTCCACAAAGATATTGCAAGTTTTGTCATTTTTGCCCAGTTCTGACAATGTGAAAGTAGCTGGGGCAGAATAGAGTCTGGATAACCCCGATTCTCAAATTGATGATGAGCTGTGGCCTACCTTATGCCTAATATCTTGCTCCAGTCCCTAAGTGGAGAAAGATTTGTGGCAAGGGCAACACTGAGACATATTCCAGTTTGCGCCTCATCTGATTGACTAAAGGTACCTACATATGCCGCAATATCGCCTGGGAATCCTAAAGGCGATACGTTGCCCCGAAGCAATCGCTGTGAAATAGCCTCACAGTTGCGGTGTCTGATTGGGGAATTTCACGGTGATAAATCGCCTCTCGGCTGTCGCCTGATTCCTGAGCACTGCTCTGAAATCAGCCGCAATCATGAAGGCGATATTTCCGTGTTGTGGCATGTGATAGGGCGATAGTGATGGAATCAGCGTCGCCTATGATTTCCCATAGGAGTGCCACAGCGTGCTGTAGTCCGCGCCCCGTGTGAACTGATTGGTGTGGGCTACTGTTTTCCCATTGGCTGTCAATTGACAACACGCCATATTTGATGAGCTGTCCGTCCAGCACCACACAGTGGCAATGGCGTCATGTATTAGCCAGCCTTCCAGAGCAGGTCTGACCAATTGAAACGCTGTGGAGTTATCCAATGAGTGCGTATGGGGCGCGGTGTAAACCACTGCCGCTGTATGTGAGGCGATTTCTGGAGCGACACATCGCCTTACTTTAAGGGCGCAATTGCGGCGTGTGAGGCTGCCATCGGTGATCTGAGGCGATGAAAAACGTGCAGCGCGCACGTTAGATCGCCTCATATCGCCAGGCGATATTGCGGCGTGTGAAGGTACCTTAAGAGTCCTGCACTCTGGGGAAATAAACATTTTTGTACTGTCCCTGCCCTGTACATGATGAAGCAGAGCTGGGCACTACAGTTCTAGGATTTATAGATTGCTTATAAATTAATAAAATCATATCTTCTCCTCAGCCCTCACCCTTCCCTTTGGGGACATAGAAATTCAGCCTCATGCTACAGCAGTGACAGGAGGTGTGTCAGAGGTGTGATGCTGGGGCTACAGGATCATCTTACATTCATGCCCCCTCACATTCTGTATGAACAGGGGGCATGGCTGCCAGCCCCATGGTCACACTACAGTCCTGCACCTGATAAACCATCCTCTGTAATGTATGAACAGAGCTGCTCTCCCTTCAAATAGCAATCATGTCACCAGTAGATATAAATACATGCGTGATCCTCTGCTGTACAATGATATGATAGTGCATAACGTGTACTGTCATGTATCAGGCTAAGAGCAGAGGCAAAACACTACATTAATTCAGCACTGCCATGGTCTCCCCCTCCCCCATATCAACTTGGTAGCTTCTTGACCCCTGAAACTTTAACACTATGCATGACTGAATTTCTCTGTTCACGAAGGGAGGGGTGAGAGATGAGGAGCATATACAATTTTATAGATTTATATGCAATCTATAGATCTGGACTAGAGCCTGGATCTGGAACTGTAGTGCACATCTCTGCTTCATCATGTAGGAGGGCAAGGACAGTACAATGTTTTCTATCTCCCCAGAGTTCCCCTTTAAGACCAGCATAAAAAGTTGGGCCATCATGTGCATACACCATAAAGGAAATCTGTCAGCAGTTTCATTTTCTCATAACTTATGGGTTATAACTGCGCAGCTCAGCTTGATTGATGTGTCTCATTCTATACCCAAATAAGCCCTAACAATGAAGCGGGTCTGGGCAGGGAGAGGATGGAGGGAGCAATCCAATGGACACTTCTTATTCTACCTGGAAACGTTTTCCTGTGCCTGGTTTTAACACGTAATGTGAGGTAGCCTGTAGTGAATTTATGATGCCTGTGGTAAGGACAGCATTATAACCGCTGACATAAGCTATAATCTTCCAGATCATTATGATTTCTTTTTTGTTCATTCTGATTAACTTGGAAAACATCATTTTATTGTGCATATATTTGTCTTTGTATCAGTTGTTTCCAGCCACCGGAACAGAAGAATTCTGTAAAGCGTGACATCAAGAGATGATAGTGACTGAGCCATTGTCCAAAACAGATGCAGGTATTTACCGTTAAAGAGTTTTTCTTTGGCAGAAGAGATAAGGGTAAACCTTATACCTCACTGCATGTAACTGTGTTGAATCCATTATAACCAATTTCATTTTAACATCATGATTTGTTTCCCTGTATACTTGGGTTCTTGTTACATTTTGACAGAATGTCTTCACATCCGTTATCTCCTTTTTCCAGCTGGGACCATAAGACATGTTGATTGTTGAGCTAGTTTACTTGACAGATATATATGCCTCTGTGCCCTCATTACACAAACAACACATTTGTGAGACAGTGCAGTTGCCAGATTGCCAGGCTATTCATTAGCTAATGATGCTGTGTGTTGATTTGATTTCTTATGTAACAAACTTCAGACATTTTTTAAAATTAACATCATTAGCATACAACTATGACATTTTAATAGGATGAGAGTCACAGTGGATTCTGAACCCATGCTTTATAACTGAGCACTTCTGGTACAAAAGAACAGAAAAGTAAAAAAGATGTCTGATTGAATTTTGTTACGAGTCTATTAGTTGTAGTAAAATAATATGGCACTCTAAGCCTCCGGAGTTTGATGAGATCATCTTCATGCCCAGTAGCAATTTTTGCCATTGTGTTCATTTACTTTTCCGCTGTGTGCGTTTCACTACAGATAACCGGTTAAACTCTTCAGGTTTTTGACGAGAATGTGTTAGGCCTCTGTGCACCCAGAATCATGAGCAGTTCTGGCACATAATTCCTGCCTAATAGTACCTTTATGTATTTGTACACAGAAAAATATCTTTGGAAAAAGTATTTCTAAAGACCATTTATGAGATGCAAATAGGGCTTTGACTAGTAGATGGGGCATTAGTTCCCCAACTAGTTGGCCCATTTAGCATGTTATCATGCCCTGTAACATGGTAAACAAAAGCCCATGTCTTTGCCAAGCCATAAAAAGACACACGTGCACGTATGTTGTACCCTAAGCATTGAGATTCTCTGATGTCAGATCTGCTTGTCCCAGCTTCAAAGAGGCATAATGTGGATGACTGGAAGTATGGCTGACTTACGATACTGCGCAGTGAGCTTTCTGAAGCGGGACACGAAGCACCTGACATTAGAGAATCTCAATGCTGAGGGGTACAAAAGCCATGTGCACGGGAGCTTTGGATAACAATGGCAATGATGTGGGCTTTTGTAAAGTATGTTACAGGGGTATGATAACATGCTAAGTGGACCGACTATTCTAGGAGCTAACGGACTTTTGACTAATCAAAGCCCTATTTTGCATCTCATAAATAGTTTTTTTAAAGATCTGTTTATCTGTGCAACTACATAAAGGCACTGTTAGGCAGGGTTCTGGGTGTGCAAAGGACCTGATAGGCTCCCTTTAAAGTTATGTGCAGGAATGGCAAGAGTAGTTTTTTTAGTTTTTTACATATTTGCACAAGAAATTTTGATTTTAAATAATCTTTTTTCATTTTTATTTGTATTTTTGTCACACAATATGACTTCCTAAAGCAGGGGTCCTGAACTCCAGTCCTCGAAGGCTGCCAACAGTGATTCCTCTTAGTATTAGTTTTTAACTGCCAGCTAAGCTAAAGCTTGGCAGCTGAGGGCTGGTGTTCTCAGCGGAGTGAGGGCCCAACAATATTAGGCCCCCATGCTATAGAGTTGTAATGCACAGCATCCCAGAAATTGTCGCTTTCATGAGAAGCACAAATTCCTGTGCTTTTTCAATTGCCATGTAGTAGTGTCAATCTGGGTAATAAGGGGCTAATGCCAGTTGTGTATTGCCAGCTGGCATTAAGCCTGAAATTTTTAATGTTGGGCTAATGTTAGAGCCGGCCATTAAGAATTTCAAGTAAATAGTAAAAAAATAAAACAAAGAAGAAGTGCAATATTGGGTCTTATCTGGCATTAAACTGATACAATAGTTGTAGTTGGTAAGGCACACCTGATCAGGTTGTGAGCCTGTCACAACCCACACCTCAAGCATCAACAGCTGCAGCACTGATCCACCAGTGTTTATAGCAAAATCTAAAAGAAGAGTGTGGATCCAAAGTCATGCGCTGCTGAACAAAAAAGGTGTACCAATGGTTTCTTTTAGATGCTTTGTTAATCTACGTGTTTCATAGCCATCCAGCTACTTCTTCAGGGCAAAAATATCCTCCTGCCTTACATAGAAAGTACACGCATTTATAATGCTAGAGGAGACCAACGGCAGGAAATTCAAGGACAACCCGCCACTGGCAGCCCATGGTTAATAAAGTATCCAAAGGAAACCATTGGCACACCTTTATTGTTCAGCAGCACACAACTTCAGATCCATACTTTTCTATACGATAAGTAAATAGTAAAGAAGACACAACAAAGAGAGAAAACATTTAATGAAAAATAAAACCAAAAACACATATCTGGACTCCATCTTTATTATTCCCTCATACCCATCCTTGATAAAGAACACAGCGTCCTGTCACTGCAGCCTCCAAACATTGAATGAATGAGCCGTCAGCTCCATTCCGGTAAGCAGTGACTCACTGAGGTCACCCGAGGACAGATCAGGTAAGCATGTTACCCACTATAATTAGCGGCCACCATGCTTACCTGAAGGGTGACCTCAGCAAGTCACCACTTACTGGACTGAAGCTGGCGGCTCATTCCTTTTCCACAAGCCTAAACACCAAAATTTCCAGGGAAAGCAGTCTGGAAGTGTGCCTGTTTAGTGTTTGGACCTGTGGTAGGGTGGCTAGGTATTTCCTTTCCTTTTAACATCCAAAGCCTGGGGTAGGGAAAAGTGTACGCTGTGCTGGGACAAGAAAATGGACATGATCACCGATGGTGGTTGCAAATGTGTAACAACAGGTGCAGTACGGGAGGCATCAATGCCTGCATCCTTAACCGGGGATTGGCCAGCATGTAGCAAATGGAGAGTGGCAGTGGTGTCACCTGCAGACACTGATTGTGGACCAAGGCATTCGGCCCACCTACTCAGGTGCTTTGATGACATGTGCCTGAGCATGCTGGTGGTATTCAGATGTATATTGGTAAGGCCCCTGCTAATTTTGGTATAGTACAGGTTGCTTAGAAGAAAAACAATTGTATTTGGGTATCATATCAAGATAAGTTATAGAGTGATACCACAATTTAGATGAGATAAAATAAAAACAGCCTTTATTGCGCAAATATTAAAATCTTCACAGGCCAAACGATTAGACACACAAAGGGAGATACACCTCAACACAACCAACAAAAAACCTTTACATGAACTATCCCTAAAGTAACCACTACCTAGCAATGGAGTATTTAGGTGTAAATGCTCAAACAATTTGAACCATACATAGGTAATTTTTATATGGGTTTTAAATACTTTTTTTTTGGCTTCTGTGTTAGGCTGTGGTCACACATAGAAATCCGTTTTTGGAAGTGATTTTCATCACAATCCGTTTTTTTCTGGGTGCTTTTTGAGCCTCCTGCACTCCTGAACGTTTTTGGACTTTTCATTAAAAAAACGCATGCGCGAACGCATGCGCAAACGCAAGTGCGCATTTGCATGCGTTCGCGCATGCGTTTCCCATAGGGCCCCATGTTAAAAAAACGCATGAAACGCATGCGTTTTTTAAATGATGCCAAAAACGTTGCATGCAACGTTTTTGACTCAAAAACGGACAGGGCAATGTTTGGAGCTCCATAGAAAAACGGACAGGGTGTTTATTACATCCAATCCGTTTTTCTGTCAGTTTTTGGACTTAGAAAAAAAAAAATGAGAAAACTGAAGCCAAAAACGGACTGAGGGCTTATGTGGAACCCCAGCCTTATCCATATTCTATGTGAATTTTCAGCCAATAAATAATATTTTTAACCATTTTTTAGTTAGGCTGCATTCACACAGCATTTTTTATGCTTTTTTTTTGAGAATCTGCTTTTTAATTCCAAAGCTGGATCAGTTTTTCCAAAAATGTATCACCTATTCACACGCAGCATTTTTTTATTAGTTTTTGCTGCGTTTTGAACTGTTGATTTTTTTGAGCTCATAGTCATTGGAAACAGTGGATCAGAAAAACGCCACACAAATTGGCATGCTCCTTCTTTGTGAGGATCTGTTTTTGAGCCAAAAAAGATCCCCACAACATGTTGTGTCTGAATGACAAATCTTGAAAGCCATTTATTATGAAGGTGTGGCACCCCTGAGAGCCCAGTCGCCACAGAGGTACTGCACCTTAGCCAGAGGTGTGGTATCCCCAATCCCAGGTAAGGAGGGGCACTACCCGGTACCCACACACCAGCATCCACCACCAGTCACTCCAGGCCAGAAAGATGGAGGAATTGATCAAGCCCCCATCTCTGACTGGAGATAAGGCTAAGATAGGGAAGTGGGTGGAACTGTAGAAAGGGGAGCCACTTAGAGAGATTGACAGGAAGAGCAGATAAAAGAGGGAAACACCAGGAAGTAAGGGAGAGGAGGGATAGTAACTAGGGAAAGAGTATCAACTAGGAGAAGGAGGGTTGAGTTCCAGTGAGGGAGCTGAGAAGGAAGGGCTTGTTCTTCTGATGCCAGGTTCCTAGCAGTTTTTGGCTACCATTCAAGCAGCTTCAATGAGGATAATGAGGGATGCTTAAGTGAACAGACAGTGTGTGCACATCACATGTTGCTGTTCTCCATGAAGTTGCTCACTATACCATCAGAGTGGCGACCACAAACAGGCACAATCCACACATCAGAGTGTGCCCATAGCCACATTGTGTGTACACCTGGACTGTCACTGGGAGCACGCTCTCTTTTCAAAAAAACACTGTCAAATAAGGCAAGGGACTGGCTTTAATATGCAAATATGAGGGCATTCACCAAGGCATATTCTATTTGCATATTAAATAAACAAGATTTTTCAGCAAATACAGTAATAACTTAAACTATATATACCTGATATGATTCTTGTATGTGCTACATTCCCTATTATGAATGTTTATGCAATATAATTTGCATTTCATGGATTTCATACTATTTTAAGGCCTAAAAATGTTACCATACAAACAAATGTTTTGCTCCTGCATAGGGTTGTTCATAGCTTGTTTAGGCAGACCAATCAGCTCCAGAGAAAATGCACCTTAAAGAGTAACTAAATGTTTGAGAAATTTTTACATGTTTTAGGGCCAATAATTCTGAGCAAATCTGTGGGGAACTCGGTCCTAATTCCCCACCAAATGCTGAAAAGACCTCTTGAAGTACAGCACATGAGACAGAAGAGGGCACAGAGTAGAGCAGATGCAGTAAAAAGTTATAGTCCTGTCTAATTAGCTATGCACTTCTAAGAGGTCTTTTCAGCAATCTATGGGGGTCTCAGGACACATTGCTCCACCAATTTGCTTGGAATTAATGGACATAACACAAGATATTTCCAAAAAGTTAAATGGTTAGTCCAAAGTCAAAATTAATTTAAATCCCTATTTTTAGTGCCATAATCTACTCGATTTTCTAATATACTTGCATAAAAAATTCCTTACCATTCCCTAACTACACTAATTGCTTTTCTATTTTTTTCCCTACTTCCTTTTTCATGATAATTCGTTTGAAAATCTCAGTGCACACTGGGATACTTAAACAAAGTGCCATCAGGGGCAGAAGATGATGTAACTGCCAAAGTATCTGTCTCCTCCCTGAAATGAAGCATCATTAGTGACACTTGTTTCAGGGCCTGGGCTAGACTCTGCATACTGTGCACTGGGCGATGTGCACAAGGACGGTATCCTCTGTGGCTGGCTCTGATCAGCAGTAATGAACTACCACCAAACCCAATGCCGGGTATTGTGACACTGGAGACCAGTGATACCAGAAACAAATCACCTGCAGGGTGCCGCTGGTCTCTGCATGCTGGGTATTCTGACAATGCTGTGGTGCTGGCTTGTTACTGCTGACAAGAACCGACAGCAGAGCATGTGGTGTCATTGTACACAGGAGACTGTGCACATTGTTCAGGGAGTAGCCCAGCCCCTGACACCAGTGTCACTGATGAAAGAAGGAAGGAAGGGGCAGAGGCTGTGGCAGAGACTGCAGCCATTTCCCCCTGATGACATCTTATTTGAATATCCCAGCATTCACTGGGAATCTCAAATAGAAAGTATAGCAGTTAGATAGTAGAGTTAGGGAAAGATAGATAATTATTAATGCAAGTATGTTAGAATGTAAATTATATTTTTGCACTAAATAGATAGGTATCAAGAATAAAAATTACTTTGCTGTCGGATCATCCCCTTAAACCCTTCATGACCTTTGACGTATCAGTTCATCATGGCAGAATCCGGCCCCGTAGCTGCTGCAACAGTGATTGTGTGAAGTTACCTGCTGATTCTGTTAGCAGGGCACAGTAGCTCATCGCAACTAGGGGTGGATTTGACACCCTGCAACTACAATCGCTGTATTTGGCTGTTCAACTCTGAGTGCAGCATAATATTTGTATATATATGACATGGGTTCAGCACCCGTATGCTAGCTCCTTTCCTCACTCCAGTTGTCAGATATAAGCTATTGACCTCTGGCATCAGTCTCTAGCACGCCTAAGGGGTTAACCTCTTTTCCCAAGGCACTGATTAAATATTCAAAGCACCTGTCTTTAGTTATAAGACTGCAATTCTATTATTCTCTGGTATCAGCCGATGAGGAAAAGCCCATAAAGACACAAGGCAGTTACATTAGTGTTAGGACCCAGTTAACAGAGATCGCCTCAGCGTGACAACTGGGTGGATTATTGATTTGGCCATTTCCATAATGCTAAGTATCTCTACTTTTTCATTTTTCATTTTTTTCTATTTAGAATTTTGGGCCGCTTTACACACACCAACTTCTGTGACCAACTTCTGAACAGATCTCTGGTTGCAGTGAAATCATGGACACATTGCTCCATTTTGGACACAGCCACAAAATGGAACAATGTGTCCATGATTTCATTGCAACCAGAGATCTGTTCAGAAGTCGGACACAGAAGTTGGTGTGTATAAAGCGGCCCTAAGACTTTGTCACGTGCAACTATTGCTATAACCCTAGTCAGACTTACTAGTAGGGGGCGCGACAAATTAAAGTGTCTAGACCAGCATGAGCACCAAATATGGCTCCTGATGCATATCATGCATTGTACACTTTGATAAATTTGGCGTTAATAACGTCAACAAATTTTCAAGAAAAATGGACTTTAAAAATTTCCTTCATGATAACTTTCCCAATGAAGACATTTAATTTCACATCCCCATGGTCACAGAGCAATCAACAAATTAATGCTATAAATTGTTTAGTAGTAAATTGAAAGCTGGTTGACACAGACATTTACTTACATATTGTTTTACTCCAGTTACTCCAGTTAATTCCATTTTTTCAATTGTGTGATACGTTATATAAGGATGCAATCCTATCTACCGATATCTATAATGCTCATCCCGGGCATGGAATAATGAACTTTAAAAATGCCCTGGAGTCATTACTGTTTAAAACTGAGAGTCAGGGAAAAGCAAAATTATTACAAACTGAAAAATGTGCACTAAAAATAAGGTAAAACCTGAGCTCTGTTAACAGCAGACAGTAATATAGAGAGATTGTTAGGTGGACAAGAGTCGCTTCTAATTACTATTTCCTTACATGGCCTCTTCATGTTGAATAAGTATCAATGTCACTTTTCTTGAACTACAATTCTGAATGACTGGAGCACAATATATCCTAGTTTTTACAGTGCAAGGCATCTAATCTTAGCCTGAGAGAAGTCTATATTCATCATTTCTCTGAGAGTTTCTCATAAAAAAGTTTATTTTTCTAATAGCATCGAAAACTTGTTCAAATCATCGGCAATATCACTGAGATCATAAATAGCAAGTGCGTCATGAAGTATGGCTTAGTAGCAGTCAGAACTGGGCCACTACTCCTGGGGGTCTATACATTTCTGATGCTATGTAGAAAAACGCTGTACTATTTGAAGGTAGTAAGGAGGAACAATAGGATATTGTGCTAATTACATGGAATGATGTCCTTCTATACAGACTTTTCTGAAAAATGGGCAAATATTAGCACCTGATTGGCTTTGATGAAGCACATATTGTAACATCAAGACAACTGTGTCAAAATATTTTCAAAAACAGGCAGGAATACAAACTGGCTAGAATGTGCCAAAAGTGGCAGGAAAACGAGTATAAGGGTGACTGATTGATAGGTGACTATTAGAGATGAACCTACATTCCTCGAACATGTGCGCCAATCTCAAATTCAGCACAAAGACTGCAGATTCGGATTTGGGATCAGAACCAGAACATTTTGTTGAAAAGTCGACAAACTCGGCTATATTCACTAACTCAGCAATCCCAGTGCTGCTTTTGAGTCTATCGACAGGGTAGGGGGGTACTCGGATACCGGGACTGATGGTCACTTCGATGGGGGATCACTGCTGGTTGGTTTCCCAATTCCGTGCCTTGGACCCTCAATGGCCGGGGTGGTGGAGGATGATGTTGATGGATGGGGGAATGGTAACGTGACGCCACCTGTGGTACCTGGTAACGTGGATACCAGCGCTGCGGCCAGCCGCTGAGGTGATGGAGGTGCAGCTCAGAGTAGTACAACTCCCCACAGGTGGAGCTTTACCTCAGGGCAGCGGAGGTGGATGATGGGAGTAGTAGTCCTCACCTCTTTGATGCAGAGGCCCTCTTGGCGCCGGGGAAAAGGAGCACAGACACCGCTTCAACTTAAATGTTTCTTTACTTGTAGCAGCAGATGATATAGTACACAGTCACAGCCTGATTTAGCGGGGACGTAGCCACAGATTTTGAGGCAACTTTTCAGAGTCTGTCGGTGGTACCCTCTTACAACTTTCGGGGTCTGTGTTCCTCTTTACTCTCATTCACCACTCTGAAGAGCTCCTTCTCCACTCCCTTGGTCGGACTACTATTAGGTACAGTCGGTTCCTTACCGTTACGGACGGGAGCGACAGTACAGTAATCCTCCAGAATTTGGTCCTTTCCCTAATGTGTTCTGACAAAACAAAGTATTCACTGATCTCAGGGAGACCAGTTCAAGAAAACACTGCGGGCAGCCGGCTAAAGCGCTCAACACAGTGAATTCCTAGGTCCATTGCCCCCTGGGAATTTTGAATATGCAAATAGAGTCTGTGGAGCCTCGTTTAGGAGTCTCAACACAGGACTAGCCAGATCTTCCTCTAGTGAAGGACCTAGCCATGATAACCACCATATTAAGTGGCCCTTTGAGTCAATATCCAGCTCTTTACAAGCTTAAAGACATGACAAGGGAATACCAAGGCCAGGTATCCATCCACAGACAGCTGTTTCAGGGTGTTGCCCCTCATCAGTGTGGAGTAGGATTCTGGCTAGGTGGGAGCAATGCCTAGTAGACCAACAAAACAAAGTATTCACTGATCTCAGGGAGACCAGTTCAAGAAAACACTGCGGGCAGCCGGCTAAAGCGCTCAAGACAGTGAATTCCTAGGCCCATTGCCCCCTGGGAATTTTGAATATGCAAATAGAGTCTGTGGAGCTGGCCTTGGTATTCCCTTGTCATGTCTTTAAGCTTGTAAAGAGCTGGATATTGACTCAAAGGGCCACTTAATATGGTGGTTATCATGGCTAGGTCCTTCACTAGAGGAAGATCTGGCTAGTCCTGTGTTGAGACTCCTAAACGAGGCTCCACAGACTCTATTTGCATATTCAAAATTCCCAGGGGGCAATGGGCCTAGGAATTCACTGTGTTGAGCGCTTTAGCCGGCTGCCCGCAGTGTTTTCTTGAACTGGTCTCCCTGAGATCAGTGAATACTTTGTTTTGTTGGTCTACTAGGCATTGCTCCCACCTAGCCAGAATCCTACTCCACACTGATGAGGGGCAACACCCTGAAACAGCTGTCTGTGGATGGATACCTGGCCTTGGTATTCCCTTGTCATGTCTTTAAGCTTGTAAAGAGCTGGATATTGACTCAAAGGGCCACTTAATATGGTGGTTATCATGGCTAGGTCCTTCACTAGAGGAAGATCTGGCTAGTTCTGTGTTGAGACTCCTAAACGAGGCTCCACAGACTCTATTTGCATATTCTAATGTGTTCTGGACCTTTTTGGAACTGAGGTACAGGTACAGTCTGTGGCGCTATGGCTACCTTATGTCGGTTCCACAGCTTGTCAGTTCACAGTCAGTGATAGACCTTTGACTGCCTCGGCTCCGGTATGACGGTGTCGACCCCGTACTCCCCAGCCGGCTCCAACCAGTCCTGGATTGTCCCCTCCGGTTTCTGGGTTACCCCTCTCCAAGGAGGTGCCCTCCTGTCATGAAGTCTGTCAGGCACGTCCTCTCTGGCTGCCTTCCCAGCACTGTCTGACTGGAACTCACTCCACCGTCACTCAAGTCTCCCGCTCTACTCTAGGCTGAATGGTGATAACTTCCTTATGAAGATAACTTACTTTGCATCATAGTGTTAAGTTTGTGCACTATCTACTAAAATGTGCTAGTTTCAAGACACTGATCATATTTCCCATATTATCAGGTACCAGTGTACAGCAATGTTGGTGTTAAGACAGTTCAAGGAGCTGTCAATATTTTTATTAAGACTACTCAGAAGATGACAGATTTATAGAGAAAGTGACCTTTGCAAGCACTGAAGGGATGTACTACAAAATAAAATATTTTCTCTTGGGAGTCATTTGCTATAATATATCGAACCATTTTATGACTTCACATCTACAAAATTTTGTTTTCCCTTTTTAATAAATTTTAGCATTACAGAATATGTACTATGCGGGTAGTGTTAAATTTTAGCAATTACATTTCACTTATTGCACTTCTTAATATATTCTCACAGCTGCATGCAAAGAGTAAATGGGCTGCAAGTATGGCTGTGTAAATCAGCACCAATCCAGAGTAGTTTTTAAAATGAGGAAATGTAAGATAAAAAAAAATTAGAAAAATCTGAAAATGTTCAATATATACAATAATTAATCCATTTGGCTGTAAAAACTCTGTAGATTTTTCTTAGCCTGTTAACCTTATTGTATTTTATTAAGCCCAATTATGATGTCTGGATACATTCTCTCTTCCTTGCTCTTAATTAAAGAAGTTGACTATTTTATTTTAACAAATATGTCAGGGGCATGATTTTCTGGAATTTTCTAATATAATTACAATTAAAATTGTTCAACCTCCAGTTTTGCAAATTTTGGTTTCTTAGTACAATTTATAAACTTTCTTCCATTTGCAATGAATCAAAACAAAAATATTATAAATCACTCAACTAATATTACAAGAGATTTTCCTACTATTATAACTTAAATATGCTTACATGACAAACTTCTTTAGTAGTGATGGGCGAACCTGAACTGTAAAGTTCTGTAAAGGACCGTACCAAACACATAATGTTCAGGCAAGGACCCTGAGAAGTATGTGTTACTATTTGAGTTTGAGTTCAGCTGTTGGGCTGTAAAAGAAAGCAAAACAGTGATTAAAACGGCAGCATTATACTTACCAAGGACCGCACACTTGTACTTCCATTAACCTCCATTTATTCACTGGACTCTGCCTCCAACAGCCAATCTCAGACGCCCACTCCTTGTGACAGTGTATCTTATTGGCTGTTGCGTCCTTTCCCATTGTGTCGGCATCTGTGATTGGTTGCCAGTGGCAATGAGTCTGCCATCATAGATGGTGTAAAAATAAATAATTTAAAAAAAATTGCGTAGGGGTCCCCTGTATTTTTGATTATCAGCACAGATAAAACAGAAAGTTATGGGCAGCCACCCTCAGCTCCCTGGATTTACTTTGACTGGAAATCAAAAATACTGTGGAGCCAATGTTTTCTTAATTATTTAAATAAATTATAAAAATAAATGCATGGACTCCGCACTATTTTTGATTGCCAGCCAAGGTAAAAACAGGCAGCTGGGGGCTGGTATTATCAGTGTGTGAGGCCCATAGATATTGACCCCCTAGGCTACAGAATAACAGTCCACTGCTGCAGCAGAAATTGGTACATTCATTAGAATTGCCAATTCCTGGCACTTTACCCAGTGCTCTGGTGTGGTTTCATTGGGGTGATAGAAGGGGTTAATGACAGCTGAAATTTGACATATTGATAATGTTAATGCCTCTATGAGACCCTGACATTATCAGTTGTATAAGTAAACAGTTAAAAAAATACACTCAAAGAACAATGCTTTATTTGAAATAAGACACACAGACAACCGTTTTTTTTACCATTTATTAAACCCATACATATCCTCTGACGATAATCCACAGTGATAGTTTCATATATTCATGCTCTGTGGCATAGTTAGAGTCTTATGGGCCCTGGTGCAAATTTTGGAACCGAGCTCCCTTCCCCGTGCACATGTTGCTGCTCCCCCCATGCCACCATCTTCCCCATGCGCGCCCATTGGTCAGATGTATATGGCTTCTTTCCTGGTACTGTATATGTGATCCCTCATCCTTGTACATGGCTCCCATCCTGGTATATATGGTCTCCCATTCTGGTATAAATTTCCCTTCATCTTGGTATACATCGTCCCCCATCTTGGTGTATATGGTCCCTCATCCAGGTACATGGCCCCTTGTCATGGTACATGACCTCACCATCCTGGAACATACCCCCCAGCCTGCTATGTGCCTCCATCCTGGTAAATTGTCCCCACCCTGACACATGGACCCCTCCTTGGTATGTATGGCCCCCCATCCTGGTACCTTTTCCCCATCATGCTGCACACTTAAAAAAGATAAATGATCATACTTACCCTGCCTCCGCTCTCCACAGCATTTTGTCCTTGCCTCATGCCAACAGCTGATCAGCTTGTGAGTGCCCCCACATCCCATCAGTTGCCAGAATACTCACTGCTCTCCCCACACGGAATGCAGCTGCTGTGTGATCCTGTGTCCCAGCTCAATAAGTGCAGTGAATATTCACATGCGATCACGACAGCTGCAACAATGGCTGTGTGGTCGCTCAGGCAAGGGAGTGCATGGTGCCCTGCTGGCACCTGGGTCCCCGGATTCACGGGCTATTAGCGGTACACCACTGCGATCTGGATGTGTGTCCTGAGGATGCTGGATCTGGCACTGGGGTAGACAGGCCCCTGTACAATGTTGCCTCTGTTCATGATGTGATTGGTCAGCCAGTCAATCTGACTGACCATAGCACTCTGAGTGCAGGAACCGATGAAATGGGTTCCTGGACCTATGTCAGTGACAGATGTTGGCATGAAACTATAACTGTGTTTTCCATTTAAAGACATGGTGTTCATAGCATGTCAAGATGTAAGAACTGACACCTGCTTGTGGACCCTGGGACTTAACTGCACTACTTCACTCATCCATGACACAAATCCCAGACCGAATCAAACACTCAGTTGTATTCAGGGACACAATAGTCACTTGGAAAGCGGTGAGAAAGAAGATGAAGTTGTCATGGAAAGTGTTGAAATACTTAAATCCCTGGGCCTGCCCTTCTTTTAAATTAGGAAGGGATAATAGCCTATTTCGGGACTGGGCCAAAAAAGGTATTAGGACAATGATAGACCTAATGTACGGACATGACAAGCAATGGCTGACTGGTTTAGAAGTACTGGAAAATACGGTCTACCGAAGTTCCATCTAACTCAATACAGTCAACTGAATCACTATATATTGAATAATCTAACAATCATTGACTCAGAGATAGAATTTAATGATTGGGATGAGTTGATTGCAAATTATATTGGGGAAATTACAATATATTCGATCTTATAGATCATTAAGAGATCCACTTAGATCATCAAGTAAAAGTAAACCATTCCAGATTTGGGCAAAATACATCAAAAAGGAGGATTTGGAGCAGAAAATAATACAAGGATGGATATTGATCAGAAAAAACATTCTCAATAGATGATTAAGAGATACACTAAGATCATCAAGCAAAAGTAAACCATTCTAGATTTGGGCAAAATACATCAAAGAGGAGGATTTGGAGCAGAAAATAATACAAGGATGGATATTGATCAGAAAAAACATTCTCAACGAACAATGGAGAGACAGTCAATTTAGAATCATGCACCATGCCATATGCGTTTTTAATATACGTCCCAATGCTCACCACCCAGATAGACAAATGTGTTGTCCCAAATGTGGAGATTACTTGACAGATCTGGAACATGGTCTCTGGTCATGCCCTATCATTCAGTCTTATTGGATAATGTTACAGAAACTAGTCCAGAGGATTTGTGGGGTGTGGGTAGAGAGGGATCCGATGTGTTGGTTATTCCACTACACAACAGCTAGAGTACAAGGAGGCCGGCTTCCTATTATATTGCACATTATCATATTGATGGCAAAAAAAATGATCTTACTGAACTGGCTATCTGACAAAATTCGTGGACAAAAACAAATAGCGGGATTAATAATACAATGCACATAGAAAAGAGAGAAGTAGAAAGGAATAGAGACAAAATGACAGAAAGATGTTTTATGAAATGGAGAAAGTTTATTGATATGTCATTATCAATAGCCAAAATTCAGACCATCATGAAAACATTTATTTACTCAGACTGGTATTTGTTGTAAGATTTAAGCAATGATTTAGGTAAACTTAAATATACGGGATAACGAATATATAAATGAAAAGAGACTTGGATAATATGGAACAATTAATGAGAGCAACACATGAGATTGTGTTGAACTGGTATTGGAAGATCTTAGAATTAGGGATGGGCGAATCTACTCGCTAGGACTCGTTACTCTGTGAGTAGTAAGGGACTCACAGGACTCGGTACTCTGCGAGTTTCCCAGCGTTTACTTGCACAGTAACGAGTCCAATGCAAATCAATGGCAATCCTAGTTTTGTCAGAGACTCTGACAAAACTAGGATTGCCATTGTCTTGCATTGGACTCGCTACTGTGCCAGTGATAGCAGGGAAACTCGCAGAGTAAGAGCTGTCTGCTCTGTGCAGCTCCAGGGTCCTAGAGCCCGCCTGCTGCCTGATGTAGCAGAGCTGAGATTGTTCTCAGTCTGCTCATTCCCTGTGCATAGACATCTATATCTATGCACAGGGGATGTAGCAGAGAGGACATCGCGTTTTGCACTACGTCGGACGGAAGAGGATTTTTTAATTAAAGATGGAGTCCCTAATGGCTTTTTTTTTTTATTTCTAATAAAAAATTTTCTCTGTGTTGTGTTTTTTTAACCCTTTATTGGAGATTCTTAGTGGCCGGGTCAAACGTGGCCTGACATTAAGAATCTCGGGCTTAATACCAGCTTGTATAACAAAGGTGGTATTAACCCCTTTATTACCCAGCGTGCCACCACCACCAGGGCCGCTGGAAGAGCGGGGTTCAGCGCCAGAGGATGGCGCTTCAATGAACGCGCCATCTTCTGGGGCGGCTGCGGGCTGCAATTTGCAGCGGGGGGTGCCCAGAAAGCTTGGGCCTCCCTGCGCTGCGGATTCCAGCCCCCAGCTGCTTAGCTGTACCTGGCTAGACATAGAAATTGCGCGGAGCCCCACGCATTTTTTTTAAATTATTTCATGAAATAATAAAAAAAAAGGCTCTCATATATTCTTGTGTCTGGCCAGGTACAAATAGGCACCTGGGGGTAGGGGGCAGCTCGTCGCTGCCTGCTGGATCCGGTTGGTTCCAGAAATACGGCGTAGCCCACGTCAAATTTTTTTCTGACAAATCCATAAAACAATGTAAATAAAAGGGACTGCATCTTTATTAACCCCTGGACCATGGGCGAGGGGTTAATAAAGATGCAGTCCCTTTTTTAGGATTGTTTTATCGATTTTTCAGAAAAAAAATGACGTAGGCTTCGCCGTATTTCTGGAACCAGCCGGATCCAGCAGGCAGCGACAGGCTGCCCCCAACCACAAGGTGCCTATTTGTACCTGGCCGGACACAAAAATATAGGCGAGCCATCTTTTTTTATTATTTCATGAATTTCATGAAATAATAAAAAAAAAATGCGTGGGGCTCCGTGCAATTTCTATGTCTAGCCAGGTACAGCTAAGAAGCTGGGGGCTGGAATCCGCAGCGCAGGGAGGCCAAGCTTTCTGGGCAACCCCCGCTGCAAATTGCAGCCCGCAGCCGCCCCAGAAGATGGCGAGTTCATTGAAGCGCCATTCTCTGGCGCTGAACCCCGCTCTTCCAGCGGCCCTGGTGGCGGTGGCACGCTGGGTAATAAAGGGGTTAATACCAGCTTTGTTATACAAGCTGGTATTAAGCCTGAGATTCTTAATGTCAGGCCACGTTTGACCCGGCCACTAAGAATCTCCAATAAAGGGTTAAAAAAAGCACAACACAGAGAAAATTTTTTATTAGAAAGAAAAAAAAAAAGCCATTAGGGACTCCATCTTTAATTAAAAAAGTCCTTCTCCGTCCGACGTAGTCCAAAACGCGATGTCCTCTCTGCTACATCCCCTGTGCATAGATATAGACGTCTATGCACAGGGAATGAGCAGACTGAGAACAATCTCAGCTCTGCTACATCAGGCAGCAGGCGGGCTCTAGGACCCTGGAGCTGCACAGAGCAGACAGCTCTTACTCTGCGTTTCCCTGCTATTACTGGCACAGTAGCGAGTCCAATGCAATACAATGGCAATCCTAGTTTTGTCAGAGTCTCTGACAAAACTAGGATTGCCATTGATTGCATTGGGCTGGTTACTGTGCGAGTAAACGCTGGGACACTCTCAGAGTAACGAGTCCTAGCAGATAGAGCCTGAAGCTTCCGAGACACATCTGCAATTTGTAAATCGCACATTACTCGCTATTACTCGCTTCCCCATTCATTAACATTGGACTCGCTAGACTCGCAACGAGTAGCGAGTCCCGGGCTCGGACTCGCTAGAGTCAAGCGATTCCGAGTAATTTAGGACTCGCCCATCACTACTTAGAATGTGATACGGCCAGGGGAAGAAGGGGAACCCGGCCACCGGTTCTGCTGAATAGGAAGTCACGGGTGGACGGGATCCCGGTGCCGTGCCCTGGTAATCATCTGGGGTAGATGTTGATGATGGGGGATAAAGGGAGTATTTACAGGGGATCGTGACGCCACCTGTAGTTCCCGGTAATATGGTATCGGCGCTGCCAGCCGGCCACTGAGGTGATAGTTGGGGGCAGCAAAGTGTGGTACAGCTCCCCACAGGTGCAGCTAATCCTCAGGGCAGTAATGAAAGTTATTGTGGATGATGATGGGGATGAGGGGAGTAGTAGTAGGTGTTGGTGCTGCAGTTGTTACCCTTCTGCTGAGCTGCTGCTGATGCTGAGTCCAACGGGCACCACAATAAGAATGACAGAGTCCCAATTCAGCTTTACTCCACTTTAATGAGTACCGGCAGGTGATGATGGTGTACGGTACAGTCCGGTTTACCAGGGGTCGGTCTCCAGCTCCAGGTTCCCTGTTATGGAGTCTCTAGATGTCCTTCCTTCTATGGCTTTCTGGGTTAACTTATCTTCCTTACTCTCCACCCTTGCAGAGCAATCCGCTAGTCCTCTGATCTCCTTCAGTGAGGCACGGTTATCCTTTCCCGGATTTAAATGAAATCGTTTATCTCCCCCGACGTCGGTATTTGGGACGTTACACCACCGGTTCTGGATCTATTGTGGTCCTGATGGGTGAGATACCTTGTGGTGCGTAAGGCAACCCGGTTATGTTGGGCCCGCAGCTTGTCGGTCTATAGCCAGAGGTAAACGCCTGACTACTTTGGCTACCCTCACTGCCGATGCTTCCCCAACGAGACCAGCCGGCTCCAACCAGTCCTGGTCCATTGCCTTCTGTCCTGGGCTCCCACTTAGAGATGGGGCTCCCTCCCGTCAGCTGGGCTGTCAGGCCTGACCTTCCTGCCTGCCTTCCCAGCACTGTCTGACTAACTGTCACTTTTCCTCATACTACTCTATCCTAGGCTCCACCCCCACCCCTATGGGACCTACTAAATTACCGGCTCCCCCTATTCTAAGTGGTGTGGTCCTAGGTGGGTGTAAAAACAGACTCCATAAAGTGAACCCTGAACTAATGACCTTACAGGGAAAAACACATTTTTATATCAAGTGTAATACTACCCTGTGGTGCCTAGTCACAGGGGCGCGACAAATGCACAATTTGTAACATGTTGATGTACTGGAAACTGTATACATATATCTTCTGAATAACTTGATAAGACATGTTTTACTTTGTTTTGGAAAATTCAATAAAAAAAGTGTTTAAAAAAAAAGAACTGACACCTGCTCATGATTAGCGATGTACGTCATTCAACATTAAGGGGTTAAAGGGAATCTGTCTCTAGGTTTTCGCCACCTAATCTGAGATCAGCGTAATATAAAGACAGAGATCTTGATTCATGCACTGGGATGATTAATGTTGTTTTAATAAAATCATTGTTTTATTAGCAGTTAAATCTGTATCCAGGTTGCTCATTCATACCCCTTTTCACATTGATTGTAGTTCTGCAGTAGATAAAACAGCACGCAGCAAAGTAAGTGATACTTTGCTTGAATCAAGGTATCTGCACCTAAATCATGTGGCTCCCTGATGGGGTAGCAAATATTTGTTGACAGATTCCCATTAAGAAATCCCACACTACCCTACTGAGTAGATAATATTTCCCTAGCAGGATCGAGAAAGCGAGAAACAATAGCTACTACAGATGGGGAAAGTTACAACTGGCCATTTATTTTTCTTCTTTAACTCAAATCTCCAGAGAAAGAGCAGGGACATATTACTGTTTTCTCTCTGGCTAACAGATCTCAGCACCCTTCTATGATGTCTATATGCCCAATTAGGGCAATTAATTTTACATGAAGCAGCTACACAGCAAGTCACCACTAGAGATGAGCAAAACATTGCTCGAACATATTCGCCAATATCAAATTCGGCACAAACATGGCTGACTCAGTTCGGATCAGCTGGTACAATCCTGATCACAATTTAATTGACAATTTTTGGGCAAAACTGAAAAGGCAGGTGCGAGCAAGGTGACCTACAAACATGGCTCAGTTACACCAGTTTTGTCAGGATGAATAGGCCCAAATTCCAGCCAACTATTGTGAGAAGCTTTTAGAAGGATATCCAATTTGTTTTACCTAATTCATACAGTTTAAGGGCAATGGTACCAAATACTAATGAAGTGTATGTAAACTTTGCAGAAGTAATAAAAATGCTTTCAAACATTCTCTCTCTCTAATTATTTTGGCATTTGGCAAATATTAATAATACTATAATAATAGTGGTAATCGTAATTGCCCTAAAACTGGAAGGGTTTATTCCAGAGAAAGGCTAATAGGGAACAGATGTACTGTCTCTTTAAATATTGTCAGGGTGTGGTGCATGCTGCCTAAGAACATTCCCAGGAGACCTGCCAAGAAGACGCAGGATCCTGGATGAGAAGGAAGTAGATGGCCACATGGAATCAGAGGCAGGGTGAACAGTGGAAGGCATGGCCCAAGGGAAACCAGAACCAGTGGAGCTGCATGAAGGGTACCGATCTCCCTGTTTAGCAGAGACTGGCCCTGCAGGAGAGACAGAACGTGTGAGGTGCATAGAACCGCGCGATGGGCACCGACCTCCCTGCTCAGCAGAGACTATTTGAGCAGACTGGAGATACGACAGATTTTTATGATCAGTATAGATGATGACCTTGATGAACTGTGCTTTCAAGCAGATATTGCCTCAGAGAAGACACGACAGGTCACCATCCTACCTATGAACTAACCACAAATCTACAATATGGTGCAAAAATTCAATGCTTTCAGTACCAGCTCATTTTTAGGAGAAGGGGCACAATATCAGCCAACTACGCTACCAGGTGATTAATTGTGTTCCACAACCAAGGAGGGGCAGCGACAGGGTGAAAATACTCAGGCAATGAGAATCTTACTGGATTAACACTTTTCAAACTCTAGAACCCAATGGGTTAAATAGAGAAAATGAGGTTGTTTATCGAATACGCCAACATACTGCTTTGAGCTGGTACTTGTCCCTTGATTTCTTGTCCCTCAGTAAATGCACCATTTACTATAATGTTATTTTTTCTATTTTTCCATGTTTTGCTATATACAAGTGACGTGAAGTATTTCACCATGCTTAAGGTTGTTTGAATATCGCTATGTCCAAATGTTTATTCTAATACTTTTTTCTTTCTCTTTTGCAGAGAATATATGAATCTTAATACACTGAATCTTCTATTTGCACTGGTCTCCTACGAAAATCAGCTACACAAACTGCTTTTAATCGTTCCACTATGTGGTCCATAATAACTTCCTAGTTCCACCACGCATGCACGCACATGTCACAGTCACATGGGCATTGATGTCCAGAGTCACGTGACACCGGAGGTCACTCCCTCAAATCCCACCGTGGCACCTGCAGTGCTTATAGGCCGTTCACTATATTTTACCAGCACGGACCACACTAGGTCCCGCTCCCCACAGCACCCGCTGCTGCATGAGGTAACATTCCCTCATTGGGGCACTTCACCACTTCCCTGTAAATAACCAGTGATCTTTCATATATCACATAACAACTTTTTCTGCTCATTCTCTCTCCACATTGTGCAGGATCTCTTCTTGATAGGGACAGCATATCCCTGACCATTTACAAGTGCCCTACCAATTGTCAAAACAGAGGTTTCTGATCATATGTGGGGTATCGTTACACTAACAAAGTGGGTAAAAGACTGAGTGGTTGATTTTTTTCATGGTACCTCTGGCAAAAGTGAAAAACATGGACTAAAACAACATTTGTGGGGGCGTGACCTGGCCATGGAAGTGTGAGGAAGCACCTCCATAAGCTCTGCAGACCCGGGACTTTATAGAGCTATTCAACTTCACAATCTCTGCTCCAATGTCACGGAGAAAGAAGCCTGAAGATGCTGTGACAGCCCTGACACCTCCTGAGAAGCAAGGGAGAGAGGCAGGCATGGCAAAACTGTTTGGGACAGCAGGAAGAAAGGCAGCACGCTCCTCTGTAATGGCACAGGGAGGACCTCATGCTCAGAAGCTGCAGGCACAGTCACCTTCACAGCTGCCACAGAGAAACCCCCGCAAACAAAACACTGGAAGCCAGGTAACAGCTGTTATCAGCTCCTCAGATAAGGGGAAGGAGAGATCAAGGGAGTCTGCAGTTGTGGAAACATTAGAGGAGATTGCAGACACTGGAGAGGAGACGGAGGAGACATGGAGGGATTCTCCCCCTCCCCTACACAGGCTGCAATAATGGTGCCTGCTTCAGACCAGTCCAGCAGCTCCTACTCTGAACTGAGGGCTATTAGGAGCATGATTGCTGCTCTCCCCACCAGACAAGACCTAGACTGTTTAATGGCCCGCATGGAGGCATCCCAAGCCAAAGCCCTGAGCCCCATTAAGGAGGATATAGAGACTCTAAAGTCACAATCCACTGCTGTGTCTGAGACCATAGCTGCCATTGGAGAGAGAGTCACTGCCTTGGAGAGACATGCTACACGCTCTAATGCACATATTGTTGCCCTGATTCTACAAGCAGATGACCAGGAGAATAGGGAAAGGCGCAACAACATACGCCTGAAAGGATTGCCTGAGACCATTACAGCTAATATGCTCCTTGACAGGACTCTAGACATCTTTAATACGGTAACACAAAGATCACCAGGCTCATCATATAAAATTGATAGGATACATAGAGTATCTCGCCCTGGCCCAATTGACCCAGACAACCCCAGAGATGTTCTGTGTAGATTTCATAATTTTACAGACAAGGATGCTCTGATACAAGCGGCTTGGTCTTTTGGCGACATTCTGATTGACAACGTAAATGTTCGCCTCTTCCCAGATGTTTCTAGTCGCACCTTGTATATGCGACGGCAGCTGCGCCCCTTACTTGTGAAGATTAAAGAGCGGGGAGCCACGTACCGCTGGGGTCATCCCTTCCATCTTATAGTGAGAAGAAACAACAAGACATATTATCTTTGGCATAGGGATGACCTTCCTGGACTATTTTCGTTCTTGGATATCCCATCCATCCCGATCCCGGATTGGCTCTCTTTGGAAGGATTTCAGAGGTTCGCAACAATGGGCCGCCAACGCAGTTCCCTTTCAGATGCTCTCCGCAAGAGGAAGACACGGAGTGGCAATGCTCCACGTACGCCCTCGTCACAGCCTGGCAGCCCGAGGGGCGGAAGAGACGAGGCGTTTGCAGAGGACTTACCAACATGAGATTCCTGATCCACCTTTGTTGGAACTGATTGAGCTATATGAGGTTGATGCCTCAGACCTCACCCAGAATTGCTCTAGACTGGTCTGCCTGGTAACAATTGTTATATAAAAAGATAGTGCATTCGTTACGTATAACAAATTTATTAAGGGTTTTGTGTTGCTTTTTCCCTTTTATCGATTGTAACTTTTTCTTGTTGACTTTTAAAGAAGTTGATAATGTGGTGTAAAGAGATGATCTTGATGATATACAAGAGTCCTGGGTCTGTGGATCGTTGCCTTTTGGTCAGTTACGGTCCCTACGACTCTCTCTCTTTCTCTTTTCTGTTTTCTTAGAGAGAGTTGATTTGCTGGCTTGACCGGCTTAGACTAAAATAGTCTTATCTTCCCTTTAATCTTTTTTTCTCAATCTCTTTGTTTTACACTCCTCTACACCTCCCTCCCCTCTTACCTCCCCTCTTTCCTGTACCTTGGTCCCCTTTTTCCTTGAAGTTCCTAGTTAGCAGAAGGGAACACTATGACACATAGCACCCTATCTGCTATACAAATTGGCACGCTGAATGTGCAAGGTCTACATGATGCAGGGAAAAGATCTATTTTGTTTAACTATTTGAAAACTAACAAAATTCATGTTGCTTTTCTTCAGGAGACTCATATGTGCGAGAACAAGCCTTATAAGCTCTCCAGTCATTGGTTTCCTACGTCATACCCCAGCTTATCTAATAATTCACACTCCTCTGGTTCCAGTATCGTGATATCGAGGTCGATACCATGGGAATTTGTGGACTCCTGCAGTGGTAGCAACGGAAGACTCCTTATGGTCAAAGGTAAGATCGCCTCCAGAACATATACATTTGCCTCGCTATACCTCCCTAACTCTGGTCAGATCACAACGCTCCTGCAGTTTTTAGATAAAATTGAGGTCTTCGCAGAGGGAACGCTGGTTCTAGGGGGAGATTTCAATGTTACACTTGACCCCGACCTTGACACGTCTCGAGGCAGGTCTAGTATGTCTAAAGCAGCTATTAGAAGGTTGAACAGAGCGCTCCATGATCACCAATTACTAGATGCTTGGCGCCTCTTGTTCCCTACCTCTAAAGACTATACCTTTTACTCCCCAATACATGACGTATATTCTAGACTTGACTTCTTTCTCCTGAGACACACTGATCTGACACAACTAATAGATGCTTCTATTGAGCCGATTTCCTTTTCAGACCATGCCTTGGTTAAGATTTCCCTTATGCTCCACTCCCCGATCCCAAGACAGTGGCAATGGAGGCTAAACGCTTCTTTATTAGAAGACACAGTAGTCCTAGCGGACGTCTCTAAATCATTGAAGGATTACTTTGATTTAAATGTTTCCACAGATGTGACACCTGGGGGAGTGTGGGAGGCTCACAAGTGTGTAGTTCGAGGCATTTTAATCAAACATGGTGCCCGACTTAAGAAAATTAGAGATACAGAAATCCAAGATCTAATGATTAGACTGAGAGACCTCGAAACTAGGCATAAACGTCACTCTCTCCCTGATCTGAAGAGAGAACTATTAGATGTTAGGGAGAAGCTACGCACTACTTTACTATATAAGGCAAAAGGGGTACTTACCAGATGCCGTAGACATTTCTATGAATATGGGAATAAGTCCGGTAGAGCTTTGGCGAGGGCCTCTTGAATTTGCAGAGCTACTACGTATGTTTCTGAAATATCACACCCAGATACCTCAAAACGCTCAAAGTTTCCCCACGACATAGCTGAGGCATTCAAACATTACTATACCGCTTTGTATAATCTTGACACGAATAAAGCGCCGGTAGCATTGAATGCACTTACATCACGCATAAGAAAATATATTACATCTTCGGCTATGCCGAAATTGGCGGATTCAGTTTCGCAATCCTTAGAGATGCCTATCTCAGATCAGGAGATTGAAGATGCGTTGTCCTCATCTAAATCGGGGAAAGCACCTGGCCCAGATGGGTTTACGGTTGGTTATTATAAAAAATTAAAAGAAGCTCTATTGCCACACCTAAAAGCCTTTTTTAATGCCTTGGCGATATCTACACCACCCAAAGATGCATTAAGAGCTAATATAACAGTGATTCATAAACCAGGGAAAGATCCTCTGCTATGCTCCAGTTACCGCCCAATATCCCTGCTGAACGTAGATATTAAGCTTTTTGCAAAAATTTTGGCGGCAAGACTCTCCCCGTTCATACCGGACTTGATTCACCCAGATCAGACGGGATTTGTCACGGGTAGGGAGGCCAGAGACAACACCACCAAAGCTATAGACTTAATTTATACAGCCAAGACATCTAAAACCCGCTGATGTTACTATCTACAGACGCAGAAAAAGCGTTCGATCGCGTACATTGGACTTTTATTAAAGAGACATTGTCTCACATCGGATTGGGAGCTAAGATGCTTGGTTGGGTGCTCTCTCTGTACTCCGTCCCGTCGGCAAGAGTGCGGGTCAACGGGATCCTTTCGGAGTCATTTGATATTAACAATGGCACGCGTCAGGGATGCCCGTTGTCCCCATTAATTTTTATTTTGACTCTCGAACCGTTATTGCGTCATGTCCGAATGAATGGAGATATTTCAGGCATGCAAGTAAAATCAGGTGTACATAAAATTGCGGCATATGCAGACGATCTCCTGTTCTTTCTAACAAATCCAGAGGTTTCTCTCCCCATTTTATTGAAAGAATTGGAGACATATTACACTCTCTCCAATTTTAAAATAAATAGATCAAAATCTGAGGCCCTAAATGTGTCGCTTCCCCTGAGTCAAATTACTAGAATACAGAACGCCTTTTCATTTTATTGGTCTCCTAAATCTCTTCGCTATTTAGGGGTACAGATTACTCCAGATGTTAGAGATCTGTATGGTGCAAATTTTCCTTCACTGCTGCGGTCAATTACAGTAGACTGTGAGAGATGGCTATTGTCTACTTTCACATGGGCTGGTAGATGCCAGCTTTTCAAAATGAATATCCTTCCGAGGATATTATATTACCTACAGACATTACCTATCACCATTCCATTATCCTTCTTTAAGACAATTGCACAACTGCAGACAAAATTCATCTGGAGTAACTCGAAACCACGTCTAGCGAGATCAATCCTGTATAGACGCAAAAAAGATGGTGGTGTGAATCTCCCAAATATCAAACTGTATTACATAGCCACCCACCTCACGCGGGTAATAGATTGGTGCAGGCATGGTACAAATAAATTGTGGGTACAAATCGAACAGGATTTTACTCCTTTCAGACTTCAGACATTACCCTGGGTGTCACTTCGAAAAGAAGAGTTATTATATGACCATCCGACAATTGGGTCTACTCTCAAGATTTGTGATCACACGTTAGTTAGATCCTTAATGATACCATCTGCCTCTGTCTTGAGTCCGATCCTTAGTCACCCGGACTTTCGACCAAGTCTTGATGACCCCGTGTTCCAACGTTGGATAAAAGCAGGTCTGGATAGGATTGAAAAATGGAGTGAGGGAGAAGCGTGGCCAACCATTGAACAACTTAATTCAATTACCTACCCGACGGCTCTGGGTTTCTGGAGATGTGTACAACTTGTGCATTATCTTCATAGACTCCCTCCTAAGAGGACGTTTTTAAATCCTAAGACACTGTTTGAATCTCTATGCTCTACCACAGTTGACTGTAGGCATGCTTTATCACAGACATACGCGTGTTTGATTTCTCCACCGGACCTCCCGACTCCCCATTTCATGCTGCGATGGGAGACAGATCTTGGTCTCAAACTGTCTACAGAACAGAGATCTGCAATTTATTCTTTAGCTCACTCTACTTCAATAAGCTCAAAACTGCAGGAGGCAAATTATAAATTATTGACGAGATGGTATAGAGTCCCAGCTCATTTGCATAGACTCTTTCCTTCTATAGACCCGAAGTGCTGGAGGTGTGGTGGGGCGGATGGTACAATACTACACGTGTTCTGGGAGTGTGCGAAGCTCCAACCATTCTGGTCGGAGGTGAAAAAGATTACAAGGCAAGTTACGGGATACACGGATGAGTTAGATCCTGGCCTCTTCGTGTTGCACCACTGTAGGATTCCACCAAACAAATATAAACATACACTGTTGAGGTTCTTAGTCATGGCTGCGAGATCTTGCATCCCGATGCTCTGGAAAAAGGAGACGTGTCCTTCTGTGGCTATGTGGATAGAGAAGGTGAACGACCTCATGCTTCTCGAGGACCTGACATCAGCTATACATGATTCATATGAGAAGTTCAGAAACACGTGGTTTAATTGGATGAGTTTCCAACAATCTGACCTTTATAAGTCTCACAGAAGCTCCTGAGGAACTTTCTCTTAAGAACTGGTTAGTAAATGGGTGCGATTGAGAGTTCCTTTTACTCCATTGAGGTTTGGTAACTTCACGAGACCCCTACCTTACCCTCCCTTCTACCCCTCTTCATACCCCCCCACCCATCCTATCCCCCGTTCTGGTCTATTCTACTCTTTTCTTTCTTTATGTGTTTCCTATCTTTTCCTTTCTTTTTTGTTTTTTTATCTTTCATTGTCATTATTATTGGTAATAGACGGGTACCTATGGAGTAGGTAATGCTTGTTTTATAATTCTGACTGGCAAACAACTCCGATGTGTTATACTAGACAGCTTGTTTTTCATGCCAGAGTTAGTTTTAATATTGCTATAGTAAATTGAATACTTTTATCAAGCTTATTGACTATTAGAAACTGATTCGTGATTCAATTAATGAGAATACATTTTATTAAGAACAGTTCTTTGTACTTGCAAGATGATTGAATCTGTAAGTTTTGGTTCTTTTTTCTATTGTTACTATAAAACGAAAAATAAAGAATTATAAAAAAACAACAACATTTGTATGAAAAATTTAAATACTTTTTACAATGACCTAATGTTATCGCATTGTGTGTGATACCTGTGGGTTTTATATCCTCACTATACTCCTGGATGAAATCTTTGAGGGGTCCAGTTTCCAAAATGGGATCACATGTGGGGGGTTTCCACTGTTTTGGCAAATCAGGGGTTCTCCAAATCTGACATGGAGCCTGCTAACAATTCCAGCCAATTTTACATTCCAAATGTTTAATGGTGCTCCTTTCTTTCCAAGCTCTGCCATGTACTCAACAGCGGCTTTCCACCACATATGGGGTATCTGCCTACTCAGGCAAAATTGCACAACAAATTGTAGGGTGCATTTTCTTTTTTAACCCTTGTTATTATGAAAGATGTGTGGTTAAAACAACATTTTTTGTGTGAAAATATGATTTTTTTTTCTTGGCTTAATGTTATAAAATTCTGTTAATCACCTTGGAGTTCAAAGTGCTATCCAAACATATAGATAAGTTCCTTGAGGGGTCTAGTTTCCAAAATGTGGTCACTTGTGGGGAGTTTTCATTAATAGGCACAACAGGGGCTCCCCAAATGTGACATGGTGTCCACTATCAATTTTTACCAATTTTCTGCTGCAAAAGTCAAATGGTGCTTCTTCTCTTCCGAGCCCTGCAATGCGTCCAAACAGTGGTGTTCCACCATACATGGGGGTATCAGCATTTTCGAGAGTAATTTCAAAATAAATGTATGGTACAGTTTCTTTTTAATTAATTAATTATTTATTTATTTATTTACGCTTGTGAAAATGCAAAATGCGGGGCTAAAATAACATTTTTGTGGTAAAAAGTAAAAGATTTATATTGTTTCAGTTCCTGTAAAGCACCTGAAGGGTTAATAAACCTCTTGAATGTGGTTTTGAGCCATTTGAGGGGATGCAATTTATAAAATTATATCACTTTTGTTTTGTTTTTTCTGACACATAGGTTTCTCAAAGTCACTTCAAATATGATGTGGTCCCTAAAAAAATAGTATTGTAAATTTTGTTAGAAAAATTAGAAATTGCTAAGAAAATTTTAACTTCCTAACAAAAAAAACTGTTTCAGAAATGATGCTGATGTAAAGTAGTAGTATTTGGATTAAGGGCATAAAAATTAAAAGTTTGAAAATTGTGACCATTTTAACATTTTTGCTAAATTTTTTATTTTTTCATCAATAAACCCAAATAATCTTAAAATCACTGGGAAGTGTGTAAGGTGAAAAATGTTTGTACCGTGTTAGCCAGTAGATAGAAAAATATTAGAATCATATATGTGTGTGTGTTCATAATGTGTCATTATTAAGCCTGAAGAAGTGACCGGTGTTGTCCTGAAAGCTTGCTATTATTTACCATCATTTCAGTTAGCCATTAAAAGGCATCAACCACTGAGGACTCTCAGATTGGGGAAATGTTTAAGCATTCCAGATTTAATACCTCATAAAGTGATTCTTATCAGATTTAAAAAATTAGGCTTGTTCCTCAATATACAAAGGTGGTTTGTTCCTTTAGGGTACGGACACACTGGTGGGAAACTCAGACGACTGCAATGCGAGTAATAGTCGTATTGCAGTCGGACCAATGTTATTCAATGTCCGAGAACACATTTCCGAGAGTCGGACGTTTTTTTTTCTCATCCGCTTCACGGACGACAAAGCAGTCGCAACATGCTGCAACAGTATGCTATTCACGGCCGAGATTCGCCAATGCAAGTCTATGGGTCCGACAAAAATCACGGACCGAAGTCAGACCACACACAGACCATCCAAGTTTGATGCGATTTTTCACTGATACATTATCATTCTGTAGCTCAGACAAATGTAAAAAATGTTCCTGTAAACATACAGTAAATTGCTGCTGAGAAAAAAAAAAACGGATTGCACACGGACAGCACACGGAAGCCACACTGACCAAAAATCGGACGACACTCGTACGACTCTCGGATACGTCAATCGGACCGTTTTTTTACACGCCAGTGTGTTTCCAGCCCAAGGTGTTAAGTCAGACACATTGTTATCAGCATCATATATCCCTTTAAAATCAGACACCTAAACATAAGTTTTCATTTTTATCCAATAGTATGCTAAAAAATCAAAGGAGAAAGTTCAAAACAAGAAATCGCTTTCATTAATTTTTAATGGCGTTGCGATGTAATGTTGACAGAATGCAGCCAGATACTGTAATGTTAATGATAACTTGGGCTTCATGCTAGGTATAAACAGTCATTTCACAGAATGTTGTATTATTCTGTTTGATCGGAATGTTTACTTCTCATGAAACTTCACTTTTAATTTTGCCTTGATCAATTTTAGTTATTATACTAAAATGAAACAAGATAGAAACTCCATAGAAATAATAAATCTTAAAACTTTTTGTAAAAAAAAATTGTTCAGGTAAAATTTATAGCTCCAGTTTTAACCTCTTCACAAACTTTGACTTAGGCTAGCGTCACACTTGCATCATGACCCTAGCCTGACAGAAGCTCTGCAAACTTAGAAAATTCAGCCTTTACGCATAGCATTAACGGCAGGTAACGCTATGCGCTGCCAGGCTATTGAGCCCTATGGCAACCCGCTGCTTACCTCAGAAACCAGTTCCACACAAATCTCCCGGATATGCGCTTTTGGACAGCGCACAGTAAACGCAGTCTGCAGCGTTTTACTATAAGCTGTCTGAAAGTGCATATCCGGGAGATTTGTGTGGAGCCAGTTGCTGAGGTAAACATCGGGTTGCCATAGGGCTCAATAGCCTGGCAGCGCATAGCGTTTCCTGCCGTTAACGTTATGCGCTGAGACTGAAATTTTCTAAGTTTGCAAGCGCTTCTGTCAGGCTAGGGTCATGATGCAAGTGTTACCCTAGCCTTACCCTTACGTCATGGTCTGAAAGGGGTTCCCGACCTATGATTACATCATCATGTGGGGCACAAGGGTGCCCACACAATCACAGCTGGGAGTTCAGCTTAAGTAATAGCTGAGCTCTGGCTGTCACAGCAAGGGATGACACACACATTACACACAGTTGTTTAATCCTCTAAATGCTGGAATCAATCGCATCCAACACCCTATCAGGAATCCCACAATGTGATCACAATCACTTGCTGCTATAATGGCCTCTTAGACCATGCCAGCAACTCGGTCTAAGAGGCGTTCTTTCAGTGTCACCCTGACAACTGCAGTGTATTGCCATGCATGTGCACGGCAATGCATTGTTCCAGCAATCCGACTAATAATGGTTAATACTGCATTGGGGAACTAAGTTAAACAGTTAAAAAAAGTTATAAAAATACTTTTTAAAAAAATCTCAAAATAATAACAAAAAAAACAAAATAGCTAAAAGTATCTTACCAATAAAAAAGTATATTTATTTAAAAACAATAATAAATAAATGTACAGATATTTGGTATTTCTGCAACTTTCATCTTGTCCTGCAAAAAACAAGTTGTGATGTAACTCAGACAGCAGAAAAGTAAAAAAATTACAGCTTTCAGAATAGAGCATTGCAAAATTATTTTTTTCTATTAAATTGTTTTTATTGTGCAAAAGTGACAAACATGTTAAAAAGAGTACTGTATATAAATGTGTTACGCTGTAATCCTACTAAGCCTAACAATAAACCTGTTATCTGTAACAAAGGATGAATAGTGCAAAGAAAAACAATTCTTGAATTATGGTTTCATGTTATTTCTTCCTCCTAAAAATCGGAATAAGGCTGGGGTCACATTTGGCCAGCCAATTGCGTTCACCGCATCCAGATCCGGATGCGGTGAACGCAATTGGCTTCACACACATTTTTAAGGAAAAATGTGTGGTGGCAACCGCAATCCGGTAACCGGATTGCTCCGGATGTGTAATCCGGAGCAATGCGGTTACCGTGTATTTTGTTAATTTCTGCTGCCGCAGGGATGAACAGAGTGTTAACTGTTTAATAAAACTTTAATTACTAATAATAGTTGTGTGCAACATGTCTCTAGGGGGTGCCCACCCCCCCTAGAGACATGCTGTCCACTCCTGTGGGCATGTCAGGGGTTAATAACCCATTTACAGTAAGCCGGCTATTGTTGGCTTTGTACAATGTTATCAATGAAGCTGCGGCTCCCCTGACAGTTGCGCAGATACTGTACGTAATGTACGTATAGTATCTGCCACTGTCCAGGGTCCTATAAGCATTTACATTATATCTATGGGCAGCGCACCATCATAGATCTAATGTAAATGCCTACAGGACCTCGGACAGCGGCAGATACTACACGTACATTACGTACAGTATCTGCGCAACTGTCAGGGGAGCCGCGGCTTCATTGATAAAATTGTACAAAGCCGACAAAAGCCGACTATACTGTAAAAGGGTTATTAACCCCTGACATACCCACAGGAGTGGGCAGCATGTCTCTAGGGGGGGGGGGGGTGTCCATTCCCCCTAGAGACATACTGTCCACTCAGGATGGCATGTCAGGGGTTAACTTAGCTGTTAACCCCATCGCCGCTATTGTCGGCTTTCGTTAATTTACTATATTACAAGTGGCCGGCTCCCAGCATCAGCCCACTATGCTCCGCACTTTGAGTTAGCATTTAATAGCACAGCATCCTCATTGAGGATGCTGTACTGTAAAATGTTTACGCAAAGTGTGTAGCATAGTGGCGCTGATGCTGGGAGCCAGCGGCTTGTAATATAATAAATGAATGAAAGCCGACAATAGCGGCGATGGGGTTAACAGCTAAGTTAACCCCTGACATGCCATCCTGAGTGGACAGCATGTCTCTAGGTGGGATGGACACCCCCTAGAGACATGTTGCCCACATGCATTCTTATTATTTAACCCTTTGTTCATCCCTGCGGCAGCAGGGATGAACAAAGCTGCCGGCTGCCGCAGGCATTCTCATGAGCCTTGCTGCAGCCGCATGGGCTCCCATTATAACAAATCTGCTGCGGCATGTAATGCAATCCGGTTGTTAAAATGAGCTCCTATGTGCTGCAGTTCCTGATCCGGTTTTGAGCATTTTGAATGCTCAAATCCGGATCAGGATCTGCATAACCCTGCCGTAGATGTGACCCTAGCCTAAATCATAAGTGAAAAATGTTACGAGCCCGGAAATGGTACCAATGAAAATGTCCACTCATTCCGCAAAGAACAAGCCCTCACATGACTGTCGGAAGAATTCTCAAAAAATTATAGCTCTTAAAATATTGTGATGCAGAACCTTTCTGTATTAAAAAAATAAATAAAGGCATTTTTTAGTGTGTGATAGTAACCAAACATAAAAAAGTCTATATAAATCTGGTAACACTGTCTACTCTATAATTGCCGTAGGCATTTTCGTGTCGGACCCCGGAATCACCGTGGCTTTGTCACTATGTGACGTCACCACGCGCGAGCAATGGCCGCGAAGCGGCCATTGCGAGTCGTTGGCCGAAAATAGAACCAGAGGCCCGGCCACAAACTTAACGATTTACCCCTGAGGTAGCGCGAGCAATGGCCGCGAGGCCATTGCGAGTCGCTACCTCAGCCGCCGCACCTGCCGCAAGTTCCTCTATACTTTCAATGGGGATCCATTGCGAGTCGTTGTGTAGCGCGAGCAATGGCCGCGAGGCCATTGCGAGTCGCTACCTTAGCCGCCGCACCTGCCGCAAGTCCCCCTATACTTTCTATGGGGATCCATTGCGAGTCGCTGTGTAGCGCGAGCAATGGCCGCGAGCCCATTGCGAGTCTACTTGCAGCGCGGTTGCGGTAATCCCCATAGAAAGTATAGGGCGAGTTGCGGCAGGTGCGGCAAGTGCGATTTCGCACTTGCGGCAGGTTTGCCCGCGAAAAAACCCGCGGCTGAGTGCGCTGTTGCTGGGTGGCAACCCTTTTTGCCTACCAATCACTATACTCCCCTTTGTCTACCAATCACTATACTCCCTCCGCTGCAATTTTATAGTGTTTACTTTTACTTTTCCTCACATATCATTCCTGCCTTGGTGATCCTGTGGGACGGACGTCGGAAAACCAGTGTTGGAACCTCATCCCTACAAGACATCTTTTTGGGCCAATATAATCGATTATTAATTATTATTAATTATTAATATTATTATTAGTGTTAATATTAATTATTATTATTAATCGATTATGCCTTGGTGATCCTGTGGGACGGATGTCGGAAAACCAGTGCTGGAACCTCTTCTCTACAATATCAGCTAAGATATCTTTTTTTGCTAATATAATCGATTATTAATTATTATTAATTATTAATATTATTATTATTAGTGTTAATATTAATTTTTATTATTAATCGATTATTAATATTATTAGTATATTGATATATTCATAATTATATATATATATAGAGAGATATACAGATATATATATAGATATATATATATATTGATATATAGATATATAGATATAGATTAATATATATATATATATATATATATACATGTCATATTATATATATGTATATGCTTACTATATATCTACTCTATAATTGCCGTAGGCATTTTCGTGTCGGCCCCCGAAAACGCCGTGGCTATGTCACACTGTGACGTCACCACGCGCGAGCAATGGCCGCGAAGCGGCCATTGCGAGTCGCTGGCCGAAAATAGAACCAGAGGCCCGGCTACAGAGTTAGCGATTTACCGCTGAGGTAGCGCGAGCAATGGCCGCGAGGCCATTGCGAGTCGCTACGTCAGCCGCCGCAAGTCCCCTTATACTTTGAATGGGGATCCATGCGAGTCGCTGTGTAGTGCATTGCGAGTCGCTGTGTAGTGCATTGCGAGTCGCTGTGTAGTGCATTGCGAGTCGCTGTGTAGTGCATTGCGAGTCGCTGTGTAGTGCATTGCGAGTCGCTGTGTAGTGCATTGCGAGTCGCTGTGTAGTGCATTGCGAGTCGCTGTGTCGTCTACTACTACTACTACTACTACTACTACTACTACTACTACGGTTTTTTAACTTTAATAATAATAAAAATACTAAAAAAAAAAAAAAATAAATAATATAAATAATACACAATAAAATAAAACATAATAATAAGAAACAACAAAAAAAATAATATATAAAATTAATATATTAATTACATTAACTAATTAAATTAAAAAAATTAATCTAATACCCCCCCAAACAGTATTCAACACCCCCAAAAAGTATTGAGCACCCCCCAAAAAGTATTGAACACCCCCCAAAAAGTATTCAACAACCCCCAAAAAATATTCAACAGCCCCCAAAAAGTATTCAACACCCCCCAAAAAGTATTCAACACCCCCCAAAAAAGTCCTCACACCCCCCCAAAAAGTACTCAGACCAGCTATAACTATTATAAGCAAATTTATGCACGTTCTAGAATCCCGATGCATTTGCATCGGGCTCACAGCTAGTATATGATATTGCTGTAAATCCACCCACATTTATTCATTCTTCCTCTTTAAGACCGAAGTAAGGCTTGATTCCCACTTATCTTGCACCCTATACCTTGTGTTTCTGTGTAAATCTCTGAAAAACGTGATTCAGGCAGAACTCCCAATTGGAAATTCACTCTAATGCGATAGAGGATGTCATTTTGGACAGTGTCTACCCATAACCTGATGGTGTCTTTTTTAATCATTGATAAAAGTACAGTCAACAAGTATTGTGCATGTCTGAAAAGGTCACTGCTGAACAGAGACCAGATGGAGTCGAGAGTAACTCTGCTGCCTCATTTAAATGAATGGATTCCTCAGAGTTGTCATCTGAATCATGTAATTTAGAGATTTATATGGTAACTGCAATGTACAACAAGTGCAACTGGATACATTTGGTGTAAAATTACATGTAAAATATTCCCAATAAAAACTTCAACACCATCCCTACTCAGGTCTGTGTCTGTCAATAGTAATATCAGGGTATTTCACATTAATGATTTTGGAAAATCACTGTGACTCCCCCAAAAAGAAATCCAGTGAATTCTGCGCTTTCAATCCAAATTCTCCCCTCCTCTCAAGCCTCACAGTGTGCCTAAACCACATTTAGCATCCATGTTTGACATTACTGTAGTGAAAAGAGCCCCCTTATTTTACAGAGTATGTTTCTCTAGAAGCATGAGCTGGGCACAATGTATGAGCTCTACAATGTCTAGGCACTCCAATGTTCTGGGCACTATAATTGTAATGTTGCAATTTTCACTCAGTAGCTTGTTTATGAAAAAAAAACCATGATGTCAAAACTGCCACTACATCTGTGGATAAATTCCAAGCGGGGTTTATCTTGGAAAATGGGGTCACTTGACTTGGATTCGGCTCTTCTGGTACTTAGGGACTCTGTATGTGGATTCTGAAAACTTTTCTGGGAAAATTTGTGCACCAAGTGTCAAATAGTGTTCCTTCCCTCCAAAAACTCACTGAGTGACTAAGCAGGACAGTAAAGAAACACGTGTGGGGTGTTGCCACATGTAGCAGAAATTGTGTGATACATTTTGGTGCCATTTTTACCCATTTCCACATGTGAAAATACAAATTCTGGGGATAAAACAACATTTTTGTGGTAAAAAATGTAATTATTTTTTCTTCACCTCCCAATGGTATAGAATTCTATAATTTGGGTCAATCTCTATATTGTATTGTCAATTTCTTATATAATATTGGGTCAATATTCTATAAGTTGGGTCAATATGATTAGTGAACCCCTAGATTAATTATTGAGAGTTTTAGTTTTGAAATAGGATGACTTATAGGGAGTGTAACGGAGTCTCAACCCAGCCTGTTTTCATTGTTTATACTGTATTAATACCTACTTTAGCATTTCCTGTCCCACATCTGGTGGGGACATGTGTGCCTTTGTTCCTCTCTGCAGGGGATTTCCCTAATACATAACCCTGTAGACAGGATGGATACTGAGCAACTGTAACCTTCTTCATACTTTGAGCTATGTGTCGCAAATGTTTAAGGGGGTGGTTGTGAGCAGTTCTGCCCCCCTGGGGGGCTGATCCCAAGAGAGGTAAAACAATAAGTTACATCTTTGATTTGTTGGTTGATGCTGTGTCTTGTGAAGAGCTAGAATATGTTGCTGTGGTCTGATCCTGGTGCCTGAGTATGAACTATTGGAGATTGAAGATCAATTCCCTGTCATGAGATTGCTGCCACAAGGTTCCTGTCTTTAAGATTTGTAACAGCTCAGCAGTCTGCGTATTTTATATGTGATTCATTTCCTTTGGGACAGCAAGTGTTAATGTCAGTTTTCCCTTTGCTGGCAAGCTGCTGCCTTTGTTGGTCAGGTGATACGGTTTGGTGACCACTTCCCCTTTCTTTAAATAGTCACATGAACCTTCATCTGACATCGGTAAGAGAGTTCTCTATACAGACCTTGGTGGACTGAGGAGGTGTATTGCTGCTACTGAAGACCCGCTTTTGGTGCTGTCCTTTCTACTGTTGCCTGGAGTTTGGCAGCAGTATCAAGTAGCATATCCTTATTGTGTGCTTTTTGCCTGTGTGCTTTTAGTGTTTAGTGGGGATGACGAAAAGCTCATCCCATCCATTCACTACCTTGGGTCCAGATCAGGGTCAGCCAGTGTGAGGTATCCTGCTCGGAGCATAGGTAAGGAACCTGTCTAGGGTGATCAGTGGAGCTAGGGGCAAGCGGAAGGTTTGTCTAGGGGTCTCCACCTCCCCTTTCCCTAGATTCAGGGATTCCCTTCCCTATACTTCATGTGACATTATCACTGACCCTCTATTATATGAGGCCCGATGGCTTAATATAGACACAGCAACTGAAGAACACCGTAGTGGGTAAGATAATCAATGAATAGGAAGTGAATAATAAAAGAAGAGGCCTAAAAATACCTTTTAATTTGTTTGCTTAAAAATGAAATAATACTCATATAAACTATGTCCAATAAGGACCAGATAAAATATAAAAAAACAAACAGGTTATTCCGTCAATTGCATCATCATCTTCTCTCACACCTGCTGGATATTTCTGGGGAAATTGAGGACAATCTTTGGTCCGAGTTGTTAACCATAGGAGAGGGAGATGTATCTATCACCTCCTTATATGCCAAACTGCAACAGATTTGAGACCGCTAGCAAAGAGAAGATTTTTTAACAAATGGCCGAAACATTTAGCTGGCCCCGACCTCACCCAGAAGATTCTTGAGGGTTGGGGAATGGTTAGACAGTATATCACTAATGAGAGATGGAGAGATTCCCAATTCAGAATCATGCACGGTACTATTCAGGGTTTCAATATACCTCTGACTCAGACTAACCAGGGGAGATGGGTTCACTGTCCGAAATGTAAAGCATATATGACGGACCTGGAGCATGGTCTCTGGTCCTGCCCTGACTCACAAAGTTACTGAAGAAATGTGGAAATATGGGCCAGGGAAATTTGAGGAGATTCAGGAGGGCTGGATCCGATGCTCTGGATATTTCATTACCATGAAAACTCTGACATTGTTAGACAGCCGCACATATTATGGCATTCCATCGCACTTGTAGCAAAGAGGCTTCTCCTTCAATACTGGCTCAATGATAGACCCCCAGACTTGACTCAGGTCAGATCGACTTTACGACATACACTTACACTTGAATCTTTAGATACTTTACGTAATCCAAGTAAATTGGCAAAAAAATTTTTTCTCAAATGGAGAAGATTTATTGAAAAAGAGTTCACTGATGTGGAAATAAAGACCTTTATGCTACCCTTTTGGTCTTCAACCTGGTATGCATTGGAAGACTTAGGAGGTAGGGATGGGCGAGTCTACTCGCTAGGACTCGGGACTCGGCGATTCTGAAGGTACTCGCAGGACTCGTTACTCGGCGAATCTCCCAGCTTGGACTCGCACAGTGACGAGTCCAATGGAATTCAATGTCAATAAGCTTGACTCTTCACAGATACCCCCTGTCAGCAGCGAGTCTGAGCGATTCCGAGTCCTACGAGTCTACGATTCCGAGTCCTGTATACTGTATTCAGGAGTCGGACTCTCGAATACAGAATCTGTTATGTTCCGAGTCAGCACAGCGTGCGTGTTAGGTCAGAAAACTTGTGAAGATAGCCAATCATAGTCAGTAATGGCATAGCAAAGTTGGTTGTGTCAGGACTATGATTGGCTGCTGTCCATCGTGATGCCTATGTCATCTATGACAGGCAAGGCAGTATATAAGGCTTGTCCCCGCCATTTTGGCCACATTCCTGAGACGATCTGACCTAGTATAGGGAGAGAGAGATATATGCTGGAGCAGATCAGGGATTGTCAATGTAGGGAAGATTCCTTATATTAACCCAAAAAGCTCTTCTGAGAGCTAGGAGGAGGACGGAGTAGTGCTGTGTAGGCAGGCAGGCAGGCAGGGAGGGAAGGAAGGAGAAGCCTTAGAGTGCACACAGGACGGACCTCATAGCTTAGCTTACTCACTCAGCTTTGCTAACAGCTGCAGTCAGAGGCTTAGCTGAGGTGCTGTTTCCTTTTTGTTTTTGCACCAGATCGATTTTTGTTCCTAATAAGCCATAGAGCGTTATTTTTTCTGTGGCAGACCAGTGCGTTGCTGCTAGCACGTACACCACCTTAGGGAGTGTAGTGTGCGGCTTCACTGCCAAGTGTGAGCGCGCACACTTACCCCGCCAGCAAGTGACGCATTCAGCAACACCTAACCACATCTCGGTGGCTGTGCGCACTTCAAACCAATTTTTTAGGGAGTGTAGTGTGCGGCTTCACTGCCAAGTGTGAGCGCGCACACTTACCCCGCCAGCAAGTGACGCATTCAGCAACACCTAACCACATCTTGGTGGCTGTGCGCACTTCAAAACCAATTTTTTTAGGGAGTGTAGTGTGCGGCTTCACTGCCAAGTGTGAGCGCGCACACTTACCCCGCCAGCAAGTGACGCATTCAGCAACACCTAACCACATCTCGGTGGCTGTGCGCACTTCAAACCAATTTTTTTAGGGAGTGTAGTGTGCGGCTTCACTGCCAAGTGTGAGCGCGCACACTTACCCCGCCAGCAAGTGACGCATTCAGCAACACCTAACCACATCTCGGTGGCTGTGCGCACTTCAAACCAATTTTTTTAGGGAGTGTAGTGTGCGGCTTCACTGCCAAGTGTGAGCGCGCACACTTACCCCGCCAGCAAGTGACGCATTCAGCAACACCAAACCACATCTCGGTGGCTGTGCGCACTTCAAACCAATTTTTTTAGGGAGTGTAGTGTGCGGCTTCACTGCCAAGTGTGAGCGCGCACACTTACCCCGCCAGCAAGTGACGCATTCAGCAACACCTAACCACATCTCGGTGGCCGTGCGCACTTCAAACCAATTTTTTTAGGGAGTGTAGTGTGCGGCTTCACTGCCAAGTGTGAGCTCGCACACTTACCCCGCCAGCAAGTGACGCATTCAGCAACACCAAACCACATCTCGGTGGCTGTGCGCACTTCAAACCAATTTTTTTAGGGAGTGTAGTGTACGGCTTCATTGCCAAGTGTGAGCGCGCACACTTACCCCGCCAGCAAGTGACGCATTCAGCAACACCTAACCATATCTCGGTGGCTGTGCGCACTTCAAACCAATTTTTTTAGGGAGTGTAGTGTGCGGCTTCACTGCCAAGTGTGAGCGCGCACACTTACCCCGCCAGCAAGTGACGCATTCAGCAACACCAAACCACATCTCGGTGGCTGTGCGCACTTCAAACCAATTTTTTTTAGGGAGTGTAGTGTGCGGCTTCACTGCCAAGTGTGAGCGCGCACACTTACCCCGCCAGCAAGTGACGCATTCAGCAACACCTAACCACATCTCGGTGGCTGTGCGCACTTCAAACCAATTTTTTTAGGGAGTGTAGTGTGCGGCTTCACTGCCAAGTGTGAGCGCGCACACTTACCCCGCCAGCAAGTGACGCATTCAGCAACACCTAACCACATCTCGGTGGCTGTGCGCACTTCAAACCAATTTTTTTAGGGAGTGTAGTGTGCGGCTTCACTGCCAAGTGTGAGCGCGCACACTTACCCCGCCAGCAAGTGATGCATTCAGCAACACCTAACCACATCTCGGTGGCTGTGCGCACTTCAAACCAATTTTTTTAGGGAGTGTAGTGTGCGGCTTCACTGCCAAGTGTGAGCGCGCACACTTACCCCGCCAGCAAGTGACGCATTCAGCAACACCTAACCACATCTCGGTGGCTGTGCGCACTTCAAACCAATTTTTTTAGGGAGTGTAGTGTGCGGCTTCACTGCCAAGTGTGAGCGCGCACACTTACCCCGCCAGCAAGTGATGCATTCAGCAACACCTAACCACATCTCGGTGGCTGTGCGCACTTCAAACCAATTTTTTTTAGGGAGTGTAGTGTGCGGCTTCACTGCCAAGTGTGAGCGCGCACACTTACCCCGCCAGCAAGTGACGCATTCAGCAACACCTAACCACATCTCGGTGGCTGTGCGCACTTCAAACCAATTTTTTTAGGGAGTGTAGTGTGCGGCTTCACTGCCAAGTGTGAGCGCGCACACTTACCCCGCCAGCAAGTGACGCATTCAGCAACACCTAACCACATCTCGGTGGCTGTGCGCACTTCAAACCAATTTTTTTAGGGAGTGTAGTGTGCGGCTTCACTGCCAAGTGTGAGCGCGCACACTTACCCCACCAGCAAGTGACGCATACAGCAACACCTAACTCCAACTCGGTGACTGTGCATTCGTCAACAATGTCTCAAAAAAAAACAATTAACAAAAAGGATGTTGCAAAGGGACAGGGACGAGGTCGTGGCCGCAGCAGTCTTGCCCAAGAAGGCACTGGTACAAGTACACAGCCTAGGATTGATAGAACGTCCTTTTTTCTACCTAGAACTCCCAGTACTCAAAAAAAACGTGTGTTGAGGCCGGATGAGCATGACAAGATAACATCTTGGATGGCTCAGACGCCCTCGACCACTGGTTCTTGCAGTACGCAATCATCCGTGGCAAGACATTCTAGTGTCGCTACAGACAATGCAGCGCCATCCAATCCTCAAAGTCTTCATATTGCCTCAACCCATCGGCAGCCAGAGGAAAATTTGGATATGGACCTTGGTCACTCGGATGACTTATTCGGTTCTTATCAAGGGGTTTCTTTGTCACTGCCTGACGAGATACTTGAAGTAGACGAAATGTCTACTCATGGCCAAAGTTTGGAAGCACCGCGTCCTGAAGAAAGACACTTTCACGAAATGCAAACAGTATCTCAGGAGGTGGATGATGATGAGGATGATGAGACACACATCTCATCTGGCCAGCCTGCTCAGTCAGTTTATCCAGAATCCTTTGAACTGGAAGGGGTGGATGATGACACCACAGATCCTACCTGGATTGCTGAATTGCATAGCCAAGAGAGCAGCCAGGAGGACGAAAGTGGCTATGTACCACTGGCAAAATCACAAAGGCGTACTGTCTCCAGAACACAAACTGTGAGAACAGTTGCCCAAATAGCGTCAACTGTGGCACAAACTGTACCCACTGTTGCACAAACTGCAAACACAGTTGCCCAAAATGTGTCCACAGTTGGTGTTGAACAGAGTCATCCTCCTCTTCCTCCAATTAAAAATAAAGGACGAACAGCCAGTGTGTGGCAATTTTTTAAGGATAGCCCAACAGTACCAAATATGGTTATCTGTAAGATGTGCCAGGCAAGGCTTAGCAGAGGCACAGTAAAAGGAAACCAGAGCACCAGCAGTATGCTCAAGCATATGTCTCTTAAGCACCCAATTCAGTGGGCACCCTATCAGGGTTCAAAATCAGTGCCTTCTGATCCAAACACTTCCAGGCCACCTCAGATCCATCCTTCACCAGCAAGTGTTCAGGCTTCAGCTCCTGCTCAAGCGTACTCCTCCCAAGGTGCTTTACAAGACAGACATGACAGTAGTCAATCCTCTTGTCAGTCTGGTCCAAACGTGCAGTTGTCTGTGCCACAGCTGTATGAAAGACAGTGGAAGTTCCAACCGACACACCCATATTCCCAAAAAGTGACTGTGAAAATAGCCAAGTTGTTAGCTGTGGAAATGCTGCCGTTTAGGCTTGTGGGTACAGAGTCTTTTCGGGAGTTGATGGCTGAGGCAGCACCACGATACTCTGTACCCAGCCGCTACTTTTTCTCACGTAGTGCCGTTCCCGCCTTAGACCAGCACGTGGTTAACAACTTAAAACGTGCTTTAACAAATGCTGTCACCGCAAAAGTCCACCTAACAACGGACACGTGGACAAGTAGTTGTGGACAGGGCAGATACATTTCACTAACGGCTCACTGGATCAACCTGGTGGAGAGTGTCCCAACTTCTAAAACTGTACCATCTGACATACTACCAACTCCACGAATAGCGGGCCCAACATCATTCCGGGTGTCTGCCTCCTCATATATGTCTAGTGCCCAATCGGCTTCTGCCACTTCCTTGTCCACTGCTGAGCCTCACGCACCATCACGTCCGAGTTGGGAGCTTTGCAGTACTGCTTCTGCAAGGCGACAACAGGCTCTTCTGAAGCTTATCTGCCTAGGTGACACACGTCACACTGCAACAGAGTTGTGGAAAGGTCTCAAGCAACAGACCGATGAGTGGCTGGCCCCACTGGAACTACAACCAGGTCTAATTGTGAGCGATAATGGTGCAAACCTTGTGGCGGCAATAAAGCACGGTAAACTTGTACATGTACCTTGCATGGCTCACGTCCTGAACCTGGTAGTTCAGAAATTCCTCAAAATATACCCAGAGTTACCTGAGCTACTGGATAAGGTGAGGCGAATTTGCGCCCACTTTAGACATTCGTCCACAGCAGCTGCAAGTCTTTCAGCCCTTCAAATCCAATTTATCTTGCTGAAACACCGGCTAATTTGCGACATGCCTACGCGATGGAACTCCACCTTCCATATGTTGGCAAGGTTTAATGAGCAGCAGAAGGCAATAGCGGAATTTCAGCTGCAACATGCCCGTCAACCCGGAAGTCATACCACACACATCAGTACTTTCGAGTGGGTCTGGATCGCTGACCTTTGCGAGTTGCTGGATAACTTCGAATACTGCACTAAACTTGTCAGTGGGGATCAGTCGATTATCAGTCTCACCATACCCATGCTCTGCCTGCTCCAAGAATCCCTAATGAATCTCAAAACAGATGCTTTGAGAGCCCAGCGGATGGCTATGGAGCCAGAATTGAACATCGCTGATCCTAGCCACCCAAGCCAATATCAGCAGGCTACATTGGTTCAGGAAGATGGTGATGAGGGTGATGATGAAGAAGATTTATTTTTCTCTGGTACTGATGTGAACCCTGATGGGACTCCCAACCCTACGTTTATGTCGGTACAGCATGGGTGGGCTGAAGAGGAGGAGGCGGACACCGATTTAGAGGCCACGACGCGTAGTGATCTTCATTCTGTTGTAACAGAGGAGATGAGTCTTTGCAGCTTAGCACACATGGCTGAAGTAATGTGTCAATGTGTCTCCAAAGATCCACGTGTCATACACATCTATGACAGCGACCTCTACTGGTTGTCAACGTTTTTGGACCCACGGTACAAAGACAAATTTCAGTCGCTGCTGTCGCACTCATCCAGGGGCTTAACGATGGATAATGTAAAGAGGGTTCTTCTTGATATTTTGCTGGCAATATCACCGTCTGAATCCGCTATACATTGAAGAACCAGCTCTTTGCAACAGCAGCCTTTGGTTGGGACACAAACGCCATCAATGACAAGAAGAGGTGGGGGTAAGATGTCCGCCAACTGGGCGATGTTCAACAGACCTTCCAATCAAGAACGGAATTTGCCTACGGTCACCTTGAGTAGGAGACAACAATTGTCCAACATGGTGCAGCAGTATCTCAGTGACAGTACCAGCTTCCTAACCGACCCTTCTGTACCCTTTAATTACTGGGTTTCCAAGCTGCACACTTGGACTGAGCTGTCATTGTATGCCTTGGAGGTGCTGGCATGCCCAGCTGCTAGTGTGACATCAGAGCGTGTTTTCAGTGCCGCTGGGGGTATAGTCACTGATAGAAGGTCCCGCCTCACCACAGAAAATGCCGACAGGCTCACTCTAATTAAATTAAACAAGGATTGGATATCATCACAGTTCCTAAGCCCTCCAGACGACAGTACACAATCCTAGATTAACCTAATCATAATTTATATGATTGGGATATTGCGCTGTTAACAATATGCCCATTTTGGACAGGAATTAATGACATGTCCCTTAGCTCTGTTGATTTCATTAGGCACCCAGTCCAAGCAATAATATGCTATGGGCCAAGCGCCCTGCTTTATGTAAAAAAATACTTTATGAAGCCCTTTGGGCTAATTTTTTGAGCCACCCAGGCTAACAAGCTTATCATGGTTTTGGAGACACCCTGGCTACCAAGCTTTTCATGGCCCTTAGGCCTGCATTTATACCAAAAATGTCAAACAGCCCCTTGGGCTAATTTTTTGAGCCACCCAGGCTAACAAGCTTATCATGGTTTTGGAGACACCCTGGCTAACAAGCTTTTCATGGCCCTTAGGCCTACATTTAAACCAAAAATGGCAAACAGCCCCTTGGGCTAATTTTTTGAGCCACCCAGGCTAACAAGCTTATCATGGTTTTGGAGACACCCTGGCTAACAAGCTTTTCATGGCCCTTAGGCCTGCATTAATACCAAAAATGGCAAACAGCCCCTTGGGCTAATTTTTTGAGCCACCCAGGCTAACAAGCTTATCATGGTTTTGGAGACACCCTGGCTAACAAGGTTTTCATGGCCCTTAGGCCTACATTTATACCAAAAATGGCAAACAGCCCCTTGGGCTAATTTTTTGAGCCACCCAGGCTAACAAGCTTATAATGGTTTTGGAGACACCCTGGCTAACAAGCTTTTCATGGCCCTTAGGCCTGCATTAATACCAAAAATGGCAAACAGCCCCTTGGGCTAATTTTTTGAGCCACCCAGGCTAACAAGCTTATCATGGTTTTGGAGACACCCTGGCTAACAAGCTTTTCATGGCCCTTAGGCCTACATTTATACCAAAAATGGCAAACAGCCCCTTGGGCTAATTTTTTGAGCCACCCAGGCTAACAAGCTTATAATGGTTTTGGAGACACCCTGGCTAACAAGCTTTTCCTGGCCCTTAGCCCTGCATTAATACCAAAAATGGCAAACAGCCCCTTGGGCTAATTTTTTGAGCCACCCAGGCTAACAAGCTTATCATGGTTTTGGAGACACCCTGGCTAACAAGCTTTTCATGGCCCTTAGGCCTACATTTATACCAAAAATGGCAAACAGCCCCTTGGGCTAATTTTTTGAGCCACCCAGGCTAACAAGCTTATCAGGGTTTTGAAGACACCCTGGCTAACAAGCTTTTCCTGGCCCTTAGCCCTGCATTAATACCAAAAATGGCAAACAGCCCCTTGGGCTAATTTTTTGAGCCACCCAGGCTAACAAGCTTATCATGGTTTTGGAGACACCCTGGCTAACAAGCTTTTCATGGCCCTTAGGCCTGCATTAATACCAAAAATGGCAAACAGTTCCTTGGGCTAATTTTTTGAGCCACCCAGGCTAACAAGCTTATCATGGTTTGGGAGACACCCTGGCTAACAAGCTTTTTATGGCCCTTAGGCCTACATTTATACCAAAAATGGCAAACAGCCCCTTGGGCTAATTTTTTGAGCCACCCAGGCTAACAAGCTTATCATGGTTTTGGAAACACCCTGGCTAACAAGCTTTTCCTGGCCCTTAGCCCTGCATTAATACCAAAAATGGCAAACAGCCCCTTGGGCTAATTTTTGGAGCCACCCAGGCTAACAAGCTTATAATGGTTTTGGAGACACCCTGGCTAACAAGCTTTTTATGGCCCTTAGGCCTACATTTATACCAAAAATGGCAAACAGCCCCTTGGGCTAATTTTTTGAGCCACCCAGGCTAACAAGCTTATCATGGTTTTGGAGACACCCCGGCTAACAAGCTTTTCCTGGCCCTTAGCCCTGCATTAATACCAAAAATGGCAAACAGCCCCTTGGGCTAATTTTTGGAGCCACCCAGGCTAACAAGCTTATCATGGTTTGGGAGACACCCTGGCTAACAAGCTTTTTATGGCCCTTAGGCCTACATTTATACCAAAAATGGCAAACAGCCCCTTGGGCTAATTTTTTGAGCCACCCAGGCTAACAAGCTTATCATGGTTTTGGAGACACCCTGGCTAACAAGCTTTTCCTGGCCCTTAGCCCTGCATTAATACCAAAAATGGCAAACAGCCCCTTGGGCTAATTTTTGGAGCCACCCAGGCTAACAAGCTTATAATGGTTTTGGAGACACCCTGGCTAACAAGCTTTTTATGGCCCTTAGGCCTACATTTATACCAAAAATGGCAAACAGCCCCTTGGGCTAATTTTTTGAGCCACCCAGGCTAACAAGCTTATCATGGTTTTGGAGACACCCTGGCTAACAAGCTTTTCCTGGCCCTTAGCCCTGCATTAATACCAAAAATGGCAAACAGCCCCTTGGGCTAATTTTTGGAGCCACCCAGGCTAACAAGCTTATCATGGTTTTGGAGACACCCTGGCTAACAAGCTTTTCATGGCCCTTAGGCCTACATTTATACCAAAAATGGCAAACAGCCCCTTGGGATAATTTTTCGAGGCACCAATCCTATGCCTGCATCGTGGGCGTTGCTTGTACTATCATCCTGCTGGAGCCTGTTGAAGGGTCCCACTGTACGCTCCATAGAAAACGCGTAGACGCGATGTGTAGCATGTAGACGTCCCAACCTCTCACATGTGTGTTCATAGTCTTGTTGCCATACCGAGGCATAAAGTAACCCCCCAAACACAGGCACTGTTTGTCAGCAACAGTTGTATGTGGAGTCATGATTTGACACTTAGTAACCAAGGTGACTTCATGCGCCATGCGGGCCGTAAAGTACTTGCTAATGATGCTCTCTCCCCTGTCCCCCACGCCAAATGTCTCGGGGTAATCCTTGACTCCTCCCTCTCCTTCAAGCCCCACCTGTAGTCCCTAACCAAGTCCCTGTGACTCCAACTCAAAAATATTTAACCAATTCGGTCGTTCCTCAATCCTGACACTGCTGAAACACTCATAAATGCCCTCATCATCTCCCGCCTTGACTACTGCAACCTCCTTCGCATAGGTCTCACTGCCAACTCTCTTGCACCTCTCCAATCTATACTAAACTCTGCTGCCCGACTAATCCATCTGTCCTCACGCTACTCCCCTGCCTACCCCCTCTGCCAAGCCCTTCACTGGCCCCTCCGCCCCACAGAGAGCTCACTTTAAAACACTGACCATGACATTCAAAGCCTTACACAACCTATCCCCACCATACATCTCCGACATGATCTCCCGATACCATCCCTCACGCAACCTGCGTTCATCCCAAGAAATTGTCCTACAGTCCACCCTCATCTCCTCTTCCCACAACCGCATACAGGATTTCTCCCGGTCATCCGCCATGCTCTGGAACTCCCTGCCCCACCTCATCAGTCAGTCGCCTACCCTGTGAACCTTCAAGAGACACCTAAAGACTCACCTCTTCCGACAGGCCTACAACCTGCCATGAGACCCCGCTACACGCCCCACGACCGACACCTTCCCCACCCTATTGTATCCCCACCCACCCCTCGTAGAATGTGAGCCCACGCTTACAGGGTCCTCTACTCTTGTACCTGTATGACCTTATTGTCTATGTTTATTGTACTTGTCCTTGTCTACCTTTTCCTCATGTAAAGCGCCATAGAACCTATCGGCGCTATATAAATAAATAATAATTATAATAATTATGATGACTTGAAGCCCACCCACAAAAAAAACTACACATTCATTCCTTGAAAAAAGACAGACACAAAGCTGTTTTTTAAAACTGTGTTTCAAAAACAAAATGGCAACACTGGTTGGACATTCCCAAAAATACAACCTTTTAAAATTAAAGTATTAACCAACAAATGGAGCCCTACAGGTCCTGGTAGGTGGGCTGTCCGTCTTCTAAAAGGTCAAGGGCCCCACGTATGGCCTGGCCGAACCCTTCAGGGTGGATCCTCTGCACAGGTGTAGGGAACGCTGGTAGGTCCCTGTTAGGTGGCCACTGGCGGTGAGGCAAATGCGGTATAGCCCTGTGGGGTGGCACATGGCTGTCCCGTGTTGTGGGCCTGCCTAGCCTGTTAGAGGCCGATATTTTCCACCCATCCAAATATTGGAAAACATCACCTGGGTCGTTAGTGGGCTGACAGGCTTCAAGCACTATCTGTAATGCTGACCTTGCCCGCAGTAGCCTGTCAAATGGAATATTATCCATGAATGGTATTATACTGTGGGCAAAGTCAGCATTACTCTGTTTAACACTTGAATGAGGTGACCCCGGGATCGGACCATAAGCTGGCCCTGCCGCTGGTGGCGGCGGTGGTGGTGCTGGCCCTGCCGCTGGTGGCGGCGGTGGTGGTGCTTGCCCTGCCGCTGGTGGCAGCGGTGGTGGTGCTGGCCCTGCCGCTGGGGGCGGCGGTGGTGGTGCTGGCCCTGCCGCTGGTGGCGGTGGTGGTGGTGGTGGCGGCGACGGCGGTGGTGGTGGTGATGGCCCTGCCGCTGGTGGCGGCGGTGGTGGTGCTGGCCCTGGCGCTGCTGGCGGCGATGGTGGTGGTGGTGGCGGCGACGGCGGTGGTGGTGGTGGCGGCGGCCGTGGTGGTGGTGGTGGGTTTTCTCCACACCGCCTTCTGTTTGGAGGTGGAGGGTTAGCAGCACGCCGCCCTCTGTAGTAAGCTTCTCTGTGGGTAAAGTAAAAAAAAATTTGGTGAATGCATTGCATTTGGAAACATAATAATACATAATTCCATAATAATACATAATTTTTCCCCCCCTGATTACCAGACACCCCCCCCCATCCCATCTAATCTAGACGATCAATAACACCAATGGTTCACATGAAAAAAAAAAGTCCCCCTGACTTCACTTTTAACTTGACATACTTAATTTACAAAACTTTTAGCTTATATCATCTATATAAAGCAGGGAAGGGGTTGAAACGTATACAATATATATATATAATCTATTTATATAATCGGGAGTTTGAAATTCCGGCACTGTAGCCGAATCCCAAACTCCTTAGCGTCACTGCGAGCGGAGACGCGTATGCGCCTTGGCGAGCCGCAGACGCTTAACTCACACAGCCGCTATAGCGTTTTCTCGAGCGGCCTCGCGCCCTCCGCTCACAGCAAGACCTGCGCCCCTGACAGCGCCCCATCCGCCCCGGCATGCTGGCATTTGTACTTCCCCCGTCTGTGCACCCACAGGTCTTAGCAGATCACTGATGCTGACAGCGGGGGGGGACAACACAGACAATCAAATCAGGAGGAGGTCAGTGTCAGGAGGAGATGACAGCCGCCCGCCGGGGCCTGTGACACTGCAGAGGTCACAGCGGGGCTGTGTGTGCGGACAACGGGGAGGCCGGGGGCTACGGACGTACCGGACACGTCCTCTGCTCCTGGAGATCTGCCGCGGGTCCGCGCTCGCAGCATATCTGACGCAGGAGCCGCGCTCACCCCGCCCACACCACGCCCTCTGCCAAACAACCCACACCTCTCACTAACCTCCTGCAGCTGACCACACCCCATGTTTACCTTTGCCATGATGTCATTCAGCTGCGGCCGCTATCTTTAATAAGGTCAGTAATGATGGCAGTAATCGGATCTCTGCTCCCTCTAGCACGCCCCAACACTGTAGTACCATCTATTAACCCTATTCTCATCACCTATATACTCTGCTACCCACAGAGCCGCCTGTATACTCTGCTACCCACAGACCCGCCTGTATACTCTGCTACCCACAGAGCCGTCTTTATACTCTGCTACCTCAGACCCGCCTGTATACTCTGCTACCCACAGAGCCGCCTGTATACTCTGCTACCTCAGACCCGCCTGTATACTCTGCTACCCACAGAACCGCCTGTATACTCTGCTACCCACAGAGCCGTCTTTATACTCTGCTACCTCAGACCCGCCTGTATACTCTGCTACCCACAGAGCCGCCTGTATACTCTGCTACCTCAGACCCGCCTGTATACTCTGCTACCCACAGAGCCACGTGTATACTCTGCTACCCACAGAGCCGAATTGGAACCTAATGTATATATTAATAAATAATACTAATTGTACACAACAGTGCTGCAGACACATACCTTGGCATACGGGCCACCGGGTGAAGGAAGGACAGCCGGTCGTAAAAATGGTAGTGGTTGAGCAATGGAGCGGCTCCCGGTTCTCTTTCTGAGTACTGCCGGTACTGCTTCCTATGCTGGTCCCGGCAGCTCCTCCACCGTTTTTTAAGATGGTCAACTGTGAAATGATTTCAAACCGGGTTTAGAGATGTGTAATATTTGAAACAACAAAAGTATGTGTACAAATCAACAATAACATTTTATTCATTTTGTGTGTGTAATGTGTATACAAGGCACAGTGACACGACAGTGTGGAACATCATCAACAGCATTACGGACATTGAGCTCACGTGGCCACAATCACAAATGAGGCAGGACACATGTCAACGCATAGAGAATGTAATAGTGCGGGCACCAGACTCTGGTCATTAGTGGTATTTATATACACCCAACCCCTTGGCCGTAAGAGCCAGGAGGATCAGACCTTAAACTAAGTGTACTGTTGCGACCCCATCCAAATATAGGCAACTATGCGGTGGAGCATGATAACACATTCAGGGTCCTGTATACCCTGCTATGGGGGCCCTGTATTCCCACTGCTGGGGGCCCTGTAAACCCACTGGGCCACTGTCTACCCACTGCTGGGGGCCCTGTATACCCACTGCTGGGGGGGCCTGTACACACACTGAGGGCCCTGTATACAGGGACTGACTGGCACCCTACAGTTTGGGTGGCAACCCTCCCTCACCGGCCCGACACAGGTGAGGACGGGGGGTGGGTGATGACTGGCGGCCGCCTCACAGTCACCGCAGCTCCCGCATTCTCCTATGGCTCGCTCCCAGCCGCAGCCTCGCGCTCCTCACAGCCGCTTGCTAACAGTCGCAGCCGCACGCCACTCACAGACGCTCACTCCCGGACGCAGCCGCGCGCTGATGACTTCATCGCGCGGCCAGGAGCTTCCGTTTCCGCCTGCTGCTTCAGGGACATGCAGATTATTCAGGCTCCTGCAGCCGCATGACCCGTGGCACCTGGGCCAGTCCGCCCCTGCCTGTATACCACAATATGGGGGCATGTATACCCATCTGGGGGCCTGTATACTCTGCAGGGGGAGGTGTATACTCTGCTGGGGGGCTGTCTACCAGTGATAGCCGCTGTATACCAGGATGGCGGTCAATATGTTTTCACAGTTTTTGGGGCAAAAATAGGGGGGTCGGCTTATACACGGGTCGGCTTATACACGAGTATATATACAGTAAATGCAATATATAACGTGTGAACTCATTTAAATTACTTAGATTGCTCTGTTCCTCATGGTCACTCCGATGGAACGCAGGGAACATCTCTTGGGCGATCTCTCTCCAGGCTGTATTAATTTGGGTCGTATCCCCATAGTCAGGATCTGTAGGGAGCCATAGAAATGGACGAGCCTCCACAAGTGCAATAAGACGCAGTGTCTTCACCGTGCCACGGCCTGCTGCCATGATTGCAATGATGAATGGATTGCTCTGTGTGTGCGCCTGTCAGCGCGACTCGTTTCCTGTTTCCTTAAAGCATGGTGTGTGCTGGAGAATCGCTTCCCTCGCATCATCGGCTCCAAGCCTCAAAATAAGAGAAAAACCAGCGAGTTTGGACTCGCACACTTTCAGAGACACATCAGCGAGTTGTAAATGTCATTATTCGCTATTACTCGGTTCCCTATTCATTAACATTGGACTCGCTGGACTCGCAACGAGTCCCGAGTCCTTGACTCGGACTCGTTGGGGTCTTGCGATTCCGAGTCTTTTAGGACTCGCCCATCTCTATTAGGAGGGACTTTAGGTAGATTGCGTTGTTCAGTATAAAGGATGCATTCGAGTTTTGCTACACTGTATTATCAGAAAATGAATACTTTCTTTTTTCAGTTATGTTTGACAACAGTTGGGGATATTCTCTAGGGTTGGGCAAGGGGAGGGCTAAAGGGAAGATGATGTTTATTATAACTTCCAGAGATATGAAATCGATTTTGAATGTTTTTGGACATTATGTGTTGTACTAATGTTTACTATTCATATTCTGTATCCTGACATCTGAAGATATGTTCATACTTTTGAAAATCAATAAAAATGATGGTTCAAAAAAAAAAAGCAAACAGGTTTGAGATATCACAGAATCTGCGACTAAGATCAAACAGACAGTGACTGAGTATTCTGAAAAATTAACTCACAAGTTCCTAAATAGTAAACCACATCTACCAAAAAAATCTGTAAATTTTAACCTTTTTGGTTAATGTGGAAGTATATTAATACGCATAGATAAGTAATGATAATATCTGTGTGATATCTGTACAGGGAACTTAACTTGACCTAATAATTTGTCAGAAAATTGATAAGATGTGCTACTATAGATAAATTGGACTGTCTCACCCATCTGATGGATATTTGAGAAATCCTTGCCAGATTCAGAATTCTTACATAATGGAAGTGTTGCTTTTATTTGTAGCGACACACATTAAGTCAATAGGCAGAATCCATAAATGCAGTTTTGTTGGAATCAACTTGTCAGGGGAGTAAGCCAATATAATTCACTGGCCAAAAGAATAATATTTCTTTTTAGGATCTTGCATCACAAAATGTGCACATGACAACAGCTACTGAATTCCATGCTGTGCCCCGACCCAATGTTCTATAATTCTGTGAATCGCTTGTGGGTTTAAAAAGTTCACTTCACATCTAGATGGATTTCTTGAGAAGTGAAGTTTCCAAAATGGGGTTAGTTGTGGGGGATTTCCACCATTTGGGCATGTTAGGGGCTCTGCAAACATAACATGTCATCCGCTATCTATTCCTGCCAATTTTGGCCCCCAAAAGTCAAATGGAACTCCTTACATGAAAATAAAACATTTGGAGCTAAAAAACATTTTTGTGGGAAAAATGTATTGTAATATATTGTAAGGATTTACTCAGGAATCTAATAGCTTATAGGAGCACAGACACTCTGAATCCAAGTTTAAAGGTGAACAATACTGTATCATAGGATAACTAGACATAAATATTAAAAGTCTGAAAATTGTGAAAATTTCAAGATTTTGTAAATTTTTCGATATTTTCATAAACAAACGCAAATCATTTCAACCAAAATATACCACTAACATAAATTATGTTTCCAAAAAAATCTCAGAATCACTGGGGTATGTTGACATTTTCCAGAGGTATTACGACAAAGTGACAGCAGTCAGAATTGTAAAATTTGGCCTGGTCAGGAAGGGGAAAACAGGCCTCATGTTATTTAAGATTTGTAAGGTATAATTGTAAAATTCAGCTTGATCGAGAAGATGAAAACTGCCTTCGAGTTATTTAAGATTTCTAAGATATGTAAGATTTGAATACTGAAACATTTCACAATCTAAACACAACTGCCCAAGTATGTTTTGCAGGTAGGTCATAATATATGCAGGTTTAAAGAAGTTGTTCGACCCCAAAATCAAAACAATGTTTTAAGCTAATCTGAGCTGCATTGTAATATACAACACCCCTATAAAAAAAAAGTTTGTTTCTAAGAGCTTGGACACACTCTCCGAGTTACATACGAGTTTGACGTAAAAGACTCGGAACAGGCTGGAGCAATAACCCTGAACGGCTTCTCTGTCTCTGGACGAGGAATGACAGCTGCTTGTGTTTCTGTGCAGCATCGCATTCCCCATCCACAGAGAGAGAAGCAGTTCAGGGTCACTGCTCCAGCATGTTCCGAATCTCGTCCATCAAACTCGGATGAGTGTGTCCGAGCCTTAACTTTGTTTCCTCCTGAATTCTCACTTGATTCCTAGAACACACTTTGTTTACTTGTGGTTCAACCAAACTGAACAGTATGTCACTGAGCTTGGTTGCCTAATTCACAACCAGCAGATTCTTGGACAAAGTGCTTCGGTGTCCGCGCTGCTGCTCCGGGATCAAAGAAACATAGACACAGGAATGTCTGGTACAGCTACAGCCTTTATTTTCCGACGCGTTTCGGAGCCTCCTCCCGAGCTCCTTCCTCAGGGAACATCCTCCTGAGGAAGGAGCTCGGGAGGAGGCTCCGAAACGCGTCGGAAAATAAAGGCTGTAGCTGTACCAGACATTCCTGTGTCTGTGTTTCTTTGATCCCGGAGCAGCAGCGCGGACACCAAAGCACTTTGTCCAAGAATCTGCATCTCGACCACGGTCACCGTTGGGAGTGCGGTCCCTGCAGCAGCTGCTTGTACGCTTTTCTACCAGTTGTGGGTTTCACAACTGCTAAAGGTGAGCAATTCCACATCAACAAGTGAATGTGTTTAATTGAGATAAGACCCTATATGCGCATTCTTTCTTTCACTAATTCACAACCAGAGCTGATCCCACCCAGCCTCAGTGCCCAGCACCGCCCACTACACACTCATTGCTGTGAGTAAGCTGATCGCTATCATCATTCCAGCATCGTACATAACACAAACAGTGATCCTTTGTCCTGCATTCACATTCTCTGCAGCCAGTGCTGCTAGCAGAAAATCCAGCAGCAGATGGGTTAATATCTCCTGACTTCGCTGAAAGCACTGGTGGAGGAGGAGGAATCATTGAAGTGTCCAGGGAACACAGCATCCAGCAGAAGTGAAAGTGCAGCGAAGGAGACATTTGGTAATAAGAGCCACAGCACACAGAGCCCCCCTCCCCCAGATATCCAATTGTCTGGGTGCTGCTGGGTGTCCCTACATACAGCCTCCAACAGCTCCTCGCTACTCAGAGTCAGCAGGCATGAGCTGAGTTAGTAGGAGGGGGCCGGCTGCTGTCACTCACAGGGCGGGGAATAACCTTCAGCTCTGGTGTCGGGACGTGACATCACAGGAAGCAGCAAAAACACTGCAGGAGAGGTCATGTGACCTCTCCTGTCATTACCTGGCTGAGAGAGAAGGGCTAACAGCAGATCAGGTAGGTAATTACCATCTACCTACTTGTATCTGTGTAGTCCAATAGTGTAAAGATAGATTTAAGCCGGATAACCCCTTTAAGTACTTTCAATAACCATGCATATCCATGATATCAATCATGTGAATAAAGAGGATCCACCATTATGCTAGTGCTGTTTGAAGGAGGAGGCTTCAATTTCAGCACACAGTTTTCATCTAGAAATGGCAGTTGAAGGGAAAATAGTTTTTAATGTACCCTCTTACCTCTTCTGATGTAGTTTGGTAAGTTCTTAGCATCAAAAAGGATAAGAAGCCCTACTTTATATAGATGTTATTATCTAATGGTACATTGCATAAATGCATTATATGTGGTGTATAGATAATATGACGGGAAACAAAGGTCACTGGAGGTTAGACCCACATCTGTGAAGCACTTATGACATATACAGAAGATATATCACATAAAAATACTTCCTTAAACTAAATACCAATATGGAAATTATTTAACTTACAGGGGCAACTAAAGGTTTTGCAATTTTCAATAGTGTGATTACATCTGTCTGGCTATTGTGATGCCATTTTCCTGGTGATTTTAGGCTAGGGTCACACTTGAGCCTTGGAAGCACCAAAAGCTAGCGTTTTTCACAAGTGCAAATTATGAAAAACAATAGCGTTAACGCCTCCATAGGCTCCCATGCAAAAAACGCATGATCAAAATGCAACACTTTTGACGCTAGGCGTTTTTGCTAAAGCACCCAAAAGCGAGGTAAGCAACGTTTTTGGGGGCGTTTGCAAAAACACATGCTTTTTTTAACATGGGAGCCTATAACGCATGCCTTAACGCTAGCGCTAAATTGGAAAACAAAGCCACAAAAATGGCAAAGGCAAAAAAATGCTGACATGAACGCATCCTTGCAAAGGATGCCCCTTCCTATTGTGACCCTAGCCTTAGTAAACCGGAAGCAAATAGTTCTCAGCTTTAAGGATGAAAATTGTGTTGGACATTGTTTTATCTTTTTATGTGTTACTTTTCCACATTTGCTGGGCCAAATGCTTTGCATATTTTGTTACAGGGAGTCTAGTTTTGCCTACATTTTTTTTTACTTTATATCTGTTTGTGTGTTTTTTGGTTAAAACATGGCAAAGACAAAGCCAAATCACCAGATTTCAAAAAGCTTATTATTATGAGAGTGAAGTCAAGCAAAAGCCAAAAAGTGGTAGCTAAGGAATTCAACTATTCCAAGAGTTGTGTCAAATCAACAAGGAATATGGGGTCAAAGTGAGTCATCAAAATTCCAGCAAGACAATGAATCTGAGCACACATCCAATTTAGTAAAAAATTGGTTAGCAAAGAAAAATGTTTGCCTGTTGCAATGGCCAAGCCAATCACCCGATTTACACCCTGTACTGCACCTTTGAGATTAGTTGGGGCCTGTCTTCATAGCAATAAAGATAAATTGTTTGCAGATTTGCAAATGGGATAGTGCAAGATCCTTCAAGATGTCTTGAAACCCTAGTGGCTTCATTGCCACCCTGTTGTATGTCGTAATTAAAGCAAAAGGTTATGCTAAAACATACTAAGTTATGACATTGTAAACAATGAATTACTTTCTATGTTGTGGTTAATAAATAGTATATGCAAAACGTTTGGTAGTTTTCTTTAAATAAATGACCATGCCAGTATTTACAACCATTTTTGGTTAAAATGAAGGTCTTGCATGATGACAACTTCATGAACTTTCAATTCATCACCAGGAAAAGGGCCTCACAACAACCAGACAGAAGTAATCACACATCAAAAAAGGCGAAACGTTTGGTTGCCATTGTAGGTTATGACCTAAGATTAGTGCCTTTGTTATGTCCTAAAAGACTTATTGAATGGCAAAATATGGGATCTACATATATGTTATGCTACAGATTTGGCACGATGATTGCCTTTTCGAAGGTTTAAAATGTTGTGCTTATATACAGTGCTAGACAAAAGCTTGAAAATACCAATTTATGCAATGATTTTCCTTGTTTATATTGGGTCTTGCACATTCTAGACTCAGACTAAAGGAAGTAATACCACAAATGAATACCATGGGCAGGTGGTTCAGTGGATAGCATTGGTGCTTTGCAGCATTGGGTTCCTGGAACAAATCCCACCAAAGACAATTGCAACAATTTTCATGTTCTCCCTGTGTTTGCATGAATTTCCTTCGGGTGCTCTGGTTTCTTCCCTCATATTGATAGGGAACTTTAGATTGTGAGTCCCAATAGAGACTGTGATGATTATGTCTGTAAAGGAGCTGTGGAATTATTTGTGCTATAAAAGTGAATAAAATAAATAAAGGAACACCCAGGGCCGTATCTAGGGGGGATCTGGGGGTGAATTTGCACCGGGCGCAAGCAGGCAGGGGGCGCTGTCAAGCCTCCTGCTGCAGCGCCTGAGGAGTCTCCCCCACGGCCGCATATTGCGCCCTTCCCCCCGCTGTGGGAGTCGGCTATTCTCTCTCCCGCGGTCAGCTGACCGCGGGAGCAAAGACTCGGCGGCCGCTGGCTCCTGCAGTCCATGTACAGGCATCTATCAGACGCCTGTACCATGGAAGCAGCGTCTTCAGCCGCTGCCGCCCTGTTTCCCGCACTTCCGGGTCCTCAGCTCAGTCAGCTGCGTGATCAGATCACCTGACCACGCTGCTGACGTCACAGCAGAGGCACCGAGTCAGAAGGCTGAAGACCGCTCCAGGAACAGAGCAGTAATGTAATTAGGAGAAGGGGAACAGAGTGGGGGGAGCGTGAGAGCAACATATTGGGGGTTGTGAGCAGAAAACTGGGGGAAGGGGGGGGGACATGAGCATACTTTGGGGGGAGTGTGAGCAGGAAACTGGGGGGTGGGGGGGAATGTGGGCAGCAAACTGGGGGGGAGAGTGTGAGTAGGAAACTGGGGAGGGGCTTGTGTGAGCAGCAAATTGAAGGGAGAGGGTGAGGAGAGTATGAGGAGTAAACGGGAGAGATGATGGTGGGAGAATATGTGATCCAAACTGGGGGGACAGCAAGGGGGCAGTATATGTGAGCCAAACAAGGGGGAGCAGGGTGGGGGCCATATATTTGAGCCAAACTGGGGGGGAGAGGGGGGGGGAGAGTATGTGGACCAAACTGGGGGGAGAGAGTGGGGGGAATATATGTGAACCAAAGGGGGGGAGGGGGAGGGGGGGCGCCAAACTGAAGTCTTGCCCCGGGTGCCAGAAAACCTAGATACACCTCTGGGAACACCTACAGAAGTAAAGAAACAAATGTTTGCAAGAAATCAGAATGTTTTCAACCATAGATTCAGTACCAAGATTTTACTCTACTGAAACCTTTGCATACCCTTGGCATTCTAACAAGCAGCTTCATAAGGTAGTCACTTGGAATGGCTTCCTAACAGTCTTGATTTCCAAGAGGTATTCAGCACTTTTTGCTTCTTTATTTTTACTCTGTGATCCAACTCATTCCAAATCATCTCAATAGTGAGGAAGTCAGGTGATTGTAGAAGCCATGTCATCTGATGCAACTCTCCATTCTTCTCCTTTTTGGTCACATAGCCCCTTTAGAGCCTAGAGATGTGTTTTAAGTCATTGTCCTGTTTCTAAACAATTGATAGTCCCACTAAGTTAAAACCAAAATGTAATGGTATGTTATTATGTAAATAAATCACCAAAAGTGTCACGAGCACTACTCTTACACACCGTTATACCTCTACCTCAATACTTCATGGTGGGCACCACACATGTAGAAACCATCACCCAACTATTTTTAAATCTTACAGAGACATGACAGCTGATAAAAAATCTCACATTTTGACTCATCAGACCATAGCAAAGATTTCTACTGATACAGTATCCAGTCCTTGTTTTTCTTTGCTTACACAGGTCTCTTATTCTTGGTTTTGGTCCTCAGGGGTGGTTTCTTGCAGCAATTATGGCATAAAGGCCTTCTTCTTACAGTGTCTTGTGGGCAGTAAATGTTAAGATGTGTCTTCTTGATGTTCATTGTGTAACAATTATCTTGATATTTCGGAACCTGATGACGTGGGACTGAAAACAGAGAATGAAACAAAGTTGGAATTCAAGAGTCTATATTCACATAGGTGAGCAAGCTTGCAGCAAAATTGAAATAAGTCCAAAACACATGTGGAGCAGAAGAAGTGAAGAAAGTAAATATAATGTATGAAGGAACTAGTCCTTAGTCCATACATAATTCAAATGCACATCATGCTCGAGGCTGTAACAGTCCTGCAAGAGTAGTGCACATTTGTAGCACAGTGCAGGTACATAGCAATATGTCCCAAATCAGTCTTAGACCAGGCTGCCCGCACTGCAACTAGAGTCCAAGGAGGAGAGTACACAAAACACTGTAGATCCAGGCTTACAAGGAGGGGAAGCAGACTGAAGGGTAGAGCAGGCAAGCTGAAGTGGTCCCACTCTATATCAAGGTTGTAGAAGGAAACATCCAGGGATCTGCAGCGAGGATCAGCAGAGAAGTCTAAAGAGGAGCAGATGTTGAACAGCCAGTCTAGAATAGAGCAGGAGCCGGGAAATAGCCAGTGGTTCTGTGAATCAGGCAGGAATAGCCCAAGGAGCAGGATCCAAAAGTACACACTGGAAGCAGCCAGATTGGATATAAAACATTTAAGCAAAGCATGGGTGAAGACCTGGAAGTTAAATAGACAGACAGTAGGAACCTCAAGGTTTTACTGTAGTTGTGGATGCCATCCTAAGAAAGGTAGCAAGGCACCAAAAGTTCAATAGACAGCCCAGAAACCTGACATTACTCGCAACTCAGAAGTGGCCTCAGGATGATCCTAGTCAGGTGTCTTTGAGTATCTTTTATTAAATCAAGGAATTCTTTGGGGTGCACTGATATTGATCACATGTTCACAGGAATTTTCCTCAGGTGGATACCCTTTCGAGTTTATGAGACACTGCAGCCAATTTTTGCGGATCCTTGAGTCAAGAATCTCATCCACCATAATTTGTTCCTGGGAATCCAGCACCACAGATTGAGGAGTGGGCGCAATTCATCTCTGGAAGGTATTTGAAAATACGGGTTGTACTATTGATACATGAAAAACTGGATGTACCTTTAAAGTTCTTAGCAACCTCAGTGGACAGGCCACCGAGCTCACATTACCACTGATCTTGAAAGGACCGAAGAGCTTTTGTCCCAATTTCTGTGAAGGAACATTTAATTTCAGATTCTTAGTGGACAACCACACTGAGTCTCCTACTTTGAACATAGGTGCTTTTTTCTGGAATCTATCAGCTGATTTCTTATAGCTCTCCAGAGCCATAGACAATGATTCCTTAAAAATGTCCAGATTTTTTTCTCATAGCCAGCAATCTCTCTTCTACTGCTGACCTTGTAGCATCCATTGGGAACCTGGGCAGAATGTATGGCTGTTAACCCAGATTGGCAAAGAGGGGTGTAAGCTTAGAAGAGGCACTCTGAGAGTTATTTTAGGGGAACTCTGCTAAAGGAAGCAACTCCATTCAGTTGTCCTGAAAGTGGCTGATGGCATCGAATGTATTGCTCTAGAGTCTGGTTGGTCTGCTACGCCTGTCCATATGTCTGAGGATGATAAGTTGTAGATAAACAGACATTAATATTAAGCCCAGAGCAAAACCTTTTCCAGAATTTGGATGTAAACTGCACTTCTGGGTGTGAGATGACTACAATCCTAAACCCTATACAGCTGGAAGACATTCTGTATTACCAGATCTACTGTCTCTTTAGCTGAGGGGAGACCAGTACACGGAATAAAGTAGGCAGCCTTTGTTAGGTGATCTACTGCTACAAAGATGAAATCATGAAATTAATCAGAAAAAAATCTAAATATCATCCAGATAAATCACGACAAAATGGTCCAACAGATCTCTAAAAGTGCTTGAAGGTGGCAGAAGCATTGCAGAAGCTCAAAAGTCATTGCTAGGTATTTAAAATGTCCATAATAGCATCTGAATGCCGTTTTCCATTCATCACCAGGACAGATGCAAATCAAATTATATGCCCCATAAAGATCTAACTTATAGAAGACTTTGGCATGTCACGCCCTCTCCAGCAGTTCAAAGATCAAAGGCAATGAATACTGATTCCGAATTGTTACCTTACTGAGTTTCCTAATAATTGATACAGAGCCTAAGAGTGCCATCATTCATCTGAAAATAAAAATAGGTTTCCCTGCAGGTGAAGATGAAGATCGAATGAATCCCTTGGCCAGATTCTCATCAATGTATTCCTTTAGAACCTGTAGCTCCGGAGCTCCCAGAGGATAGACATTACCAAAAGGAGTTGCAGCCCCTGGAAGTAGTTCAATAGGGCAATCATAATGTCTATGTGAAGGAAGCCATTTTCTTATCACATATATCAGTGAACTCCTTATGGAGAGGGGGTGAGGTTAATACCTGCAAAGAGCATCCTGAATCCAGAGTTTTTGGGTCTGGCTGGCTCAATGCTAGACTGCCCTTCAGTGAGAAAGAGAGCTTCTTGGACTCCCAGTTGATACTTGGGTTCTACAATTGGTGCCATGGATTCCTAAACTCACAAGGAAAAGAGAAAAGGAGATAAGCATAAAAGAGAGCACCTCGCAACAATTGGGTTCCAAGAATATTTCAAGGGTTACTGTCTCCTGATCCACCAGCCCTTAAATTAGAGGAGAACCATCCCCCTTTCCATAGTAACCAGAGTAGCCCTTTGCACTCTCTCAATGCCATGTTCCATGGCAAAGAAAAGGTCCCGCCGCAACTGATCGATCGTAGCAGCACTAGAAATCTACTGTGAATAGTATGAAGTTTTTTTCTTACGCCCCTTAGGGGTGGTAGTCATTACTTGGGAGTAAAACACTCCATTAAGGGCAAACTGGCTCTGGAATATCAGATTCAGAAATCGAATTTTCAAGCTCCCCTACAGCTGCTAGAACTTTGTAAGACCGGTTTGGACAGTTGATAAGGAAGTGATCAGACTTACCACATTAAAACCACAAACTATCGAAGTCTATACTCCCGGCGCTCGTTACTCCTACACTTCGGTATTGAATCCACTTGCATGAGAACCGCTTCAGTCTTACTTTCGGCTTCCTTAGAATGGGAAGGAAAAGGAAAGTTATTTACACAGTTTAACACTAGAACTACTGCACTCGTAGTCACAGAGGAGAAATACATAGTGCGAAGTAGTCAAAATGACTACCTCAGTAGTTCTAGTGTTAAAATTGCCCTTCTCTCCTGTCTACGTAGTAAGGCAAGTATTGTTGTGTACACCGTGTTATATAAAGGCTTCAAGCTCCTGTGGAGACTCAGCTCGGATCAGCTCATATTTAATAACGTTTGACAATCCTTTCCTAAAAATAGGTGATTGTGCATAACAATCCCAATTTTATCAACTGCCAGTCTTCTAAATTTGGTAGTGTACTCAATTATTGAGCGTTTACCCTGATACCATGACAACAGGGCGGTCTCGGCTGAGGCACGGCGATTGGGATCATCAAACATCAATGCAATTGCTTACAAAAAACCATCTACATTATTCAGGCAATGGTCACGAGTTTAAATGATATGATTTTGATTCTAGTGAAGCACCCTCAGCACCTGGGGTGGTGAGAAAGATCACGCACTCCAAAACAGGCATGTCTTGTGTTGGATCCAACATGTATCCAAACTGCAGACTGAAGCACATGGTAGCACAGTGCAGCTGTGTTGTATGTCAATTACAAGATGGTGCCAGTTTCAGCAGTTAGACGTCTTTCCTTTGCCTAGGGGCCGACATCTTTCAACTCCAGGACCTAATCGCTTACGGGATATAATTGTTTGCCCAGTCTTGTTGACTAGCTCCTTATTAACCCCTCAATGGGCATGAGCTGCAGAAGGCTCTTGACTTACAAATCCCATTCCCCTTGCCATAGGTAACACCTGGGCTTGCAGTTTGTAAGAGTGATTATTGAAGCCTCACATATTTTAAGTAGAAATAATAATAAAAAAATGTTTTTTTCAGCTCACCACCAATTCATCCGGAATATTGAATAATGCTAGTGAGCAATAGGACAGCTTCAAGATGAATGCTGTAATAACACACTTATGCACATACCAAAAATCTGTATTCTAAATGTATGAAATGAAATAAAGGGATTGCACATTTTCAAGAAGCAATATACATAGTGTGTTGTTTTATGATTGTGAACAGACCTATAAGACCATGTATGTTAAGCATATAATGAGCATCTTCTTTTTTTATCTGAATTGCTATCAGATAAGTGTAGAAGAAGTTGCGCACGCTAACTCAGCAACAATAAAGGTTTTCTCTGTAAGCAAAAAATATAAAAAATAAAATATTGTTTAAAAAAAATGTAAAAGCTGTCTTAAAGTGCTGTCTAAGGGAGATTTAAAGGTTTCAGTATTTCACAACTGTGTCTACATCTGGCACTACTCCAAAAACTCACAGCCTGCAGGTCTTCCTTCACCTGGAAACTCAAGCTTAAAAACTTTCATTTTAAAGCTCCATTGAATTCTACAGGTTGAAAGGAACCAGTAGACCCAATGGCTGTGAACAACACCAAACCTTAGTGTTTTGGCCCGAAACCTTCAAGGAAAGTTTTAGGTTCATTTTAAAATGTCAAACCTTTTCCGAACAAAGCCACGTTCGATGATTTTTTTTAGTAAATTGCTTGGGTTTACGATCAAAAAACAAATTTGCAAATTGACAAACAATGTTCAGGGAAAGTTCACTCATCTCTAAGTATGGATTGCAAGAACATAATGAAAAATGATGACGAAGCCTTGTTTGATGTGATTTGGACACTTCACTGGTGCCATCTCAAGTTTCAGATGAGTGAAATAATATTGATTTGCATTCTAGTTTTGTTATCGTGTTATGATCTCTGTGCAATTTTTCCTATTAATGGAAAGGATTTGCAGCAAATCAGGTTAATTATTTGAGTAATTTTAACAAATATTAATAGTCTTTTAAAAGGGTGAGTAGAAAATCTGATTATTTAAATAGAAAAGAAATTGGAAAGAACAAAATGGAATAAATCAAATATCCAGGAACAGCGAGTTACTTACTCTCTGTTCCAGAAAAGGAAATTGAAACAAATTGGTGCCTGAAGTGCTAATATAGATTTTTCAAATAGAATACAGTTTTAAGTAAAGAGAAGATCTAACTGATTAGATTTCGCTATTAAGATTAGCTTGGAGGTACAATATTAAATGAAGTTTTGTATGACAGGTGAAATATACTGAGCATACAAAATTACTTTTTACTAAATTTTAATTCAGTCTTATATGGAAATCCCCCACTTTTATTTAGAATGCAACAAACCAGTTGGCAAATAAGATTTAATGTTGATAAATGTAGAGTAATGCACCTTGAATATAGTAATCCTATTGCATGTATACAGTTGTGGCCAAAAGTATTGACACCCCTGCAATTCTGTCAGATAATACTCAGTTTCTTCCTGAAAATGATTGCAATCACAAATTCTTTGGCATTATTATTTTCATTTAATTTGTCTTCAATGAAAAAAAGACAAAAAGAATTGTCCTAAAGCCAAATTGGATACAATTCCACACCAAACATAAAAAGAGGGTGGACAAAAGTATCATGTGATGCTTCTCTAATTTGTGTAGTTAACAGCACCTGTAACTTACCTGTGTCACCTAACAGGTGTTGGCAATAACTAAATCACACTTGCAGCCAGTTGACATGGATTAAAGTTCACTCTGTCCTGTGTCCTTGTGTGTACCACATTGAGCATGGAGAAAAGAAAGAAGACCAAAGAGCTGTCTGAGGATTTGAGAAACCAAATTGTGAGGAAGCATGAGCAATCTCAAGGCTACAAGTCCATCTCCAAAGACCTGAATGTTCCTGTGTCTACTGTGCGCAGTGTCATCAAGAAGTTTAAAGCCCATGGCACTGTGGCTAACCTCCCTAGATGTGGACGGAAAAGAAAAATTGACGAGAGATTTGAACGCAAGATTGTACAGATGGTGGATAAAGAACCTCGACTAACATCCAAACAAGTTCAAGCTGCCCTGCAGTCCGAGGGTACAGCAGTGTCAACCCGTACTAACAGTCGGCATCTGAATGAAAAGTGACTGTATGGTAGGATACCCAGGAAACCCCACTTCTTACCCCGAGACATAAAAAAGTTTGCCAAAACTTACCTGAGAAAGCCTAAAACGTTTTGGAAGAATGTTCTTTGGTCAGATGAGACAAAAGTAGAGCTTTTTGGGCAAAGGCATCAACATAGAGTTTACAGGAGAAGAAAAGAGGCATTCAAAGAAAAGAACATGGCCCCTACAGTCAAACATGGCAATGGTTCCCTGATGTTTTGGGGTTGCTTTGCTGCCTCTGGCACTGGACTGCTTGACCGTGTGCATGGCATTATGAAGTCTGAAGACTACCCACAAATTTTGCAGCATAATGTAGGGCCCAGTGTGAGAAAGCTGGGTCTCCCTCAGAGGTCATGGGTCTTCCAGAAGGACAATGACCCAAAACACACTTCAAAAAGCACTAGAAAATGATTTGAGAGAAAGCACTTTAGACTTCTAAGGTGGCCAGCAATGAGTCCAGACCTGAATCCCATAGAACACCTGTAGAGAGATCTAAAAATGGCAGTTTGGAGAAGGCACCCTTCAAATATCAGGGACCTGGAGCAGTTTGCCAAAAAAGAATGGTCTAAAATTCCAGCAGATCATTGTAAGAAACTTATTGATGGTTACCGGAAGCGGTTGATCGCGGTTATTTTGGCTAAAGGTTGTGCAACCAAGTATTAGGCTGAGGGTGCCAATACTTTTGTCTGGCCCTTTTTTGGAGTTTTGTGTGACATGAACAATGTTTTGCTTTTTGCTTCATTCTCTTTTGTGTTTTTTCATTTAAGACAAATTAAATGAAGATAATAATACAAAAGAATTTGTGATTGCAATCATTTTCAGGAAGAAACTGAGTATTATATGACAGAATTGCAGGGGTGTCAATACTTTTGGCCACAACTGTACATTAAATGGAATTATACTTAGGACTAGAGATGAGCGAACTTTCCCCGAACATGTTCTCCAATTTCAAATTCGGCACAAGCATTGCAGATTAAGATTCAGGATCATGATCCAGAACATTTTCCTAAAAAGTCGGCAAGCTCGGCTTTGTTTGGTAATTGATCGGTTAAAAAAAAGCATTACTGCGTTTAAGTGATGCTTTACTCATACCTTCTGACAATGTAGAATTAGTGTGCGGGACATGTTTGTTGAGGGAAGGGGGTGATGAGAGGTCAGAGACAGAGAGTAGCGTCAGACTCCATTTTGTCCCCACAACTTTTTGTGTGGATGTTCTGAGTCGGCAGTCAATCAGAGCACATAAAACATCCACATGTTGAAGACCCAACGGTTTGTGTCATTGGCTGGCTTGTTTCATTGCTGCCAAAGTCACATGTCCCCCGGGATATAAGAAACAGCCATTTGCTGTCGTCGCCATTTTCAGAGTGTTACTGCTTGGGACAGTGCTGCTGTCGCTCTGTGGTGTTCCGTGCTGCTGTAACCATGTTACACCAATAGATAGCTAGCTACTTAATTGTTTTTTAGATAGAATAGGAGGGCGAGAGTGTCCATCCGACATAGGCATTCTTTTGCTGAGAACAAGTGTGATTCCTAAATCTGTGTGCGTTCCCAAAGCCATGTTTTTTGCATACAGCAAGGGATTGCAAAATCTTTCAGTTTCCACTAAAAACACAGTTTAAGGCATGAAACCTGTTATTGCAAAATCTTTGTTCTCTCTAAAAAGGCAGTGATAGGCCTGAAACCATATATTGCAAAATCTGTTTCCTCTAAAAAGGCAGTTAGGCCTCAAACCAGTTATTGCAAAATCTTTCACTTTCCACTAAATAGGCAGTATTAGATCTGAAATCAGTTATTGCAAAATCTTTGTTTTACCCTAAAAAGGCAGTGTTAGGCCTGAAACCAGTTATTGCTAATTTTTTCACTTTCCCCTATAAAGGCAGACTTAGGCCTGAAACCAGTTATTGCAAAATCTTTCACTTTTCCCTAAAAAGGCAGTTTTAGGATTGGAACAAGTTATTGCCAAATCTTTGTTTCCCCTAAAAAGGCAGTATCAGGCCTCAAACCAGTTATTGCAAATTATTTTCCTTTTCCCAAAAACGGCAGTGTTAGGCCTGAAACAAGTTATTGCCAACTCTTTCTTCTCCCTAAAAGGCAGTATTAGGCCTCAAACCAGTTATTGTTGAATCTTTGTTTCCTTCAAAAAGGCAGTGTAAAGGCTACTTCCCATGCTACGATATCGTGGAACGATATTGTTAGCTATGTCACGTGACCGCGATCATTTCAAAGGCAGTTTTAGGCCTGGAACCAGTTATTGCCAAATCTTTGTTTCCCCTTAAAAAAGGCAATGTTACTGCTACATCTTTCCTTTATCTCCAATAAGGCAGTGTTGGGCCTGAAACCAGTTATTGCAAAATCTTTCACTTTCTCCTAAAAAGACACTGTTAGGCCTCAAACAAGTGCTTTCCAAATCTGTGTGCATAAAACATGAGTGAAAAATCCCAAGGTTATGGTGGTGGAAATTGAAATGGGAGAAAGGTTGTTAGAAAGGGGAGTAGGCTTTGTGTTTAAGGTGTACATGGAATAGGTGCTCTTGCTAATGATACTGAAAGCAGTGCTGACCAGACACTGGCTCGTCGTATCCCAAGCGAAGTGACAACTTATGTTACTGGACAGCCTATTGCAGTCTCTTTGCCAGCAGCAGAGTGATACACATTGTGGATGAGGCCCAGAAAGAGCTTTTACTCCAGTTCATGTCATGCTCTGCATTAAGTACCATGTCTTCCTGTTCCTCCATCTCAACATCACAAACAGAACAGTCCTCAGAGGTGGAGCCCCAATTACCCATGTGTCACCCCGTGTCACAACTCTCCAAATGCACAACTGATTGTGCGAAAACACAGATGGGTGAATCTCTGCAGAGATGTTCACACATTCAATTCAATTGGGATTAGAGTTCTACTCCAATGATTCACAAACTCCAGTGGAGGAAAGCATCTGCATCAATGCCTAAAATCTTTTGGAGTTAGATCCAAGGATGGAGGAAGTATGGTCCCTGCAGAATCCAGACCCTTGATACCAGATGTTAACCCCCAAGGTAGAGGTGATGATGATGAGACTCAGATACTTGTGGAGCATTCCCACTATGCTGTATACTGTGCATTCAGGGTAGGAAGAGAAGGTGGGTGACTCTAATGGCGAGGAGTGGGATAACAGAGAAGATGATGATGAGGTTTGAGATCCCACTTGAAATCAAGCCAGAGTCATGCAGTTGAGTAGCTCAGCAAAGGAGGAGGAGGAAGATGAGGAGGTAAGGTTGCGTGAGGGCTGCAAGCACTACAGACACTGCATCCTCAGCCACAACTCTGGTTCTGGACAGCTGGGTCTGCAGTTGTCAGGCAAAGGTTGCCTAGCTTGGGCCTTTTTTCACACCGCAAAAGATGGCCCAACCCAGGTTTTTTGCCAACTATGTAGTCAAAAATTAAGTAGAAGCACAAAAAAAAAATAATTTGACTACTACATGCATGAACTGCCACATGGCCCAGCACCATGCATTAGTCTGGGATGAAGGTATGTAATGGCTACTGCAGGATCCATACAGTACTCCACTTGCAATAGTGGTGGACAAAAACCAAAATTGGTACCAGACAGGTTTTTTGGCACTAGAAAATTTGTGAAGCCATTTAAAATATAACGTTTACATTATTATTTAATAATAATGTAGAGCAAGTGATTATAATTAACTTTCACATATACTTTATAAGAGAATTCTAAAAGAAAACCTTTCAAAAACTTTCTAGAAGATGTCCCCCCCATGCTGTTTTAAAACTTCACATATAAGATAAGGGGGTGGAGCCTACACAGCTGGGTGCAGGAGGTCAATGTGTTATCAGTTTATCTCACACACAGAGTTTACAGGCTGTCAGCTTAAAGCTCCTCACTGACAAGGAGAAGAGTCGTGTGGATGCAGGAGATAACATCTCAGCAGCTGTTAGCTGAAAAGCTGAGCTCCCTATGCCCAAGGTAATGTGATACATTCACAAGCTGTTATCAGCAGGGTAGGCCATGCCCCCTCTCTTGTCTCCTTACAAGCCCGTATTCACTGTGAAGATGGATTTGACAGAAAATGAGATTCACACACAGTGCACTGAGGACATCTTGTGGAAGGTTTATTAATTGTTTTCATTTAGAATGTATTAATAATGTATATGTGAAAGTTTATTATAATCAATTGCTCTACATTATCATTAAATAAAAATTTGAACGGCGGGTACGTGTTAAACCTTTACTATTGGTCCGATTCATATTTGTGTACACCATTAAATTCAATAATGGTTGTAAAATGTCTACTATTGCTCAGCATTTTATTTGTGCAGTGACTTATAATGCTTCTAATGGTGGTACTCTATTTCTCAGCTAGTTCCAGCCGGTGATGGTAGATGTTATTTATAGACTTGACGTTAGGGATGATAGAGATTATAAACACAAATTGAACTTTGCTGGCAATTGATTGAATTAGTCTTGGCTGCAGGACAAAACATTGAAAATTGGGGTTACAAACAATACTTGTTCTTTCAATATACCAAGCAAAGGTAGACTCCTCTGTCAACCCTCCAGTGATGTCACTTGCAGGGGTGGTACTGTTCTGTACACACAGGGTAGTTTTAGAACACACACTAACAATGTGCTTTTCTGTGATGTTTGCTCATTACCACTGGTCTGAACCGGCAACAGACAGCTCGCTGTCATTGTGCACATTGAAGAGTGCACATTGCTCTGGGACTAGCTCAGCACCTAAAACTTGCTTCCCTGGTGAGTGCTGATGCTTTGTTTCAGGGAGTGGGCAGGGGCTGTGATTTCTTAAAGTAGCGTCATCACAAAAGGAAGTAGTAAAGAAAAAAAAGAAAACCAGTTAGATAGTATAGTTAGGAAAGGAGAAAGAATTTTTAATTGAAGTATATTAAAAATAATTTTTAAGTATATTAGACATTAGTTTAGGTTATTGCACTAAATAGGTAAGGATTTAGGATGAAAATGTCTTTGTATGTCGGACAACACCTCTAATGTAGAGTTCCAGCTTTGTATTCAGAACCCCCATTTTTTTTTAAATCTTCTCCAATAAGTTGGTCTCATTCTTGCTCAAATCAAGAAGAGAATAAAAATCGTAATATGTTTGGATGAGGGGTAAAATATTTTTCATTTATGCTAGTCCAGAAATAGGTGTTATTTTATTACCTGGTATCAGTAAGCACATGAATTCTAGAACAAAATGAATTGGAAGAAACTTCAGTTGTTGTCTTGTTCTATTTTATTTCAGCATTGTATAAGCTTCGAATATTAATCACTGACAAAAGTAAATGTTGCTGGCAAATAAGTCCTAGAGAGGAAAATTCATTTTGTCTGCTCTCAAGCCGACTCTGCATTGTCTAAACTGTCAGTTCCCTTTGGCCCAAGATTTAATGCTGCATGAAGAACCTGTAAATTATGGAACTGAACAGCCAAATATAGTAATAGTGCATAGACTCTAGACATGAAAAACACAAAGGCAGCTACGTGAGTGTACCTCCTGCACTGCTAGATTAGATATATAAAACACAATACCGCTCTATCCGGGGTGCATGCATGGCATGGCAGAATATTTGACTTACTGTAGTCACATACCTTCTATATAAATTGCAAAAAAAATGAAAACTTTGCTTTTCTAGATTAAATTTGTAATTAAAATGGTGTGAATAGGAACCTGTTGCATTGACGATACAAATATGAATTGAAGGCTAAACAAGTTTGCTGTATATGGTTATGGAAAAATATTTAGTATCACAACATACTTTTAATCTATTTAATAAAATTTCGGCTTAGTCAAGGTTTGAGGACAGTTAGTGGGGTTTCTAGCTTCAGGTACACAAAAGTGTGTCACTTAGAATGACCCACTAAACTTCTTAGCTCCTTGTGCCCTATAATTAGCTGCCCACAGATCAGATAGAATTTTTAGCTATATTTGATGTGAAAAGTTCACTTTAATGATCTGGGGAAAACAATAATGAAGGGGCTGTGCAATGGCTTGTACTAGCCTTACAAAACACAGAGCTTATACACAGGGAAAAGGTGAATGCATGGGAGGTGATAGAAGAAAACTCAGGAAAACAACAACAGGAAGCAGAACAGCAATAATGGAAGTCCCACCCAGCGGAGCATGGGCAGAAAGTAGTGTTCTACATGAACACAATGCACAGAAGACTGACACAGGTGTGTACAATTCGCACTGATTGACTAAACATATCACAACTAAGCATTAAAACTACTCAGATCTCTTAATCAAGCAAACTTTCACCATATATATGATAAAGGGACATGGGTAGTCATGAATGGTTGTTTTTTGTTATCATCTTCTTAGTTAGCCAACCAATAAGTGATACATCACCTGCACTGCCAGCAACTCCACTGCAGGGAGACTGGGGCTGTGGCGTACTCACCCCTCCAGCAGTCTCATGGTGTCTACCCAGGCTGCATCCAATGCTTCCTACTCCCAGAGCTTGTGCATGCTGCATAGGTTTCCTGAGAGCACGCTTAGGCGATATGCGTGGCACACCCACAATCCTTAATGGGCCTGAGCACAAAAATCTTTTCCCTGAGGAAGTGTGAAGTGCCACACGAAACACGTAGGAATAAAGGCTCTTTCTTCTACACGGACTGACATCTGGTTTTGATTGGCGGCGCGATATCTCCATCCATCTTTATAACCTATTTTTCTCCTAAAAGGTATGGGAGGCATGCTATATGACCAGATGTATAATGTCCTCGCCGCCCCCCTGGCTGCAAAACCTGTAGAACCCCATTTACATTATGTGTAAGTTGGTGGGCACAGTATAAAATGCCCAAAGGGGTTGACAGGTTCCCTTTAGGCTGTAGAGTTTTTTTGAGCTTTAATTGAATTGTTTTAAGCTTCCTGGAGTTTGCAAGTGTTTTGAAACCTGCATGGTGTGAATTTTGGACACAGTGCCGTATATGGCAGCAGCTGTGACATCCAGGAAGCTTACAATGTTCTTAAAACATATGGTTAAGGGTGCTTTCACACTGGGGTTTTTGAAAAAATGCGGCAGATCCGGTCAAAAAAACGCATCTGCACATTTTCCACCTAATGGCTGCACTTGTGGCATAGTTTCGGCAAGCCCCATGCATTGTCTATGGGGCTTGCGGTAAGTGTGCGGCAGACGCGGCAAGGGCGGTTTCAGCAGTTGCGGCAGATGCGGCTGCAAAAAAAAAACGCGTTCAGCGGTGTTTTTTTTTGCAGCAGCATCTGCCGAAACCGCATTTGCCGCTTCTGCGGCACCCTTACCACAAGCCCCATAGACAATACATGGGGCTTGTCGCAGCTGTGCCGCAAGTGCAGCCGTTAGGCAGAAAATGTGGCAGATGCATTTTTTTGACCGCATCTGCCGCATTTTTTCAAAAACCCCAGTGTGAAAGGGGCCTTAGAGAGCTTAATATTTTTTAAGGATTTTTTTCAAATATTTATTTTTTCATTTTTTTTAAGAGGGAGCAATCCTTTTTATTGCAGAGGGTCAGCAGCATGCAAGGCATTCTATACCTTTATTTTACACAAACGTGATGATCGTAATTAGAGAACAGCAATGACTGTAGCACAGAGAAAAATGAAAACTACATTTTGTGTAGATTTTAACAGTCACCAATCAGTAGGAATTGTACAGGACTTTGCTTTGAATCACTTCAGCACATCTGCAGCTACAGGGCATCACTAGTCTCTCACACTGCTCTGGTGGGATTTTGGACCACTCTTCTTCTAGTCTCTTCCACAGTTCTGTGACTGTTGTGGTTTTCTTGGCCATAAATTTGTCACCAAGGACTTTCCAGAGGTTTTCTACTGGGTTTAAATTAGGCTGGCCATTTCATTGTTTCAAAGTTTTCTGTTTTAATGATCTGCTTTACCTGTTTTGCTGTGTGACAAGTGACATTGTCCTGCATGAAAATCGCTGGCTGATTGAATGCTGAATGCAAGTAAGTCACCAATAAGTAGGAATTGTGCAGGCCTTTGCTTTGAATGACTTTAGCACATCTGTGGCTACAGGACATAAGTAGTCTCTCACACTGCTCTGATGTAATTTTGGTCCACTCTTCTTCCAGTCTCTTCCACCGTTCTGCGACTGTTGTGGGTTTCTTGACCATAACTTTGTCAGCAAGGACTTCCCAGTGATTTTCTTTTGGGTTTAGATCAGAATTCTGGGCTGGCCATTTAATTATTTCAATGTTTTCTGTTTCAAGGAACTTCTTTACTAGTCATGAGCGAGTACTAAAATGCTCGGGTGCTCGAAGCTCGGGCCGAGCATCCCGAGATACTCGTGTACTCGGCCCGAGTAACGAGCCCAATGTTATCCTATGGGAGACACGAGTATTTTTATGAAATGACTGCCGGCTGCCTGGAAAAACCCTAAAAATGTCACAAAAGTCTCAGAAGAGTGCTGAAATGACATGGCAACACCATGGGGAAGACCCCTGGAAGCATTTCTCACTCAAAAGTCACAGCTGTGAACAATGTTGTCCGAGTTTCACGCCAATTTTACGGAGTCTCCAGAAAACCTTCCAAAATAACACCAAAATGAATATTTAGGTTGGAAATGTTAAGGGCACATACCCAATAGTGAGATACAGCTGTTGTATGTCACTTTTTGTGATTACATAAAAGATTTTACGTGAAAACATTGTGCGACACTCCGATGACCCTGACAAGAGATGTACATGAAGCCCTGTCTAGAAATAAAGTGCCCATTTTGAGGAACTGGGTCTATTGTAGTATCTTCCTTTGCAAGGGCAGTCAAAAATTGGGAGGTTCACCAATGCCCCTGGATACAGACATGCAGGATGGCCTGTAAACAAGAACTGGGTGTATTTTAGTATAGCCCTTTGGTCAGGGCAGCCAAAAATTGGGAGGCTCCTCTTTGTCCCTGGATAGAGACGTGCAGGAGGGCCTGTTAAGAAGAACAGGGTGTATTGTAGTATAGCCCTTTTGTCAGGGCAGCCAAAAATTGGGAGGCTCCTCTTTGTCCCTGGATAGAGACGTGCAGGAGGGCCTGTTAAGAACTGGGTGTATTGTAGTATAGCCCTTTTGTCAGGGCAGCCAAAAATTGGGAGGTTCAACAATGACCCATGCTTACAGACATGTAGTAGGGCCTGTAACCCTCAAGTGGGTGTATTTTAGTATAGCCCTTTGGTCAGGGCAGCCAAAAATTGGGAGGCTCCTCTTTGTCCCTGGATAGAGACGTGCAGGAGGGCCTGTTAAGAAGAACAGGGTGTATTGTAGTATAGCCCTTTTGTCAGGGCAGCCAAAAATTGGGAGGCTCCTCTTTGTCCCTGGATAGAGACGTGCAGGAGGGCCTGTTAAGAACTGGGTGTATTGTAGTATAGCCCTTTTGTCAGGGCAGCCAAAAATTGGGAGGTTCAACAATGACCCATGCTTACAGACATGTAGTAGGGCCTGTAACCCTCAAGTGGGTGTATTTTACTATAGCCCTTTTGTCAGGGCAGCCAAAAATTGGGAGGTTCAACAATGACCCATGCTTACAGACATGTAGTAGGGCCTGTAACCCTCAAGTGGGTGTATTTTACTATAGCCCTTTGGTCAGGGCAGCCAAAAATTGGGAGGTTCAACAATGACCCATGCTTACAGACATGTAGTAGGGCCTGTAACCCTCAAGTGGGTGTATTTTAGTATAGCCCTTTGGTCAGGGCAGCCAAAAATTGGGAGGCTCCTCTTTGTCCCTGGATAGAGACGTGCAGGAGGGCCTGTTAAGAAGAACAGGGTGTATTGTAGTATAGCCCTTTTGTCAGGGCAGCCAAAAATTGGGAGTCTCCTCTTTGTCCCTGGATAGAGACGTGCAGGAGGGCCTGTTAAGAACTGGGTGTATTGTAGTATAGCCCTTTTGTCAGGGCAGCCAAAAATTGGGAGGTTCAACAATGACCCATGCTTACAGACATGTAGTAGGGCCTGTAACCCTCAAGTGGGTGTATTTTACTATAGCCCTTTTGTCAGGGCAGCCAAAAATTGGGAGGTTCAACAATGACCCATGCTTACAGACATGTAGTAGGGCCTGTAACCCTCAAGTGGGTGTATTTTACTATAGCCCTTTGGTCAGGGCAGCCAAAAATTGGGAGGTTCAACAATGACCCATGCTTACAGACATGTAGTAGGGCCTGTAACCCTCAAGTGGGTGTATTTTAGTATAGCCCTTTGGTCAGGGCAGCCAAAATTGGGAGGTTCAACAATGACCCATGCTTACAGATATGTAGTAGGGCCTGTAACCCTCAAGTGGGTGTATTATAGTATAGCCCTTTGGTCAGGGCAGCCAAAAATTGGGAGGCTCCTCTTTGTCCCTGGATAGAGACGTGCAGGAGGGCCTGTTAAGAACTGGGTGTATTGTAGTATAGCCCTTTTGTCAGGGCAGCCAAAAATTGGGAGGCTCCTCTTTGTCCCTGGATTGAGACGTGCAGGAGGGCCTGTTAAGAAGAACAGGGTGTATTGTAGTATAGCCCTTTTGTCAGGGCAGCCAAAAATTGGGAGGCTCCTCTTTGTCCCTGGATAGAGACGTGTAGGAGTGCCTAAAAACATTTTTCCCATTGAAAAGGAGCGGGTCTCCTGTCGTTGTAATGCCCATTCTAACAGAATGGGCTAAAAAATTTACCACTGCGGGTATACCTCAAACAAGAGCCTAACTATTCTAACGCTCATCATGGTGTCACATGAGGAGAAGGAGTAGCAGTCCAGCGATTAGCCAAAGTACGGAACTGTGTACCCATGGGTGAGTGGAGGTACATGTCAAATTCAAATAACAAAATTAAATTCAGTTGTCATTTGCTGGTGGTGTGGTGAAGTCTGGCCCAATCCAACCCTTGTTCATCTTGATCAGAGTGAGCCTGTCCGCATTTTCAGTTGACAGGCGGGTGCGTTTATCAGTGATTATTCCACCTGCTGCACTGAAAACACGCTCTGATAAAACGCTAGCGGCAGGGCAGGCCAGGACTTCCAAGGCGTAGAGAGCCAATTCATGCCACGTGTCGAGCTTGGAGACCCAATAATTGAAAGGCACCGATGAATCTCGCAGTACAGTTGTTCGATCTGCAAGGTACTCCTTCAGCATCTGCCCAAACTTAGCATTTCTGGTGGCACTACCCCGCACCTCATGGGCTGTGGTACGTGAGGGGTTGAGAAAACTGTCCCACATCGTAAAGACAGTTCCCCTGCCTCTGGCGGATTGGACTTGTGCCCCTCTCGGCCGTACGCCTTGGTTGTCCATCGAATCCTGACCTATGCCGCTCAGCGTTTTGTGAGGGGAATGATTTGCCAACTTCCGTGACTATGGCCCTCTGGAACTGCAGCATTTTTGCTGACCTCTCCGCCTCAGGAATGAGAGACATAAAGTTCTCCTTGTAGCGTGGGTCTAAGAGTGTTGCCAACCAGTACTGATTGTCGGCCAAGATGTTCTGAACGCGAGGGTCACGAGACAGGCAGCTTACCATAAAGTCAGCCATGTGCGCCAGACTCTTAACAGCCATCACTTCATTATCCAGACCAACACGATGACTGAACATGCTGTCCTCCTCCTCCTCCTCCTCCTCATCTCCCCTGTCCTCTGGCCAGCCACGCTGAATCGAGGGTATGACTGGTGTGCATGTCATATCCCCAATTTGGCCTGAGAGTTGATCCATGTCTTCATCGTCCTCCTCCTCCTCGTCATAGTCCTCCACTACACGTTGTGATGACATGAGGCTGGGCTGTGTGTTTTCACCCACACCCACTACAGTTTCTTGCTCTAAGTCATCGCGCTCGGCCTGCAATGCATCCTCTTTTATTTTCAGCAGAGACCGTTTTAGAAGGCAGAGTAGTGGTATGGTGACGCTAATAATGGCGTCATCGCCGCTCACCATCTTGGTGGAGTCCTCAAAGTTTTGGAGGACGGTGCATAGGTCCGACATCCATCTCCACTCCTCAGGTGTTATGTGTGGAGTTTGACCCATTTCCCGACGGCTTAGGTGATGCAGGTAGTCCACAACTGCCCTCTTCTGCTCACATATCCTGACCAACATGTGCAGCGTTGAATTCCAACGCGTGGGGACATCACACACCAGTCTGTGGGCCGGAAGACGCAAACGGCGCTGAAAGCTGGCAAGGCCGGCTGAAGCAGCAGGTGACTTGCGAAAATGTGCTGACAGACGCCGAACTTTTACCAGCAGGTCAGACACCTCCGGGTATGACTTCACAAACCTCTGAACCACCAGGTTGAGCACATGGGCCACGCATGGAACATGCGTCAGCTGCCCTCGCCTCAAAGCTGCCACCAGGTTCCGGCCATTGTCACACACGACCTTTCCTGGCTTTAGGTTCAGAGGTGTGAGCCAGTGATCTGCCTGCTGTTTTAGAGCTGTCCACACCTCTTCTGCATTGTGTGGTTTGTCACCTATGCAGACTAGCTTCAGCACAGCCTGTTGACGCTTTGCAGAGGCAGTGCTGCAGTGCTTCCAGCTTGTGACTGGTTTGGAGGGTACAGTGGATGAGGATGCGCAGGTGGAGGAGGAGGAGGCTGAAGAGCATGACATTCCGGAGCTGTAGAGTGTCGGTGAAACCATGACAGAGGTAGGGCCTGCTATCCTTGGTGTGGGAAGGACGTGTTCCGTCCCTCGCTCAGACTGGGTCCCAGCCTCCACAATATTAATCCAGTGTGCCGTCAAGGAGATGTAGCGGCCTTGCCCACAAGCACTTGTCCACGTGTCAGTGGTTAGGTGGACTTTGGCTGAAACAGCATTGTTCAGGGCACGTGTGATGCTGTTGGACACGTGGTTATGCAATGCGGGGACGGCACATCTGGAGAAATAGTGTCGGCTGGGGACCGAGTAACGTGGGACAGCAGCCGCCATCAGGTCGCGGAATGCGTCCGTCTCCACCAGACGGAAAGGCAACATTTCTAGCGCTATGAGTCGCAAAATGTGAGTATTGAGGACTGTGGCATGTGGGGCATTGGCAGCGTATTTGCGCCTGCGTTCAAATGTTTGCTGAATGGATAATTGAATGCTGCGCTGGGACAAGGACGTGCTTGATGGTGGTGTAATTTGTGCTTCAGCAACTTCAGGTGCTGGACCGGAGGCTTGTTCGCGGCCAGCATGGACAGGGGATTGGCTTGCATGCACAACAGCCGAAGACGTAGCAGTGACATCAGCACGCACCGCTCCTCGACTCTGTGGTACTTCCCACAAAGTCGGGTGCTTGGCTGACATGTGCCTGATCATGCTGGTGGTGGTCAGGCTGCTAGTTTTCGTACCCCTGCTGATAGTGGCATGGCAGGTGTGGCAAATGGCCTTTTTAGAGTCTTCTGGAGCCAACTTAAAAAACTCCCAGACTCGGGAAGACCGAACATTTGCACAGGCACCTTGAGTCGTGTTGTTGTTCCGGGGAACGGTTGCCTGCTTTCTGCCTGCGGACGCAAGCCTGCTTCGTACTGGCTGTTGGGATGCTACGCCTCCCTCCCCCTGTGCACTGATGTCCTCGCTCTGCATATCCTCCTGCCATGTAGGGTCAGCTACTGGATCATCCACCACGTCGTCTTCCTCTTCCGCACCCTGATCCTCCTCCTGACTTCCTGGCAATTGTGTCTCATCATCGTCCACCCCTTGTTGAGACACTTTGACAACGTTCCGTTCATCATAACGCGGCTGCTCAAATATTTGGGCATCTGTACATACCATCTCCTCATGACCCACTTCAAGAGGAGGTGGCGACAGGCCAGATTCTGCGAATGGATACGTGAACAGCTCTTCCGAGTGTCCTAGTGTGGGATCTGAAATGTCCGTGGACGTGTACTCGGCCAGGTGGTAGGAAGGAGGATCAGGTTGGGAAATGTGCGGTGCAGTATCACGGCTACTGACAGTTGACCGTGCGGAAGACAGGGTGTTTGTGGAGGTGCCCATTTGACTTGAAGCATTATCCGCTATCCAAGTAACAACCTGTTGACACTGGTCTTGGTTCAACAGTGGTGTACTGCTGCGGGCCCCAAGAATTTGGGACAGGACGTGCGAGCGAGGAGATGTGGCCCTTTGTTGTTGCGAAATGAGTGCTTGCACACGACCTCGGCCTCTGCCTGCACCACCATCACGTCCACTTCCTTGTTCCTTGCCAATGCCCTTGCCAACGCCTTTGCGCATTTTGCCTGTATAGAGCGACAACTGTCTGGTGACTGTGGAGGTCACAGGAGATTAGGATTTTAGTTCCCTAACCTGTAGAAAGGTATGACGTACAACAGTGTGGTGACTGTTGAGATGACAAGAGTTAGGATTTTAGTTCCCTAACCTGTATGAACGTATGACGTACAACAGTGTGGTGACTGTTGAGATGACAAGAGTTAGGATTTTAGTTCCCTAACCTGTATAAAGGGTATGACGTACAACAGTGTGGTGACTGTTGAGATGACAAGAGTTAGGATTTTAGTTCCCTAACCTGTATGAACGTATGACGTACAACAGTGTGGTGACTGTTGAGATGACAAGAGTTAGGATTTTAGTTCCCTTACCTGTATAAACGTATGACGTACAACAGTGTGGTGACTGTTGAGATGACAAGAGTTAGGATTTTTGCTCCCAAACCTGTATAAAGGGTATGACGTACAACAGTGTGGTGACTGTTGAGATGACAAGAGTTAGGATTTTAGTTCCCTAACCTGTATGAACGTATGACGTACAACAGTGTGGTGACTGTTGAGATGACAAGAGTTAGGATTTTAGTTCCCTAACCTGTATGAACGTATGACGTACAACAGTGTGGTGACTGTTGAGATGACAAGAGTTAGGATTTTAGTTCCCTAACCTGTATGAACGTATGACGTACAACAGTGTGGTGACTGTTGAGATGACAAGAGTTAGGATTTTAGTTCCCTAACCTGTATGAACGTATGACGTACAACAGTGTGGTGACTGTTGAGATGACAAGAGTTAGGATTTTTGTTCCCAAACCTGTATAAAGGGTATGACGTACAACAGTGTGGTGACTGTTGAGATGACAAGAGTTAGGATTTTAGTTCCCTAACCTGTATGAACGTATGACGTACAACAGTGTGGTGACTGTTGAGATGACAAGAGTTAGGATTTTAGTTCCCTAACCTGTATGAACGTATGACGTACAACAGTGTGGTGACTGTTGAGATGACAAGAGTTAGGATTTTAGTTCCCTAACCTGTATGAACGTATGACGTACAACAGTGTGGTGACTGTTGAGATGACAAGAGTTAGGATTTTAGTTCCCTAACCTGTATAAAGGGTATGACGTACAACAGTGTGGTGACTGTTGAGATGACAAGAGTTAGGATTTTAGTTCCCTAACCTGTATGAACGTATGACGTACAACAGTGTGGTGACTGTTCAGATGACAAGAGTTAGGATTTTAGTTCCCTAACCTGTATGAACGTATGACGTACAACAGTGTGGTGACTGTTGAGATGACAAGAGTTAGGATTTTAGTTCCCTAACCTGTATAAAGGGTATGACGTACAACAGTGTGGTGACTGTTGAGATGACAAGAGTTAGGATTTTAGTTCCCTAACCTGTATGAACGTATGACGTACAACAGTGTGGTGACTGTTGAGATGACAAGAGTTAGGATTTTAGTTCCCTAACCTGTATGAACGTATAACGTACAACAGTGTGGTGACTGTTGAGATGACAAGAGTTAGGATTTTAGTTCCCAAACCTGTATAAAGGGTATGACGTACAACAGTGTGGTGACTGTTGAGATGACAAGAGGTAGGATTTTAGTTCCCTACCTGTATTAAGGTAGTACGTACACCTGTCTGGTGACTGTAATGGTTTGAAGAGAGGATTTTAGTCCCTAACCTGTATTAAGGTAGTACGTACACCTGTCTGGTGACTGTAATGGTTTGAAGAGAGGATTTTAGTCCCTAACCTGTATTAAGGTAGTACGTACACCTGTCTGGTGACTGTTTTGATGACAAGAGTTAGGATTTTAGTTCCCTAACCTGTATTAAGGTAGTACGTACACCTGTCTGGTGACTGTTTTGATGACAAGAGTTAGGATTTTAGTTCCCTAACCTGTATTAAGGTAGTACGTACACCTGTCTGGTGACTGTAATGGTTTGAAGAGAGGATTTTAGTCCCTAACCTGTATTAAGGTAGTACGTTCACCTGTCTGGTGACTGTAATGGTTTGAAGAGAGGATTTTAGTCCCTAACCTGTATTAAGGTAGTACATACACCTGTCTGGTGACTGTAATGGTTTGAAGAGAGGATTTTAGTCCCTAACCTGTATTAAGGTAGTACGTACACCTGTCTGGTGACTGTAATGGTTTGAAGAGAGGATTTTAGTCCCTAACCTGTATTAAGGTAGTACGTACACCTGTCTGGTGACTGTTTTGATGACAAGAGTTAGGATTTTAGTTCCCTAACCTGTATTAAGGTAGTACGTACACCTGTCTGGTGACTGTAATGGTTTGAAGAGAGGATTTTAGTCCCTAACCTGTATTAAGGTACTAAGTACAAGAGTGTGGTGACTCTAATGGTCACAGAAAAGCTTGGATTCCAATCTGTATCACCCTGCCTATATCCTCCTATATTAGTCCTGAGAAGGACTGTTCTGGTCACTGGAAATCTTGGACTCCGATCTGGATCACCCTGCCTATGTCCTCCTAGATTAGTCCTGAGAAGGACTGTTGTGGTCAGCAGCAGCTTGCAGCCCTGATCCGGATCTACCTATGAGGGCCGCAAATCTGTCCCTAATCAGCAGCAGACACTCTCCCTACACTCACTGTCTGGATGGCTGTGTGCCGAGCACAGCGCGCCGGGAGTTATAAAGGCTCGGTGACGCTGTGCAGGGCGGCCAATCACTGCTATGTCACAACTAACAGGGCTGTGGCATTGCAGTGGTCTGTCAGCCAATCCCTGCACGTGGGCTGGCTCTCAAAAGAGCGCCAACATGGAGAGATGACGACCACGAGCACAGCACGAGTATCGCGAGATTACTCGGTGCTTTGCGAGTCGCCCGAGTACAGTGATACTCGTGCGAGTACCGAGTAGTGGCGAGCATGCTCTCTCATCACTATTCTTTACCCATTTTGCTGTTTGACAGGGGACATTGTCCTGCATGAAAATTGCTGGCTGAGTGAGTGCTGAATGCAAGTAAGGAACCACGTGTTGTTACAGAAGGTTCTGATATACACTTGCATTCACTCTGCAATGTAGCTGTATGAGAGATCCAACCCCTACAGCAGAAAAAATTCCCTAAAATGACACTTCCTCCAGCATCTTACACCGACTTCAATACACACCTTACTATGGATATTGCTTCTTGAAAATGGTGCACTCACTATTTCATTATTTCATGTCATTCCATATCTTTACTATACAGATTTTTGGCAAGTGAACAACTCTGTTATTATATATATAATTCATATTGAACTTGTCCTTGCATTGCTGCAGTGCACTGCCACCTTTATTCATCAGCATTCCAGACAAATTGGTGAATCGGTGACCTGAATAAAGTTATTTGCTGTTCATGATCACGTCTCCTTCAAATATGTCAGTCTTCAATAATCACTGCACCTTGTACCCGCACAAGCCAGTTTTTACCTTGTGGCATGGGGAATTGGTTGTGTGAGTGACCTTCCTCCTGCAGCCCACTGTATTGAAGGGTTAATGAGAGGAGCTAGGCAACAAAGTTATGCAAACAGTAAGATCTACCAGTGATTAATTATGTCTGACTCAGTCCTGGCTTTGGAACTGAAAAGTTCATAACAGGTGCTGTGCCCACATTGCTTTTTATATTCATTGCACATGTGGTTCAGATTTCTTTTTTCTGCCCCAAAATCTACACCAAGTTTGCAAGGAAAAAAAAACACATTGGCACAGCACTTCTGAACTCTCAGACTTTCCTGGCATCAAGATAAACATGCAGATTTTGATGAAAAAGAACATCAAAAAAATACTGTGGGACTTACAACAATATGGTGGGGTCACATTCACAGAACGCATACCCCATAGCTGTGAGAACAGGCATGCATGAGAGTGTGATAAGCGGTGCCATCACAAAAATTACTGCACTTCAGACTCGAGGGATCACACAGGGGCTATCCCGCAAGTTTGAACTGTGCTGCACTCACTGACGTCACCGCTCCTCACACACTCTGTCTCCAATACTGGTGAGATGTATCCTTCATGCAATATTGCAACTCTCATGAGACAACTATACTGTGTGCAGAATTATTAGGCAAGTTGTATTGTAGAGGATTATTTTTTATTACTGATCAACAACTATGTTCTCAATCACACAAAAGACTCATAAGTATCAAATTTTAATATTTTTGGAAGTTGGAGTGGGTTTTCTTTTTAGATTTGGCTATCTCAGGAGGATATCTGTTTGTGCAGGTAACTATTAGGGTACCTTTACACGCCGCCACTGTGCCTAGCAACAGGCATCCACCGCACATGCACGCGCACGTTTTAGACGGTGGATACCGATCGCTGATTCCGCATATACACGCCGCCATTGCGTTGTCAACTGAAGGTATCTTGGTTCCCCGGAAGTTCTGACAGATCCTGCGGCTTACTTCCTGTGGAATACCTTCCCCGCTTTACACGCCGCTACCACAGAGGAATATGGGTGTACATCTTCCGCGCCGCATATACATAGGCGTGACAGAGTTGTGTATTCCGTGACGCAAAAGCGTTGATTGGACAACGCAATAGCGTCATGATTGGCCATGCTGCGCAGGAAGGCTGGCTAATACATGACGCCATTCCAATTGTGGACTGTGAATGGATAGCTCTTTAAATATGGCGCCCTGTGAAGGGACAGCCAATGGTTACACAGTATCCCCCACCAATGATCGCTGATGGGGCGTGTATCCATGATGCTGTGGCACACCACTGGGAGTTCACTAGGCGATGCAACATCCATGCCTGTGCCCCGTTTAGACGCCACTACCATGGCAATTGTGCCTTTGTGTTGCCTTCGGTTTTTGAGCACGGCTCAGCAACAAGTATCTGAGTCAAATGCAGGACACCGGGAGGAATTTCCCTATTTACACGCCACCATTTCGTAGCAATTTCATGGCAACAGGCACAATTATCCCCAATGCCAGGCAGTTCCTACCTTGAAATGGTGGTGTGTAAAGGGACCCTTACTGTGCAGAATTCTTAGGTAACTTAATAAAAACCAAATGTATTCCCATCTCACTTGTTTAGTTTCACCATGTAAATTAATATAACTGCAAAAAATTTGAAAAAAACATTTCTGATATGCAAAAACAAAACACAAAAAAAATTAGTGACCAATATAGCCACCTTTCTTTATGATGACACTCAACAGCCTTCCATCCATAGATTCTGTCAGTTGCTGGATCTGTTTACGATCAACATTGCTTGCAGCAGCCACCACAGCCTCCAAGACATTGTTCCGAGAGGTGTACTGTTTTCCCTCCCTGTAGATCTTACATTTTAGGAGGGCCCACAGGTTCTCTATGGGGTTTAGATCAGGTGAACAAGGGGCCATGTCATTATTTTTTCTTCTTAGACCTTTACTGGTCAGCCATGCTGTGGAGTAGTTGGATGTTAGTGATGGTAGCATTTTCCTGCATGAAAATCATCTTTTTCTTGAATGATACTGACTTCTTCCTGTACCACTGCTTGAAGAAGTTGTCTTCCAGAAACTGGCAGTAGGTCTGGGAGTTTGGGAGTTAAGCTTCACTCCATCCTTAACCCGAAAAGGTCCCACAAGTTCATCTCATCTTTGATGATATCAGCCCATGCCAGTACCCCACCTCCACCTTGCTGGTGTCTGAGTCGGAGTGGAGCTCTCTGCCCTTTACTGATCCAGCCTCTGGCCCATCCATCTGGCCAATCAAGTGTCACTCTCATTTCATCAGTCCACAAAACCTTTGAAAATTCAGTCTTAAGATATTTCTTGGCCCAGTCTTGACATTTTATCTTATGTTTCTTGTTCAAAGGTGGTAATTTTTCAGCCTTTTTTACCTTGGCCATGTCCCTATGTATGGCACATCTTGTGCTTTTTGATACACCAGTAACGTTGCAGCTCTGAAATATTGCTAAACTGTGGCAAATGGCATCTTGGCAGCTTCACGCTTGATTTTCCTCAATTCATGGGCAGTTATTTTGCACCTTTTTTGCCCAACGCGCTTCTTGCGACCCTGTTCGCTATTTGCCATGAAACGCTTGATTGTTCGGTGATCACGCTTTAAAAGTTTAGCAATTTCAAGACTGCTGCATCCCTCTGCAAGACATCTCACAATTTTGAACTTTTCAGAGCCCGTCAAATCTCTCTTCTGACCTATTTTGCCAAAGGAAAGGAAATTGCCTAATAATTAAGCACCTTATAGGGTGATGACGTCATTTGACCACACCTCTCCTCATTACAGAGATGCACATGCCCTGATTTACATAATTGATAATTGGCTCTCAAACCTATACAGCTTGGAGTAGGACAACATGTATGAAAAGTACAATGTGATCAAAATACTTATTTACTAATAATTCTGCACACAATGTAGTGTTACAAGCTCTGATGCCACTGAGATTATGTTAGGTCACACAGTGGTATTCTTTGCTGAATGATACCCTGTGTGTAACCTGAGTCAATCTCAGGGAAGTCATGAAGATGTCTGAGGTTTATGAACCGTCCCGGAATCATTTTGAGTGTGATAGCGGTGCTGAAGCTTTATAAGTAATACTGTAGGAAGCTAATTTCTTTGCAAAAACAGCAGGGCTCCTCTTTAAAATAGTTTGAGCTGTGTTCAGAAGCTTTTGGGTCCCTTTTAAAAGGAATCTGTCACCGGGTTTTTGCCTTCCCATCAGACAGCAGCATAATGTAGAGACAGAGACCGTGATTCCAGGATATGTAACTTACTGATCTGCTTGCTGTCATTTAGATAAAACTACTGTTTTCTCTGCTGCAGATTTAGCAGTTCATGAATATTCTGGACTAGCTGCAGCAGACCAAGTAGTCCTAATCTCCAGATGATTAAACAGTGATTTTATCAAAACTACTCTGAGCGATCCATTAAGTGACAAATCGCTGGAATCAGAGTCCTGGGTTCTACATTATGGTGTTCTCAGATTAGGTAGCAAAAACCTGGTGACAGATTCCTGTTAAGGTGTTTTCTAGGCCCTTGATTTTGCCTCCCATTGATTTAAATGGGGTTCGGATGTTTGGCAAACTGTTCTGAGCTGAGATTTAAATCTATGCATGTGCTACCATTTTATTGATGACCTTAAGACCAGCCATGAAATCAAACTGTACACTCGTTGACCATACCATTGCTGGTGGCAGCTTAAAATTTCAAACAGGAAGCAGGTCACTGAAAACAGCAGTGGCAGATACAGTGGTCCGCCGGTAGTCCTACCCTTGTGCACCAAAATCTCATTGGAGGAAAACTTCAAATGTTGATTAAACGCGAGCCATAAAGCAGATTTCAACACAAAAGGCATCAATTTACTCAGTATAACAGCGCCATTATTGCTATGGCTAGGGTCACATTTGCATTTTGACCCTAGCCTACCAGATTGCGCTTTTAACTTAGTACTCTTCCCAGCACCACATAGCGTTAACTCTATGCGGTGCTGGATAACGCTGCCCCTTGTTACCCGATATTTACCTTCCCAACCAGTCACACAGGAAGCTGCTGGGAGTGCACTTTACAGCGCCGCACAGGAAACACTGCAGACAGAGTTTCCTGTGGCGTCGCTGTAAAGCGCACTCCCAGCAGCTTCCTGTGTGACTGGTTGGGAAGGTAAATATCGGGTAACAAGGGGCACGTTATCCAGCACCGCATAGCGTTAACGCTATGCGGTGCTGGGAAGAGGACAAAGTTAAAAGCGCAATCCGGTAGGCTAGGGTCAAAACGTAAATGTGACCCTAGCCTATGTCTTTAGTTTTCATTGCCACATTGTGTTTAAAGGTTCTCTTTAAATAACTAATTTATTTTAGTATTTTTGTTGCTTCTATAAAATAGTAATAAAATATTTAAACTGTGCATTAAATCACCATAGTAAAAGAAAAGGAATTATGAAAGAGTCATACAATTACATAAATTCCAGTAGTATTTTGTATTTCCAGTAGTCTTGCTTCATTCATCAAGTAGCAAGTTTCCCTCCTTTATATATCAATATGATGCAAAGCTTATTTCTTTTCTTTGCTGCTATAACTGCATAAGCACAGTTATAAATCCTATTCATTTTCCTCTGCTAAGGAAACAAATTGGTAAGATGGATGAGATGTCTCAATATTACTGTTTGTGCTGTAGAAAGGTTTAAGTGCAAAGAAGGTAACTGCTTCACTTTAAGAAATCAGACAGATGAGTTATCTTCCCAGCTGAAAGTCTGCCAGTTAACCTTGAGAATATAAACCTAACACTATTGTGAAACCTGACTGATATCTGAAGTATAATCAAATGTAATGATATAAAAATAAAGGATTGAAAGTAGAATAATGCATTCAATGAATGCACATAATGTGTGGCTTGTAGAAATCTAAGTCGATGCAAACATTCAGACGTTTTTCAATCTTTGAGTATAAATTTAAATCTGACTTCTGTTAATACATTATTAAGATCTTATCAATGCAAAATGAGGAGAATCTGCCATATACATTTAAATATGTTGGTCTATTGGTAATCAGTTTGTCTAGTGGATCACGTAATTCCAGTAAGAAACTACTCTGAGTGGTTAATACAAATAAAATACCTCCAAATGGAAATAATTTGGCTTAGGACCCTTTCAGATGTAGGTTTTTCATTTACATGATCTGTCAGTGTTGTTCACAAAGAATGTAATTTTGTTATTGAGTGGTCTATTCTTGGATCAATCTCACTTGTGGTAAAAGCAAGTTTAATTTATTGGGTCTGATGAGAAACATTATGTTTGTTGACAAACTGAGGAAAGACTGAACCCAAAGTGTGTAAGGAAGTCAGTGAAAGTGGTAGAGGAATGTCATGGTTTGGAGAGTGTTTTCTACAGCACAGGTTGGACCTCTCATACAGCTACATGGCAGAGTGAATGCAAGTGTGTATCAGAACCTTCTTCAACAACATGTGGTTCATTATGCTAGGGTCAGACCTGCGTCTGCCCCTAGCCTGGCAGATCCGGGAAAAACTTAGAAATTTCCTGCCTTAGCACATAGTGTCACAGTAGGTAACACTATGTGCCCCAGGCAATAGATCTCTATGGTAACCGGATGCTTACCGCAGCCTCCCGCTCCACAGAGATCTCCAAGATATGCATTTTTTGCAGGTTGCACAGGAAAATGCTGCAAACAGCATTTCCTATGCGCTCTGCAAAAGCGCATATCTGTGGAGCCGGTGGCTGCCGGTAAGCGTCAGGTTGCCATAGGGACAATAGACAGGCAGCGCATAGTGTTACCTGCTGGTAATGCTACGTGCTGAGGCAGAAAATTTCTACGTTTCTGTCGGATCCTGCAGGCTATGGAGCAGAAGAAGTCTGATCATAGCTTTACTTGCGTTCAATACTCAATCAGCCAGCAATTTTTATGCAGGACAATGCCCCCTGTCACACATCAAAACAGGTGAAGCATTGCCTTGAAACAGAGAACATTGAAACAATGAAATGACCAGCCCAGAGACCTGATCTAAACCCAATAGAAACCTCTGGAAAATCCTTGGTGACAAAGTTATGGCCAAGAAACCACAACAGTCACAGAACTGTGGAAGAGACTGGAGGAAGAGTGGACCGAAATCCCACCAGAGCAGTGTGAGAGACTAGTGATGTCCTGTGGCTGCAGATGTGCTGAAGTCATTGAAATCAAAGACCTGTACACTTCCTACTGATTGGTGACTGTTGTAACCTTCACAAAATGTAGTCAAACTTTATCTGTACTACAGTCATTGCTGTTCTCTAATTGTGATCACCACGTTTTTTGTAAAATAGATGTTTTAAGTTGATAAACTTTGGTTATTTTGTAATATACTGTTAGCCACTGTTAGTGACATGGTGCACCCCTTACACAAAAACCTTCAAATGTTCATCAATGTAGATTATAATCTGTCGGAAAAAAATCAAGTGATCATATAATGTTCTCTAATTTTGATCGCTAGTGTAGAGGACAGGCACTCATATTAGTATCACCTCATTGTGGAACATGAGTAATATGTTTCTTTTACATTAACTACCGGTGTGATTACTTAAGAAATCTATAAAGGTTTTCTTAGTAGGTATTTTAAATCCTTCACCCAGAACGATTTTCCATTTTTTGTTTTTCCCTCCCCTTCTTCCAAGAGCTATAACTATTTTATTTTTCCATCACTCTAGACATATGTGAGCTTGTATAATTTGAAGAGGAAAACACCGCGCACTAGTGGGTCTACACAGGTCTATTGATTAGACGCAAAAAATCTGCAAACATTGGAAGATGCTCTTGCCAGATACACGTTACAAATATGGAAAGAGAAAAAATGACGGCATTCATCCATCAAAGTTCTTCAATGTGCAGTTTTTATTCCATCCAGCAAAAGTGTTGTGGACCCATCCAAGAGTAACATACTCGAAACGGAGCGCCCGTAGTCCCCCTCCGCCTCTCCTCACTCCCCGTACAATTGTAACCCTATTCCTGGATGGAATAAAAACTGCACATTGAAGAATTGAAAAAGAAGGGCGGCATCACCGGATAAACATGTTTTTTCGAGATTTTGGAATAAAAAGACCATCTCGTTTATCCGGTGGTGCCGCCCTTCTTTTTCATATGCTAATGCTGGTACTTTGGCTGTGCACCCCGGTGGTAAATCGCCATTCCTGGAAGGAATCCAACGTGACCTTGCCCACGCTAAGTGCCCTGATTGACTTGTTCACTAATGCACATTGAAGAACTTTGATGGGTGAGTGCCGTCATTTTTTCTATTTCCATATATGTGAGCTGTTTTTTGTGGGCAAGTTGTACTTTTGAATAAAACCATTTATTTTACCATATACTGTATTGAAAAATGCAAAAAAATTCAAAGTGTGGTGAAATTGCAAAAAAAAGTGCAATTACACAATTGTTTTGTTTTTCTTTATTCATCATGTTCACGATATGGTAAAACTGACATGTCAGTATAATGCCTCAGGTCAGGATGAGTTCGTAGATGCCAAACATATATACTTTTACTGTTATCTAAGTGGTAAAGAAATCAGACGTTTTTAAAGAAAAAGGATTGCACTTTTTATGTGACTCATAGCGTTCTCATTTTTCGGGATCTGGAGCTGTTTGACAGCTTATTTTTTGCCTCTTGAGCTGACATTTCTATCTATAACATTTTTGGGTAGCTGACCCCGCACTGTCATAGCAATGCATCGAGGCCCCGTGACGCCCTGTGAACAGCGCGACCCCCATTGATTAACAGCGCGATCCAAAGGGATAACAGTGCTGATTGAATCACTGTTCCAATTGATGCTGTTAGTTACATGTCCCAAGATCAGATCAGCTGACACCTGTGGGGGATTATGCTCAACACATGAGCTCACATCAAAGAAAAGGAACATTGTCAAGGATGTATAGATAGTACATCCTTGGTCATGAAGGGGTTAAAAAATATTTTCCTTTAGTGACACCAATATTATCTATAGTAAAACCCTGATTTAAACTGTTTAACTAAATAGCGATTATAGTTATCATGTACATGTACTACTTCTTATATGTTCTAAGCAGGATAAACACTCTGTTATATACATTAATGTTACAAGCAGTGAAGAAAAACAATATTTTTATAATTTATTTTGTAGGATAACATTGTAAAATTAACTAATTGCATAAAGTGTGCCTTTTCCTGATATAGTATCTTTTCTATGTACAATTTTAGGGCAATTTATTAAAAAATAATTTATTTAAAAAACTACATATGTACATTCAACATCACTGGTTCACCTTGAGCAGAGTTGAGCAAGCTGTAGGTGTTTTTTTCATATTTATGATTTTTTATTTTACATGACAAGTAATGTTTATGCCATGCAAGTACACTACATTGAATCCAGCTACACCCCTTCCAAAGGGGAAAGAGGAACAGATATTATGGGAAGAGCATCTAGATATACCAGAACCACATGATTGAATTGCCCTAATGGCCCAAGAAAACAGCAGAATTGCAGAATGTTAAAGACATTCCATTGATTAATCCACAATCTGAGCTTCTTGTAGATGGATCCAAATATAAAGAGGATGCCAGATTCTACAATAGATATGCAGTAGTCACACAGCAAGAGGTAATAAAATAACCACACCCTCCTCATCTGTCAGCATAGGATGCTAAGCTGAAGGCACTTACTCAAGTGTGTAGACTGGTCAATGGTCTGACAGCTAATATGTTTACAGATTCCAGGTACACTTTTGGTATTTCACATGATTATGGTCCCATCTAGTGGGCTTACACCTTCCTTACATCTTCAGGAAAGCCTATGAAAAATGGCAAAATGGCAAATCCCTAATAAAGACTGTTACTTTCCACTAAGATATAGTAAAAGTAAAAGGCACACACAAAAATGGTTACTCCAGAAGCTTGAGGAAACAACTGGACAGACCATGCGGACAATGAAGCTGCAATGAAACCATGTGGTAAGGCCTGACTACAGGTTGTGACACCCAGCAGTCCAATCACATGAGGAATACTTACCCTGCAAAAGCATGCTGGGGAAAAGGAACAGAAAGACTGGTAAGGTAAGGGGTGTACACAGTTTAGCATCTGGGTTTAGTACTGCAGCAGCCTCTTATCCCCAGAGCTGCATGGTGTGTGCCAAAAACAACGCAGGGAAAGTGGTAAAAAAAATAAATAAAACACCTGTCAAGACCACTCTACCTATTTTGGCAACTGCAAATTAACTACATACAACTACCAAAGGTAGGGACATATGAGTATGTTTTTATGTGTATTGATGTCTTTTCAGGATGGCCTGAGGTCTAACCAGTTCAAAACTCCACAACGAAAGTTAGTGCTAGAAAAATACTAAAATAATTGGTATGTAAATATGGTGTTCCAGAAACTACTGAGAGTGGGAGGGGTACCCATTTTACAGGGGACGTCATGAAAGAAATAATGACTACCCTAGGAATAGAACAAGCTTTTCATACTCCCTACCATCCACAGTCTAGTGGAATGGTTAAATGGCACAGTTAAAGTAAAAATACAAAAAGCTATGCAAGAAACAGGGAAAAATTATAGCAGTGTTTTCAGTTAGATGTACTCCAACAGGAAGACAGGTTTGTCTCCCTATGAGATCCTTTTTGTGTCAACCCCAAAAACGTGACTGTACTTCCCTCAATTACTGCAGATGCAGCATGGTGCTATGACCAGTTATGTAAAAAGCCTGCAGAAGCGGTGAAATCATGTGCATAAACAAGTGTTTGATTCTAATTCAGATTCAAACTCAAGTGACAGTTGCCACACCCTTGAACTAAGAGATTGGGTGGTCATCAAAAGACACGTAAGAAGGTGCCCCAACCCAATCCTCATAAGAATCCATACCAAGTTCACCTAACCACCTCTACTCCTGTGAAACTTAAAATAAAGGCTAATTGGATCTATTTGACTGTAAATCTTGTTGAATGAAGAGAGCCTGGTATGATATATTATTGGAAGGAATCGGAACTGGAATGGTAGAAATGAACAGAAAATAGAATATAAATAGAATTGCTGTTAACTAAGCAAAGTAGATTTGGAAATGATGCTTCCCTGAACTAAACATTAGTAGGCTCGTGGCTCCCTACAGGTATAAAACCATAATTTGGTCAACCTCAGCTAAATAAAATTTTTTTAGATGTGTTTAGTCAAATAGCTTTTAATACATGAACTACCGTATATACTCGTGTATAAGCCGACCCGTGTATAAGCCGACCCCCCTACTTTTGCCCCCAAAAACTGGAAAAACTTATTGACTCGCGTATAAGCCTAGGGTGGACAATGCAGCAGCTACCGGTATTGAAAATTGTCAAAAATGAAATTTTGAACTTTTAGTTCAAATAAAAACAGTAAACTACCAATGCAGCAGACCATCATCCTGTTATAAAGCCCCCTATCACTGGTATACAGCCCACCATCCCTGTATATAGCGGCCATCACTGGTATATATAGTAGTGCCCATAACTAGTATACAGTCGCTGCCATCACTGGTATACAGCCCCCAGCACTGGTATACATGCCCCATCACTGGTATACAGCTCCCCTGCAGTGGTATACAGCCCCAGCAGTGCTATACAGCCCCAGCAGTGCTACACAGCTCCCCTGCAGTGGTATACAGCCCCAGCAGTGCTATACAGCTCCAGCAGTGCTATACAGCTCCCCTGCAGTGGTATACAGGCCCCATCACTGGTATACAGCTCCCATGCAGTGGTATACAGCCCCAGCAGTGCTATACAGCTCCAGCAGTGCTATACAGCTCCCCTGCAGTGGTATACAGCCCAGCAGTGCTATACAGCCCCAGCAGTGCTATACAGCTCCCCAGCAGTGGTATACAGCCCCAGCAGTGCTACACAGCTCCCCTGCAGTGTTATACAGGCCCCATCACTGGTATACAGCTCCCCTGCAGTGGTATACAGCCCCAGCAGTGCTATACAGCCCCAGCAGTGCTATACAGCTCCCCTGCAGTGGTATACAGCCCCAGCAGTGCTATACAGCTCCAGCAGTGCTATACAGCTCCCCTGCAGTGGTATACAGCCCCAGCAGTGCTATACAGCTCCAGCAGTGCTATACAGCTCCCCTGCAGTGGTATACAGGCCCCATCACTGGTATACAGCTCCCATGCAGTGGTATACAGCCCCAGCAGTGCTATACAGCTCCAGCAGTGCTATACAGCTCCCCTGCAGTGGTATACAGGCCCAGTCACTGGTATACAGCTCCCCTGCAGTGGTATACAGCCCCAGCAGTGGTATACAGCCCCAGCAGTGCTACACAGCTCCCCTGCAGTGGTATACAGGCCCCATTACTGGTATACAGCTCCCCTGCAGTGGTATACAGCCCCAGCAGTGCTATACAGCCCCAGCAGTGCTATACAGGCCCCATCACTGGTATACAGCTCCCATGCAGTGGTATACAGCCCCAGCAGTGCTATACAGCTCCCCTGCAGTGGTATACAGGCCCAGTCACTGGTATACAGCACCCCTGCAGTGGTATACAGCCCCAGCAGTGCTATACAGCCCCAGCACTGGTATACAACCCCCAGCACATGTATACAGGCCCCTAGCAGAGGCTATACAGGCCCCCCAGTAGGGGATATGCAGACCCCCCATCGCTTTAGAGATCCCTTGCTGCAGGAGCAGCAGAAATCTCACCCTCCGCCGTCCTCTGGAGCCACCGGGTCCTGGGTCCTCGGTCCTAGTCTGTCCTCCTTCCTCCAGCCTCATCCTCGGTCCTCCGTGGCCGTGCTCTGTTCTCCCTGTATGCACGCTTCTAATGCTGTGGGCGGGTTGGACGCAGCGGTGATGACGTCATGCTGCCGCGACGCCCACAGCACGGGAAGCGTGCATAGTGCATACAGGGAGAACAGAGCACGGAGGACCGAGGATGAGGCTGGAGGAAGGAGGACAGACTAGGACCGAGGACCCAGGACACCCGGTGGCTCCAGAGGACGGCGGAGGGTGAGATTTCTGCTGCTCCTGCAGCGACAGCGGGGTGGGGGGGGGCGCACTGTATTATGCACGGCTCCCCCTTTCACTGATTGACAGGGGGAGCCGTGCATATTTAATGAGCGGCTTCACATCACCTCCCGATCCTATTCCAGCCTCCCCTAGCCACCTCCAGCCCCCGGTTACTGTTCCTCCCCACTCAGCCAGTATATGACTCGCGTATAAGCCGAGGGGGGGACTTTTCAGCACATTTTTTGTGCTGAAAAAGTCGGCTTATACGCGAGTATATACGGTATATGTAATGTAAATATACTATATTCAACTTCCTGATGTGTTTAAAGCGAACCTGTCACCCCCCCCGGACATCAAAAGCTATAATAGCCACCTTCTGCAGCACTAAGGCTGCATTCTGGGAAGGTGGCTATAGGCTTTTGATGCCCTATACATTGTGAAATATACACTTATATAAATGCTTACACATAAGACGACCTAAGACCGGGAGGCGGGGTTTCGAGCTCCTCCGGCCCGCCCCTCTTGTCAATCATGCTCGTCGCCTGCTGCTGCCTCCCCTCACACTGTAACATGAACGCGTGCCTCCGTCCTCCTCTATGGCGCCGCGCATGCGCTGTGCGCACAGCCCGACTTCCTGGACACTCGGCGCACAGCGCATGCGCGGCGCCATAGAGGAGAACGGAGGCGCGCGTTCATGTTACAGTGTGAGGGGAGGCAGCAGCAGGCGACGAGCAGGATTGACAAGAGGGGGCGGGCCGGAGGAGCGCGAAACCCCGCCTCCCGGTCTTAGGTCGTCTTATGTGTAAGCATTTATATAAGTGTATATTTCACAATGTATAGGGCATCAAAAGGCTATAGCCACCTTCCCTGAATGCAGCCTTAGTGCTGCAGAAGGTGGCTATTATAGCCTTTGATGTCCGGGGGGGTGACAGGTTCGCTTTAATGATTGGCTTTATTATTATTACCTTGCTAAATTGTTATCCTACATGGGGAGTACCTAAGAGCACGCCTCATCTGCTCGCCAGATAAGGTTTTTTCTTCTGAAGTCAAAGTCAATACACTGCATACTAGGGTTTGTAGTAAAAATGAAATTAAATGTACATTCCAAAAAATTCAAAAAATCCCTTAGGAAAATTCTTCAGAATAGTAAAGAATGTACCAAATTTAGGGGAACCTGTGACCAGGTTTTTTCCATCCCATCTAAGAGCAGCATAATGTAGAAATAGAGACCCTGATTCCAGCGATGGGTCATTTACTGTCATTTTGATAAAATTAGTGTTTTCTCTGTTGCAGATTTAGCAGTCTGAGAATATGCCTGACTACTTGGCAGCAGGCCAAGTAGACTGCTAATGATAATCTCCAGCTGATTAAACAGTGATTTTATCAAAACTACACTGAGGAGCCCAGTAAGTGACACATCGCTGGAATCAGGATCTTGGATTCTATGGTATGCTATTCTCAGATTAGGTTTTCAAAAATTATTAGCCCTTTAAAGGCTGATTTTCCAGAAAACCTGTATTTTCCACTGCATAGCTTTTCAGTTTAATGCTATAAAACATATACCGTAATTCTTAAATATCTGCTGGTTGCTAACCAGGATAGTTGTTTAAAGAATATAATTTAGGGAGGCTGTAATATTGTGTCAAAAAGAGGTAAAACTCTAGGTAATTTTGTATCCCCTAGTTTGTTACCAAGGAATGCTGATAAAAAAATAAAACTTGGCTAAATTCTGATGTTTTTTCAGATGTAATGGTGGACGTTGCACTGTGTGCAAATATTCTTTCAATGTATCATTTTTGTATAATATAGGGTTTGTCTGGGTCTCTTACAGGTGATTCTTCCACATCACTTATGTGCTTGCATGTGATTGGTTATTGCATATTTAAACTGTATCCATTGTATTCTGTTTTTATTCTGGAAACGAGTAAGGATTGTTAATCCTTATGGTTGTATAATTTTAATATGCAGCTATAAATAAAATTGGACATTTGGGAAGGCAGGTGCATTGGAACTCATTTCTGCATATTCACTTCTAATTGGCTGAACTAGGACATACCCTGGTTATGATTAAGAAACGTAAGGGACACTCACCGCCGCTCCATTCCGCTTTCTTCCTGGAGTGGATGGAGGAGGCTGTGAGGATGGGGAGGATGAGGGGATGGAGGAGGCTGTGAGGATGGAGGAGGCTGTGAGGATGGGGATGCTGAGGGGATGGAGGAAGCTGTGAGGATGGGGAAGCTGAGGGGATAAAGGAGGCTGTGAGGACTGAGGAGGCTGAGAGAATGGAGGAGGCTCCAAGGATGGGGAGGCTGAGGGGTTGGAGGAGGCTGTGAGGTTGTAGGAGACTGAAAGGATGGAGGAGGCTGAGGGGATGAGGAAGCTGAGGGTATGGGGAGGCTGTGGGGATGGGGAGACTGTGAGGATGGAGGAGACTGTAAGGATGGGGAGGCTGAGGGGATGGAGGAAGCTGTGAGGATGGGAAAGCTGAAGGGATAAAGGAGGCTGTGAGGACTGAGGAGGCTGAAAGAATGGAGGAGGCTCCAAGGATGGGGAGGCTGAGGGGTTGGAGGAGGCTGTGAGGTTGTAGGAGACTGAAAGGATAGAGGAGGCTGTGAGGATGGAGGAGGCTGAGGGGATGGGGAGGATGTGGGGATGGGAAGGATATGAGGATGGAGGAGGCTGTGAGGATGGAGGAGGCTGTGAGGATAGGGAGGCTGTGAGGATGGAGAAGGCTGTGAGGATGGGGAAGCTGTGAGGATGGGGAGGCTGACGGGTTGGAGGAAGCTGTGACGATGGAGGAGACTGAAGGGATGGAGGAGGCTGTGAGGATGGGGAGGCTGTGAGGATGGGGAGGTTGTGAGGATGGGGAGGCTGAGGGGATGAAGAAGGCTGAGGGGATGGAGGAGGCTGTGAGGATGGAGGAGGCTGTGGGGATGGAGGAGGCTGAGAGGGTGGAGGAGGCTGAGGGGATGGAGGAGGCTGTGAGGATGGGAGGCTGTGAGGATAGGGAGGCTGTGAGGATGGAGGAGGCTGTGAGGATGGGGAGGCAGTGAGGATGGAGGAGGCTGTGAGGATGGGGAGGCTGTGAGGATTGGGAGGCTCAGGGGATGGAGGAGGCAGTGAGGAGCCCGCACGCTGTGGGGACACTCACCGCTGCTCCATTCCGTTGTCTTCCTGGAGGAGATGATATCAGAATAGCGGCGCGCACCATGGCGCCATATTTGAAATACAATATGTGGCTTGGCACGCGCCACTCCTCTGGTCGGCGTTGAACGCGGCGACCAATCAGAGGAGCAGCGCATGCCAAGCCGCACATTGTATTTCAAATATGGCGCCATGGTGCGCGCCGTTATTCTAATTGGTCGGCGCTGAACGCGGCAGCAAATCAGAGGAGCGGCGCGTGGTTTGAATGCCGCTCCTCTGATTAGTCGCCACCTTCAGCGCTGACCAATCAGAGGAGCGGCACGCGCCATGGCACCATATTTCAAATACACTGAGAACAGTGTATTTGAGATATGGCGCCATGGCACGCGACGCTATTCTGATTGGTCGGTGCTGAACGCAGCGGCCAATCAGAGGAGCGGCATGCGGTTTGAATGACGCTCCTTTGATTGGTCACCGCTGAATGCGGTGACCAATCAGAGGAGCGGCGTGCGCCATATTTCAAATACACTGAGTACAGTATATTTGAAATATGGTGCCATGGCATGTGCCGCTATTCTGATTGGTCGACGCTGAAGGTGGCGGCCAATCAGAGGAGCTGCGCGCGGTTTGAATGCCACTCCTCTGATTGGTCACCGTGTTTAGCGCTGACCAATCAGAGGAGCGCCGTGCGCCATGGTGCCATATTTCAAATGCACTGTACACAGCGCACCACCATAGATCTAATGTAAATGCCTACAGGACCTCGGACAGCGGCACATACTATACGTACATTACGTACAGTATCTACTCCACTGTCAGGGGAGCCGCAACTTCATTCATAAATTAGTACAAAGCCGACAATAGCCGGCTTACTGTAAATGCCGTATTAACCCCTAATATGCTGAGTGGAGTGGACAGCATGTCTCTAGGGGGGGTGGTCACCCCCTAGAGACATGTTGCCCACAGCTAATATTTTAATGCTTTAATACACAGTTAACACTTTGCTTATCCCTGCGGTAGCAGGGATGAGCAAAGTATACGGTAACCGCATTTCTCAGGATTATACATCCAGAGCATTCCGGTTACCGCCTTGCGGTTGCCAGAAGCGCTCCGAAGACTGCAGCCTGCATGATTTTTCACGCAGGCTGCAGATCTGGAGCCCATAGGAGCACATAGGATCCCATTATGGTAACCGGTTTGCTCTACATGCAATCCGGTTACCATAATGGGCTCCTATGGGGAGCGTTTCCTGATCCGGTTTTGAGCTTTTTGAAAGCTCAAAACCGGATCAGGATTTAAAAATACAACCACATATGTGACCCTAGCCTTAATTATTGTACTTTTTATACTGTAACTTATGATTGTTTGTATATGAACCGTTATAATTTGAACTATAATGCAGACAAATAAAGTGGGACTTTTATTTTAAATAAAGTTTTAAAACTTATAAAAATGATTATATAGTTATTTCTAAATTGAGTTTCAAAATACATACACCAGCCCCATCAGGTATACAGTATGGGATCTTTTAAATAATGAATTCAGTTGGTAGTGTGAAATCTGGTGATATTTCCCCTTTAAGAAAAATAGAAAATATGGTAAGATTAGTAAGAAATTAGAATAGACTAGACTACAAAATAAGATGAATTGCAACAGAGCCCAATGGTTATTCTATAACTGTATACATTTCACATAAAAGAAATATGCTGAGAGCGATTTTTAAAGCCTCCATCTTCTTTATAACAATTTTATGAATCTATGCATTGCATGATGCATACGCAGCACTATTTCATATTCTGATCTGTTTATCTTGGTCATTTTCACATTTTCAGGAATATTACAATAAAAGTGCTTTGGAAAACAAACAAAATAAGACATAAATATTAAACAGAGCAGTTTGTGCTCTCATCGTCTGCGCTGCAGTCTGAAACAACACACATTTAATGTGGCCTAGAGGAAATTAAACAGGAGGAGACGATGATCAGTCCACAACTCACATGCAAATTTTCACTTCAGACAAAATGTCTGCTCTCATCCTAGTGTCTCCCCAGCAATCCTCATCAAGATAAAGGCAAATGTTTCATCCTCCCTCAATGCATCATTTGTGTAAAGAAATACCAATAAATTATTCCAGCCATGATAAAAGCTTAGGCCCCCTTCACTTCACGCTTTTTTAGGATCCGTGGATATCCATTGTAAAACTGATAGCCACGGACCCAATTTGACCCCCCATGTATCCCTATGGATGAGCATGCATTGGTCCTTAATAGCCATCTGTGTGTGCCAGTTTTATCAGGGATCCGATTTTATCCATTTCTTTCTCGTACCCAGAATCGGAGACTACTCCAATTTTAGGCTGCCTTCAAAAAAGCGAACAGAATCGGACAGAATCAGATCCGAAGCTGTCCTCAGCTCTTAACATGGGGGCCTACTGTGCTGGATCTGGGAAAAACCAGGATCGTTTCCTGGATCCGGTTTTGGTGTACTGGGCATGTTCAGTACACATTCTCTGCTCTGTTCCCGTGTGATGAGAGTAATTTCACTTTAGCAGTGTATCTACATACACTGCTAAAGCAAAATTAAAAAAAGCAATGGTTAAAAATAAAAAAAAAATGCTCACCTCTCTGCCAAGTGTCCCGCAATGCGAGGCGTCCACATCCGATCTGCAGGACCTTAATCAACTGACTGGCAAACCGATCAGCTGATGTGTCACCTGACAGCATCAGCTGAGCGGTTTAAATCGCACGCCAAAACCGATAGCCGGACAGGGTGTTAACCTGCTCAGCTGATGCTGTCATGTGACACATCAGCTGATTGGTTGCCGCCGGTTAGCTGATTCAGGCCCTTGCAGCGATCGGATGTGGATGCCTCGCATCGCGGAGCACTCAGCGGAGAGGTGAGCATTTTTTAAATTTTTAACCATTGCTTTCTTTCACTTTCACAATATATGTAGATACATTGCGAAAGCGAAAGTACAGCCCTAACACCACTTGTCTGTGCTTTGCAGGCTCGGCTCCTCCCAGCTCTTTCTATCAGTCCCTGCTGGGCTCCCTCTGCAAATCCCTAACGGAAGATATGAAAGGGCTTATAGAGGAACTGAGGGAGGATTTGGCGGCCCTAGGTGAATGCACTTCTTACCTTGAACATAAAATGGCGGAATATGCATCTGCACACAATCAACTAGCTGTTAGCTACACTGCTCTGGACAGGGACATGTGTACTGTCAACTCCACATTATACAGAATCCTCGACAAAGTGCTTCGGTGTCCGCGCTGCTGCTCCAAAGCCAAAGAAACACAGACACGGGAATGTCTGGTACAGCTACAGCCTTTATTTTCCTCCTACGCGTTTCGGAGCCTCCTCCCGAGCTCCTTCCTCAGGGATCCCTGAGGAAGGAGCTCGGGAGGAGGCTCCGAAACGCGTAGGAGGAAAATAAAGGCTGTAGCTGTACCAGACATTCCCGTGTCTGTGTTTCTTTGGCTTTGGAGCAGCAGCGCGGACACCGAAGCACTTTGTCCAGGATTCTGTATTACGACCACGGTCACCGTTGAGAGTGCGGTCCCTGCAGCAGCTGCCTGTATGCTATTCTACCAGTTGTGGGTTTCACAACTGACTAAGGTGAGCAATTCCACATCGACAAGTGAGAGTTTTTAATTGAGATAAGACCCTATATGCGCATTCTTTCTTTCACAGATTTTAACTCCACATTATGGCACCTGGAGGACAAGCTGCGCAGAAATATTATAAAGCTTAGAGTCATTGAGGAGTCGTCCGAGGAGAACAGTCTCATGCCTATGATTGACACCTTTCTACAGTCTGCCTTGCCCGATGTGCCGCTTGCTGAGCTAGCAGTGGAGAAGGCACATAGACTGCCAAAGCCTGCTCGCATACCCAAGGATCTACCCAGAGACATCCTGGTGTGTTTTGTGCACCCAAAAACCAAGGATCTCCTTCTCCAAGCAATGAGGCGCAAGCCCTCACTACCGGCAGCCTTTGAGATCGTGGCAGTTTTCCCTGACCTCTCCCCCGGAACTATGGCCCGTCGGCGAGAGTTTGGACCGAGTTGTCGGGTCCTCCGGGACAAGGGCATACAATACAGCTGGGGCTCTCCGGTTGATGTCAACTTTCGATATATGGGTGCCAGGCAGTCCTTCGCCTAACCCTGACAACTCAGAAAGGCCCTTAGGTCCTAGAATCTGGTCACATTGAGCAATCTTCCCTCCGACCAGGGCTGGACCTGACCCAGTGCCCAGAGGGGGCAATGCAGAGGAGGAGATGACCTGGCTCAAGACCCATAATCTTTGTTAATTAGGCAGGGACTGACCAAGCTCTTGTTTCTTTGGTTTAACCCTAGGGGGTTGTCCCGGACTGTGAGGACCCATCCAGACCACCAACCCACCCTCTGGTCTGGTTCGTCCTCCTTCCCTACACAGTTGTGCGACAGGACTATTGCCTTCCCCCCTTACACCCAGACGGCTGTCTGGAAGATCCGAGTTTACATAGCTGTTATTTGTTTAAGTGTTTTCGGTGTCCTCACTGTTTGCTCTTTGATCTCCTCCTTCTTCTCTCTTCATACCAACTTAATCTTTCCCTTTCTCCCAACTTTCTCTTTCTGACTTTCCTCCCCCCTATTCCTTCCCTTCACCACCTTCCTTGTCCCCCGCAACTCGGTGTTAGTTGGCCCATGGTCAGAGCCGTAAAAGATGAGTCTTAACGTAGTTACACTCAATGTCAAGGGGCTGAATTCTCCAGCTAAGAGCTCCTTCTTATGGAGGGAGGGAGGCTGGTCGTGCCAAAACTGATATCCTATGTGTACAGGAAACGCATCTACTGGCTGACGACATCCATAGACTCCACCACATATACTCAATCCTTTTTTGCCAGCCACCCAGAAGAAAAAAAAGCCGGGGTCTGCGTTCTGATTAAAAATTCTAATCAATTCCAACTGATAAAAACATTATAGACCTGTCGGGGAGGGCACATTATTGTCATCTGTTGCATTTCGGGTGAGACTTATACGATTGCCAATGTTTATGCACCAAACGAGGCGCAGATCTGTTTCTCGGGGTCTTTTTTTGTGAGAGTGCGACACGTAGCACAGGGAAGGAAAATGATTTGTGGGGACTTTAACTCCATTATGGAGCGCCACCAAGACTCCTCCTCCCCTCTTTCTCAAAGGGGTGGGGAGTTGGCGCCTCTCTGCCACGAGTTTCACTTCCATGATGTCTGGCGCTACCTTCATGCCTCGGAGAGGGATTACTCTTTCTTCTCCAACCAGGCACAGGTCGTACTCCAGGATTGACCTTTTCCTGGTGGGCGATGCCACATTGCCCGCTTGTGCCAAGGCGGAAATTGGCCTGATCACGTGGTCGGACCATGCGCCAGCTTCATTGGAGGTCAGACTAGGACTACGTGGGGGGCTGACGCGCCACTGGAGACTGAACTTGGGCCTCCTTTCTGACCAACCTGTCTTGTCAGCAATTGACCTAAATATTAGAGAGTTTTTTGACATAAACAACAATGGGGAGGTCTTGGATGATGTGCTGTGAGCTTCCCATAAGGCGGTCCTCCGGGGCCTTCTCTTTCAAAAAGCATCTCAACAAAGGAGGATGAGAGATGGGTTGAGACTGGAGTTGATGACCCGGATCCGACAGTTGGAAATGGCCAATAAAGCTAACCCTGGGCCCTGACTGACCTCCCAGACCCTGACCTTGCATTTCCATCTGCGCTCTCTCCTCCTTCATCAATACAGGAAGGGCCTGAGATGCCTGAAAATGACCTTTTATGCGGCGGGTCATAGGGCGGGTAAAATCCTTGCTAAACGTATAAAAAAACGGTCAGTGCGTACAATGATAACTGCCATGAAAAATTTGAAGGGGGAGTTGGTGAGAAGCCATGAGGAAATTGCTGAGGTGTTTGCGCAGTACTATGCTGGGCTGTATAATATGCATGATGATGGGGGGACTCCCCAACCCTCCTCTGACTCCATTCGAGAGTACTTAGTTGCCTTCGACCTCCCCTCGATGTCTTCGGCTTGTTCGGACAAGCTGAATCTTCCGTTCACCCTGCCTGAAGTCACTATGGTCATAACATCCCTGAAATCTAACTCGGCCCTGGGACCTGACGGGTTTCCCAACGAGTATTATAAATCCTTCTCCCAGTCTCTGGCCCCGTACCTGCTATGTACATTTAACCACTGGCAATCTGTGGGCTCTATCCCTGCCCCCGCCCTGGAGGCCACAATCACCACAATTCCCAAACCAGGTAAACAACCAGACCTCCCAGGAAACTACCGCCTGATCTCACTTTTAAATTCGGACTTGAAAATTTATTCTAAACTCTTGGCCAGTAGACTGGCAAGGGTTGTCCCAACATTAATAGACCCAGACCAGTTGGGCTTTGTAGCGGGGAGACAGGCCAAAGACCTCATTGCGATGGCGGAGAGGGGGGTCCCCAAGTGTATTCCTGTCTCTTAACGCCGAAAAAGCATTTGACAGGGTGCACTGGGGATACCTCAGAGAAGTCCTCTGCGGGATCGGGTTTTCTGGTCCCATCCTATCGGCGATTTTTAGCCTTTATTTCCACCCATGCACCAGGGTGTTTTCAGCTGGTTTCCTATCCCTAAGCGTGGGAACCACTAGCCGCCTCGATCCACAAACACACTTCCATTTCGGGCATACAGATTGGTGAGAAAAATCATGTCATTGGACTATATGCTGACGACGTCATTATATCTTGTACTGACCCACTTTCATCCCTCCCAGCCATAATAAAATCCCTCAACTTATTTGCGCAAATTTCTTATTATAAATTAAATGCTGGCCCATACATGTTCCACCTATCATCAAGTCTTGTCTCTCGCGGTCATTCTTCTTCAGGTGGTGCCCAGACACAATCTCGTACCTAGGGATCACCCTCTGCCCGTCCTCGTTAATCACTATCAGAAACTAAACATCACTAAAAAAAACACCCTCCCAAACTATAGAATCTCACCCCCTTCACTCATTCTCTTGGGTAGGTAGAGTGTAAGCATTTAAAATGTTATTGTTACCTAAAATATTATACCTCTTCAGATGCAGCCCGATATCATATCCTACTAAACTACTATCTTAACTACAATCACTTGTCAACAGATATATCTGGGCAAACAAAAAACCTAGAGTAGCCAGGAATGTCATGTACCTACACCTCAAAAGAGGTGGAATGGGAGTCCCTGACCTGAGGTCTTATTATAGAGCCGTGGTGTTGAAGGGGGGCCAAGGCCTGGTGGAGTCCCCCCACATCCCTGGGCTGGACTCAGATTGAGACCTATTTCTTGAAGGGGGGCTTCCCTTGCCGGACCCTGGCAGCAGAAGCGCTGGAGCTGACCACCCCCTAGATACTGCGCAGACACTTCTGGGAATATGGAGACAGGCCCCTAAAGACTGGACTAAACTCCCAGTCACGGCAATCCCATTGTCCGCACTACAACTGCACTTCCCCTGACTTAACTTAAGCCTGTGGAGTGACCAGGGAGTGGCATTTTTGGGTGACCTGGTATCCCAGGGCACGCTAATCTCTTTTGCTGCATTGATCCTCAAACTCCCAGCCCTTAAACAGGGCTTTCAGTTTTCCCGGATTCACCATTTTTTACACTCCAGGCTTTGCAGACATGACTTGGGCTCTTCTAGACCGTCGCCCCTCCAGAAATTCTTGTTCTCAGGGCCAGAGGTTTCTAAGGGCCTCTCCAAGATATACAGTGGTCTTCTTGAGTGGTCCTTGCCTGCGAAACTGGAGTGTATGCAAAAATGGGAGAGTGATTTCAACTTTTCATCTGACCTAGATGATTGGGAATGGGCAATCCGCTGCACTCAGCCTTTTATGAGATGTATAAACCATCTAGAAAATCTAAAGAAGATTCACCTGCGTTGGTATACCCCACCCCTCCAGATTGGCGAGGTTCCAGGTGGGCATCTCCCCCTTGTGCTGGAAACATTGTGGGTCCAGCGGTGACCTGGCTAACATGTGGTGGACCTGCCCGAGAATCTCCCAATTTTGGCACCTTATTGCTAGTCTACTGGGAAATTTGACTGAAATCAATATCCCACTCTCCCCTCAACTTGCTGTCCTACACATTGGGATAGAAGCATACCCCTCTCCACAGACATGTAATTACCTACGTTTTGACAGCAGCTAGATTATGCATAGCAGCGAAGTGGAAGGCGGATTCTCCCCCCTCTATTGCAGAGGTCACCGACAAGATCAACTCCATATTTTGCCATAGTACTACCTAGCTTTAGACTCTCAAACAAGGAGATATGTCATGGATGCTTGGTCAATATGGATCTCTCATCCTCAGACTTTGCCGATTTCTTTCAGCCATCCAAGGGTCTATGGGCGCCCCGGTCCACCTCTCACAATGAATGGCATCATTATCTATCTTATCCATAGAACCACATATTCCATATTTAAATCTACAAAATTGGAACGAAGCAGGAATACATACAATAGGAGAGATTGAGGGAGCAATGGGAGTGTTACCGTTTGACCAAGTGGTTGGTAAATTTGAGGGAGTACGTAGATATTTCTACCAATATCTGCAAATCAAACATTATTTAAGTAAAAATTCATATGGAGGGAATGGAGTGCATGGAAGGAGGAAGATATTTTGAGATATATTATGACAGGAGGGAATAACATGAAATGTTTATCTAAATGTTATAAAATTTTAAGTAGTCCGGGAATGGGAGTAAATTGGCCTACATGGAAAAATGGGAGCAAGAGTTAGGAAAGGAGCTAACATTGGAAGAATGGGGAAATAGTGTAAGGGAAATTAAAAAATACACTGCGTGTATAAATCATGTAGAGCAAATAAAAAAAACACAAATGAGGTGGTATTTATATCCGGATAGAATAGCAAAAATGAATATTAAGTATTCTAAATTATGTTGGAAAGGGTGCGGCCAGGTGGGATCTTTGATACACACTTGGTTTGCTTGCCCGGCTTTAAGAGTTTTTTGGACAGGGATGATAGAATTGATCAAAGAAATTACTGGAGAATCAATTGAAACAGAAATATCTCAGATAATCTTACACATGGGTATAAATAGGTTACCAAAACGAGTGAGAGGTATTGTTTCGCATGTGTTAATTGCCGCTCGTACGACGGTAGCAACTAAATGGAAAGAGGTTAATCCTCCACTTATAAAAAATGTAATAGAGAGGTTAAATATACAGTGTCAAAATGAAATGATGTTATATCAATCTAAAAGCAGAGGAGAGGAAATCCGAAAAACGTGGAGACCTTGGTTGATGTGTAAATATTACAAAGTTAAGTTATAAAAGAGTGTATTTGCTTTTATAATGCTGTGAATAGCGATGTTATGGTTTTTTTTTTTTTTTTTTTTTTTTTTGTTTGTTACAGTATGTACAGGAAACTCCAAATAATGGTGATCTTGTAGTGTCTTGTATTGTATTGTGTTGGAAATTGTTTTTGTTTCTTTTGTTGTGTATTGTTTAAAGAAGAAAATTAATAAAAATTTATTAAAAAAAAACAATGAATGGCATATTAGTATGCCCTTGGCCATGTTCCTCCCTCTGATGCAAGCTCACATGTTGAGCTTGAATCATTCCCTGTACATGTCAGCTGATCAGATCAGCTGACATGTGTAGGTAACAGCACTGATCAAATGAGTGATTGGATTACTGCTTTTAACCCTTTGGATTGCACTGTCAATCACTTATGGTACCTTTACACGCCGCAACAGGATGGTGGCAACAACCGGGTACATGAGAGAAATGTATCTTGCACCGCCAAATCAACCCGAGGTAGCGGCGTGTGAAGACGGCTGTTGCCACCTGCCACTTGAGGCACCTGTTTCAGAGCAGTGCTCTAAAACAGGTTGATTTCAAGGCGATGGTTGCGGCCTGTATCGGCGTGTAAATAAGGAACAGAAGGGTTGTTTCGACACCAAGCTATGTACCTGGGGCGTGACACAGGCTCCGGGTTACCGCGCCCCATCAGCGATCATTGGTGGAAGCTCCTGCGTTACGATTGGTAGACGCTGCATAGGGCGGCATATTTAAGGAGCTGACCAGTCACACTACACAATTGCTCAAGCGTCATGTATTAGTCAGCCTCCTGCGCTGGCTGCCCAATCATGATGTTATTGCTTTGTCCTATCAGCGTACGGAATTCTCGTAATCCACAATCGTGGCACGCCTATGTGTTGTCCCTGCTTCACCAGGTCCGCCCATATTACCTTGTTATAGCGGCGTGTAAATGAGGTACAGAAGGTAACTTGTGGCACCCGGCGGTGTATCCAGAGATAGATGTAACCTACCGTAGCGCACCTTGTTGCGGCGTGTAAAGGTGTTGCGATTACCGTTTGCAACCGTTTGTGCGTGCTCGTGCACGTGAAGCACCCGGTTGTTGCCACCATCCTGTTGCGGCGTGTAAAGGTACCATTACAGTGCGATACAAAGCACTGCGGTGGAAATCACGCTGTTCCCCGCTGGCATCAGAGCTCCTGTGATGCGATCATGGAACCTCAATGGTTAGCTCGACAGCCCAGGGTCCTGTGATGACCCCAAATGTAAAAAATGCAGCATGTTACTGATACAGCTAAAAGGATGGGATTTATAGAAATCTTATCCCCACTGTGCCAGTTATTATTCAGTGTAAACTGTACTGCAGTGTGTGTTTCAATTACACAACATGTTAATGTCTCTTGTGGGTACAATCGGTTTTATATGCAGATGTTCACCATAGACGTGTATTAGATGTGAAAATCCACAGATAAAAAATGCAGAAATGCATAATATAGTTTGCAATCTGCACCTAATTATATCTATAAAGTTTAATCAAAGACAGATAGCAGGAAGCATCAAAAATAAAGCAGTTTTATTTAAAACAAGAGCCCTGATGCAAAGTCCACAGCATCAGAAACTTGATATTAAAAAACGGACACAAAAATGTAATGAAAAATCTCAAGTAACATCATTTAGATAATAGGTGCAGAAATTGTGCAACATCAAAAATTCACCAAAACCCTTCGTGGGAATATAGCCTAATATAGTAAAAAGAGGCCTTGATTCCTTTGATGAATCTTTTAGTTTACTGGCTGCAGCAGTTGTGACACAATCAGAGTACTTAGCTGTGGCATGTGGCAGAGCTCAAAATGCTAATCCTGTCCACATCACATCTTTGTATGAACATTGTTTATTGACAGTGAGCTGCTTATCAGACGAAGTCAAGCCGGAGCTCTACTCGCACCACTGATAATTGGTGATAAAACATTAATTGTAAGGCCGGCTTTACACTACATTTTTTTGGGTCCGAGTCTGTCCAGTGTGAACCGGACAGATCCAGGTCCGATTTTGCCCCCCATGTATCCCTATGGGGCCGGATGGCTGTTATTTGATAGTTTTTGCTTTTATTTGTGAAAAATTGGAAATTTGGTGAAAATGTAGAACATTTTGCAATTTTCAAATTTTTATACTGTTATACCAGAGAGTTATATGACACAAAATAGTTAATAAAAACATTTCCCACATGTCTACTTTACATCAGCATAATTTAATTTAATTTTGGAAACAACATTTTTTTTTGTTAGGAAGTTAGAAGGGTTCAACATTCATCAGCTATTTCACATGTTTCCAGCAAAATTTACAAAACCATTTTTTCTTGACCACATGACATTTGAAGAGACTTTGAGGGGCCTATATGACAGAAAACACCCAAAAGTAACACCAATCCAAAAACTGCACCCGTCAAGCTACACAAAACCACATCCAAGAAGATTATTAATCCTTCAGGTGTTTCACAGGAACTAAAGCAATGTAGAAGGAAAAATGTTACTTTAGTCTCAAAATTACATTTTCACAAAGGTAACATCACAAAATGGATCCTAAAATTTGTTGTGCAATATCTACTGAATACGCTGATACCCCATATGTCAGTGTTTCCCAACTCCAGTCCTCAAGGCACACCAACAGGTCATGTTTTCAGGATTTCCTTAGGATTGTATAGGTGATAATTTAATCACTTGCACAGGGGATAATTCCATCATCTGTCTAACGATAAGGAAATCCTGAAAACATGACCTGCTGGTGTGCCTTGAGGACTGGAGTTGGGAAACACTGCCATATGTGGTCAAAACCACTGTTTGGGCTCACAGCAGGGCTCAGAAGGGAAGGAGTGACATTGGACCTTTTAAATGGAAAATTAGCTGCAATCGTTGGTGGACACCATGTCGTGTATGGAGAGCCTCTGTGTGCCTAAACAGTGAAAACGACTGACAAGTAACCCATTTTGGAAACTAAACCCACCAAGAAAATTCCCTACCCTGTTTCCCTGAAAATAAGTCAGTGTCTTATATTAATTTTTGCTCCCAAAGATGTGCTAGGTCTTATTTTCAGGGGATGTCTTATTTTTCCATGATCCCCATCATTCCCATATGCATCCCCCATCATCTCCACATGCAGCCCCCACCATTCAGCCTCCAGCATCCCAATATGCAGCCCCAGCATCCCCATATGCAGCCACCATCATCCCCATATGCAGCCCCCATCATCCCCTTATGTAGCCCCCAGCATCCCCATATGCAGCCCCCAGCATCCCTTATCATACACACACACACGTATACACTCTTACCACTGCATCCCGGGCACCGTACTGAGTGTGGAAGCAGGGCCTGATAGACGAGCATTTATGCCAGCGCCATACTGAGGTCTCTCAGCCACAGTACATTTACGACAAGCAGCGGCCAATCAGAAGCTGGTGTCTAATTGACCGCTGCTTGTCATACATGTACTGTGGCTGAGAGACCTCAGTACAGCGCTGGCATAAATATCCACCAATCACGCCCTGCTCCCACTGTACCCTGCGATTCTGCTGCTGACTCCTGCAGCACACCAGTGCCATCACTCCTTGTCACCCGGTGCCTGCCTGCCTGTGCAGCGGGGGACAGGGGATGATCGAATAGCACTGGAGTACTGCAGGAACCGGCAGCAGCAGAATTGCAGGATATGGTGGTAGAGGGGTGTGATCGGTGGGCAGGGGCAATAACCGAAGGGCGGTGGGACATTGGGTGGTGTCTCTTCAGCCTCCGGTCCACAGATGGGATGAGGCTCAGGAGGGAAGGTTCAGGGCAGCACACGTCACACCGCTCCTCCACATCTGATTGGAGAGATAGCGTCTCATGGATGCTAGCTTCAATCGGATCTATGGGGGTGACACAGAGGTCACCTAGCTTCAGCCAATGGCTGGTACAATTGCTGTACCGGCCATGGCTGGATCACAATGTTTCATCATATGTAATTGGTGAAACATTATGATCGCTGTGAATGGCTGTTGGACATTCAACAGCCAATCACAGCATTTGCAGGCACGGAATGGCAAAGCCACCTCCTCGAGTTCAACTAAGGGTACCTTCCTACTTGTAGCTCCAGTGACTTTTCGCCATCCCCAGTCACCGGAGCTACAGAATCGCGATCACACCATGATGTTATAAAGCATAATATGTCGGGATGGGGTTAACCCCTACATCATGATGTGCTTAGATTACATAGCAAAATCCCACCGAAAGATTCCTTTTAAAGGGTTTGGATAACTCACAAGTATTTTCATGGCAATGGGAGAGCTTCACCTTTATTGCAGGCTGAGGATTTGTATGACAGAAGCCAGGACATTTTTGTGTTTATTCTAGTTTTCAGACCACCCATTCAAGTAAATTGGTTATGCTGGTTTCACGCTACTGGTTTATAGTATCTGGGGGAATGCAGGTAAAACCTGCATCCTCCTGGATTCCCCTGCAATTGTAAAATCTGTTGCAACTGGATGCATCCACACTGATATTATCACTGAACCATATCAGTGACAATACTAGCACGTCAGTATCCTGTTGCAATAGGTTTTATTGATTTTTCTGATGGATCGGGTGGTGAATGACATACCCCTAGTGGGTGTATCCCTCTGGACATTACTCTTCTACAAACTCCACCAAACCAAAAAGGTCGACACAGACTGTATAATGACCATCCATGTAAGCTTAGTCCTATGCCCCATTTCCTCAAGATGCCTGGACCATCAGTGCAATAAGCCCCTGTACCTTGTGCAACCCCTATCCCATTGTAGATTGTAAGCTCTTTTGAGCAGGGTCACCTTCATTTCTTGCTTTATTTATTGTATTTTCTTTATTACATTGATTCTATGCCTATTGTTTTGTATCCAATTATTCTACTGTATTTGTTCTCTACTGTAATTACTTACTGTATATTTTCTGTACCCTACATTGTAAAGTGCTGCGGAATATGTTGGCGCTATATAAATAAAGCTTTAACATTATTATTATTATTATTAAAATGTGATTCTGGGCATGCTCTGTAACCAAAGTTGGATCCAGTGTCTGGAGCCACATGGATCTGGATTCCATAGGATCCAGGTTCCATAGAGCACCATTAAAATTTACCCCTCCTCTTTGAGCCCTGCACATAAAAAGCTGTCTTCTGCAGTCAGTCCAAGTCAGACACTGGACCTGTCTGGATCCTGCTCATTTTAGGTACCAATACACATGGTCAGGTTGTAAATACATCAAATAGGGACTGCTCTGATACGGGTTACCTTGAAGTTGGTGGGGCAGCTTAGTAGATATTTTTTGCAAAAAACATATCAACTAAATACCCTGTATTTTACTTTTTCAGCAGCACTTGCTTTTTACTGTGTTTTTTTTCACAACAGAGTATTTTTACACGTTTGACTGTTTTTTGTGATTCAGTCTTTTGGTGGTGTGAACACTGTCCTACAGACATGTACACTGTGTGCATGGTTCAATAGTTTTTGCCTAAATTATTCCTTGTTTCTGCAAGATTGGGGAGTCTCCCACCCCTCCTCTTTGAGCCCGGCACATAAAAAGCTGTCTTCTGCAGTCAGTCCAATTCAGACACTGGACCTGTCTGGATCCTGCTCATTTTAGGTACCATTACACATGGTCAGGTTTTAAATACATCAGATAGGGACTGCTCTGATACGGGTTACCTTGATGAGCAGCTTAGTATACATTTTGTGCAAAAAACGTATCAACTAAATACCCTGTATTTTACTTTTTCAGCAGCACTTGCTTTTTAATGTATTTTTTTACAACAGAGTTTTTTTACACGTTTGTTTGACTGTTTTTTGTGATTCACCATTAACATTTAACCCACATTGCCCTGGAACTGGGTGTCCACAGTTTTGAAATGGTCACCAAAAACTTTACAAACTGCATTTTTAGTTTGAGTTAAAAACCGTGGACATCCCAATCACCGGGAAGCGAAAACAACCGGATGCACTCGCAAGTGCATGCGGCCCCATTGAAAGTACATGGGGCTGAAAAACAATATGGGTGCATCTGTTTTCAGCTGGATTCACAAAAACCAAAAACTGGAAGTATGAAACCAGCCTTAGCTGAATAACAAACAGCACATGGACACCATCAGTATTGCCTCCATTTGTTGTCAGTGTTTACTGACTGGTTGCTAAGAAAACTTTGAAAAACTTCCATTATTTCTTTTGCATTCAACTGACAAACAAATAGCAAAAATGGACAAAAAAAACAAAAACGGTTAAAAATCTTATCCACTGCATGGATAAAAATTGGTAGATTTTTTTTCTTATGAGAAGAGAACTGACTTGTGAATTTAGCCCAGCTAAGAATAGCAAGGGAGGATTGTGTAACAAATAGAGACAAGCTTTAACTTTGAGGTTTTTTGGATCTGGACACTGCTGAGAAAACTGTTCAGCTCTCTGAAGTGGGATTTTGAAATCAAAGTAAAGAGGCTTGAAAGTTTCATGAGGCAAAAGCAAAAAACAGTGACATCAGTAGATGTGTGTTAGTCTCTGATGAAGGGACCTTGTAAGATCAAACTCTGGAAGCAGATACTGGAGGAATTCACAAAAAGCCTACCATTTTTCACGTATGTTTCACAGAATATAACTGATGTCATATATAAAATACTTCATCACTGACAGACATCTTTTCACTCAAGTCCATTGTTATCCGATTGATACAGCTTGTTTAGCAGCAAAAATCATCATGGATGGCTGAAAAAAATCTGATTTAGATATTTGAGTGAAAGGCGTTTATGGTAAACTTGTTTCTATATTTGAAACAAAGTAGCAAAAGAGTAACACGTATAATATAGCATATGGGTGGTATGGTGGCTCAGCAGTAAGCACTGCAACTTTGCAGTGCTGTAGTCCTGGGTTCAATTCCCACCAAGAACACTATCTGCAAGGAGTTTGTATATGCTCCCTATGTTTGCATGGTTTCCCTCCTGGTTCTCCAGTTTCCTCCCACACCTCAAAAGACATGCTCATACGATGTTTAGATTGTGAGCTCAATGGGGACAGTATTACTGATGTCTGTAAAGAAGTGTGAAAATAATAGTGCTATATAAGTGAATAAATATTATATATAACATAGACACTGTCACAAACAAGATCACCAATGAACAGATTGAGTACAGTGCAAAGGGAAAAATTGATTAATTTTTAATAATTTTATAGGAGAAAAAAATCTCTTGGCTTCTATTTTATTGTGATATAAAAGTGTATGGAGATGAATCTCTACGTGCCTGTACAAAACGACAGTAAAGAAGAGTTCCTTTCAGCTGTTTGGAAAAGCTGTTTCAGGTTGTTTGAAAGTACTGAGTCAGAGAAGTTCTATCAATGTCCTGAGTCAGACTAGGGCCACATTGGCGTCAGGTGTTTGGTAGGACGGATCCGCCATAGAGCAGCATTACTACTGTGTTACCGTAGCCTAAGGCTGTGCTAATGCTGCCATATAGTTATATGGGTGACATGATCCAAAGCTACAAAATAGCTGAAGATTTCAAGCATTAGCAATTTTGTGCCCGCGTTTGCATGCACTTCAGATCCCGTCACCCATATTTCTATATGGCAACTTTAACACAGCATTAGGCTATGGTAACACTGCGATAATGCTGCTCTATGGTGGAACTGTTTTACCAAACACCTAACGCCAATGTGGCCCTAGCCTCAAAGAAGTTCTATCAATGTCCTGAGTTGGAGAAGTTCAACCAATGTCCTGAGTCAGAGAAGTTCCTCCAATGTCTTGAGTCAGAGAGGTTCCCGCAATGATCTGAGTTGAAGAAGAAGAATCTCTGGATAGAAAATGGAATGACCACAGTAGCATGTGATCAACTTGCTATGCGACTGCACCCGGCTGCACATGCAGTATGTCCATCCCTGTTTCAACACAATCCTGCTTTTTATGTGTATTTAACAGGAACCATTAAGCCAATATTAGTCTTAATGGTCAGTATAAAAATGGAAGATTACATGATTTATAGTTATATGGAAGACAAAAAAGCATGACCAACATGTTTTAAAAATAATACATTAGGCCATTTAGGCCATATGCTATTTTCAGTAGGCCAATAATTAATTTCCATTTTCATGTTGATACATTATTTAAAATGAACCTGTCACCCCCCCTAGTATTTACAAACTGAAAGCACCACCTTCAGCGGCGTCTATGCTGCATTCTGGGAAGGTGTCTATAATCTATTTCCCCACGCACACTGAAAGAAACACTTTATAATGTTTCCCCCATATGTGTAAATCATTGCCTAGCCAGTCCGATAGGTCTTGTGCCCTAACATGTCTGCCAGCCCGGTCCTCCCCACCTCCTCTGTGTGTCAGCCGCCTCCTCCTCTCATTTTTTCCTCTCCCCTTCAACGCCTGTACAGATTCATCTTTTTTTTGCAGGTGCACAGAGCTCAGCCAGAGTGCGGGGAGATCGGCTGTCAACATTGCACCTGCATGAAGTGTCAAATACAACAGAACATAACAGGACAAGCTTTGGTGCCTGCACTTCATGCAGGTGTAATGATGACAGCCGGGCTCCCCACACTCTGGCTGAGCTCTGCGCGCCTGCGTGAACAAAGATGAATCTGTACAGGCACCGAAGAGGAGGGGACAAAGAGAGAAGAGCAGGCGGCCAACACATAGAAGAAGTGGGGAGGACTGGTGTGGCAGCGATGTTAGGACACAGTGACAAGACTCATCGGACCAGCTAGGCAATGATTACACACATGGTGGGAAACATTATAAAGTGTTTATTTCGGTGTATGGGTGGGACAGAGATTGTAGACACCTTCACACAATGCAGCATAGACGCTGCTGAAGGTGGTGCTTTCAGTTTGTAAAACACTAGGGGATGACAGATTTACTTTAAATGTATGTATGCATGTTTTCTTTATGCATCTAATTCACCAATGCGCCTGGTTGCCAACACTGCTTTTAATACAGTAATTTTAACTTACATTTGACTATTGTACCAATATTTGTAATCCATACCCCAAAGAAAACTTCACCAAATACTTCAGTGCAGCATATTGTAATCACAGATGTAGAACGTCCAAATCTCAGTGTTTCCTTTTTACCGACAAAATAATACTTGCATTGCAACATATAAAACCAAAAGTTACTACAAGTAATAATCAATGGTAAGACTAATTAGCAGTCCATTTCTTACACTGTTTACTGATTTGATGAACTTTTAGAATTTTTTTTATAGACAGATATCTATATGCCATAAATGTCTTTGATGGGAATACACCTTCCTACTCCTAAATTTTTCTCAATCTCTTAAAGCTCATTGTAAATTTCACTATGATGAAACAAAACGCCCAGCAAACAAACCAGACCTCCTGGAAAGATTTACTCCTGCATTTCAATTGGTGAATTATTTTGAGTATAATTGATTATAACCTGGAGACATTATTTTTCCAGCATCACAGTACTAGAGTGTTTGTCTTCGTCTGCCTTTTTTTCTGAACTGGTTTTCTATTATATCCTGAAATCATATCCTACCTCTACCTACACTCCAATGCTTATGAGATTGATAAAAATAGATTTTAAGGACATCTCCTTTTTCAATCTCTGTATGAAAAGGAAAAACACTAAAGGTGGGGTCACACGTGTCAATGTCGCCCGCGATATCGCTCATGCGTCACAGTTTATTCGTCGGTGAAATGACGTAGGAGCGACATCGTAGCGTGTGACACCGCGATGCGACCAGCGATTTGTCGCTTGATCGCAGATTGCAAGTTTTTGGTCCAGACCATAAACCGGGCGATTGAGCGTGAGCGTCGCTGTGTGTGACATGAGCTCAGCGACGTAATTTGTGCGCTCAGCGATTCTAGAAAGATTGACATGGGCGGACCTTGGCGATTTCCTTGGCCTCGCCTCGTCCGCACCGATTGGAGGAAATTAATTAGTGCAAACGATACTTTGTCAACGTATATGGTATGTACATTGCACGCCTGAACGACGCCTGCACTGTAGTTAATGCCGTGTGATTTGAATCGTGGATGCGTAGCAAATAAATCGCAGGCGTAATAACGCATGCACGTCGCCTGTTGCTGTCTTCCCAGCGTTTTTTTTTTTGGAGGCATCATATATCACTATGGCGGCTCCTCCTAGGCGTGCTCGTCCCTGGGGGGTGCAGAGGTGTTCCTCCTCATCAGAATCCTTGACAGGCGGGACTATTGGTGCAATTATCGGCACCCACATCCAATGCAGCACAAAAGGGCGGTGTTGCGTAAGGTACCATATATATATAGTGTGTTATACAACAGCCCCCAGCAGTGTCGTATACAGACCCCCTCGTGCTGGCACACCCCCCCATATCACCGCCCCGCCATATTGTACAGAGGCCCCCCTGGTGCCGCTGCACTTATCTCGCCCTGCTATGTCATCTTGCAGTCACAGCGGGTCCTCCGTCCGCCCGTACTCACTGTATCCCGCGTTCTAGTGCTGTGACTGGTGCAGCGGCATGACGTTATCGCTGCTATGACCGGCCGGTCACATGGTCACATGGGGGCCTCCTGTATACCACCAGTGCTGGGAGCTACTGTGCCTTGTTAATACCCTTGGTGGGTCTTTATTAAACTTATTTGCTCTGTGCTCTAAAGACGCAAGATAGGTTGGTGTACAAACGCTTTGTAAAATAGCATCGGCTTTTTAGATTATAGCTTCTAGGTTCCTCATTTTTATACGTGCAGCCCAAGACTGATTTGTCTTTTCCATTAGACAACACTCGTGTACTACGTATGTATGGACTTGCTGTCATTTTTTCCCCCTTTCTTTCCAGATGCTGCCAGGCGTGCTGCTGCCAGCCGTGCTGCTGTGCTTGCACTGGTACCAGTAGTACCAGTAGTGCCACCAACATCAACATCCTCATCCGCTGATGAGGGAATCCCTGCACGAGAACAGGCACCGTCTGCATCACTGCTTCATCAGCAAGTGTGGGAAATCCTGCTGGCGGGAACCCTCCACCACCTGCTCTGGAAGAGGCACCAGCTACTTCGACCTCCGCTGCTTCTTCTGCAAGTGGGGGAAAACCTGATGAAGGGAACCCTCCAGCACCTGCACGGGAACAGGCAACATCACTGTCCTCCCCACCTGTTAGGCCACCGTCTCGCAGTCACTCACCTTCCCCTCAATCTGATGACTTGCCAGATGATCCAGCACAACCATCAGTGCAACCATCACTGCTGTACCTCGAGGCTGAGAACAGGAGGCTAGCACGGGAGGTGAGCCGCCAAGGGGAATTAATTTGATGGTTGATGAGGAACCCACCCCGCGGGCACACTGAGGACTATTTTTTTTGTTTGTTTATATTTTATTAATGGTTTGTGTGCTGAGAAACATTTTAATGTGACCGTACAACAGTCAACATTGGTGCAAATGTTTGCAAATTGTTATTTGTTTATTAAAAAAAAATACGGTTCCACAAACGCAAAATGTAAGTTAATTTTTTTTTAAGCAACAGTTATAGCACTCATTTTGCTAGGTATCACATAGCGATGTTCCAGCGATCACAATCATTGGTCGGATTCCTTGAACATCACAACGGGTTTTGTGACGAACATTGAAGTGCAGTCGTGAGTGCCTGAAAAGGGGTTTCTCCCACAAAGCAAACAGACATTTTATTGAACCCATACAAGTGTGTCAATAAAAATAAATTTATTTGAATTCACATAATGTAAAAAATAGAATATTCAAAAGTGCATATTAACATATAACATATTGTGTAAACAGAATTAGTAGTCCACCTGCACAAAACAACAAACCATGACCAAAAAGAAAGTGCACTCTGTATCAACAACTACAGTACTGTGTAGTGGAGACCATCCGGCGTGTAATGTCCAGCAGAATGTCCAGCAGGGTTTTCCGAACCGTCCTGCCCCATATTACCCATAGAATGGAGGTTGGAGGCATGTTGCTGGAAAAGTTGTGGGTGGATCTCATGTCTATGAACTGATGAAGTCACAGGTGACACAAAGTTTGTAAGCCGGGGGTAGTGGGAGACTGGTCTTTCTGCAATTGGAGAATGCACCATAGATGGGATATGATGTCTCCCATCTATGATATCATCTAACAATTGCAGAACTACCCTGTCTGCATAGCGTCGTTGATCCCGTGTCATTAACGCCATTCTCTCGTTCACCTGCATGGCTAGTGCAAACTTTGGTTCCTTTTCATGCCGGAGTAAAAATTGATTAGCCACTGCCAGTATTTCACTAGATTGAGGTCCTGGTCCTGCTTGTGGTGCCTTTCTTTTCCGATTATTGATTCGCCTATGTGTATCCGCAGGTTGTGACGGTGTCTCTGTGCCCTCTGTTGACGCCTCCAGTAGAGAGTTGTCCACTAAAGAGTCGTCATTGTTAATGGCGGACAATCCCTCTTGAGGGTCCTGTTGGAAAAATATATACATTAAAACACTTGCCCCACAAACAGAGACGAGGTTCGAAATTTATATACAGTCTAGGCATAGAAAAGAGCAGTTATCCAGCAGATTGAGGTATATAGCTGATAAACAGTGCGAAGTTGGTGATATAATATAAAGTGAAAATATTAAGCAATACAAAAGTAAATCTAAAATAATTCATTTTACAAGGGACACTGGTTTTTTTGGATATAAACAATAGATCTGCTATTGCAATTTAACGATGACAAGTGACAGTACTTACATCATCAGGGGTCGCTGGTTCTTCGCATCCCGGGGGTGTGGTTTCAGCGAAATCTTCACTCAAGGCCATGGTCCTGGGAGTCTGCTGGTCCAACGTAAAATTAAGCAGGTCAAAGTACCACAACTTAGGTGTGTACACTTGATCAGTGCCATTGCCCGACCGTTTGGATTCATTGACCTTTTTCAATTCTTTTTTGTAGACTGTACGGATTGATCTGATCCGCAACTTTACATCTTTTATATCAATGCTCTGGTCAGGGTGGTGCTGTTGTGTCAACACAACTAGTTTATTATAAGCTGCTCGCTTTTTATCCTTGTCGCTGTAGTCTGGACTGCGAACAAGCCACAGACAAGGATGTTCCTCATACATTGCAATAAAAGATCTCATAAAATCTTTGTTTCCAGCCATAATCTAAAAAAGAAAAAAAATATAAAAAGTGAAAATTGAGTCATAGGAACATAGAATTTAAAGATATAGCTACACAGTGCCATGTGCCTCATAACAAGGATTGTGCTTATGATTGTGTCCTACCAAAAACCATGTTAACCATTTGAGCCACCCACCGTATACAATGCTAACCACTGAAGCCCCATACAATGCAAAGCAATGAATCAAAGACGTTATAAAAATGGCCTAGCATTTAGCCACACTTTGTAAAAAATGGATAGGGTATAAATGATACACGAACCTTCGATCAGGAATTGGGAGAGATGCTCAAATATCGGCCACAGCAAGTACCAGACAAGATGCCAGACAGGATGTGAAAGGCGTGGCTGTGTGTAAACAAAGGAAACAGAATGCAAAGATATTTTACACCGTATATTTGATATACCGTATGCAAGCCTTAACAATGAGCCAAGCAGCGTATACAATGTTCAAGCATTGAAGCGCCGTACAATGTAAACCAATGAGTCACCATGACATACAAAGCGTAATACAACTGGACTAGCATTTACCCACATTTTGTAAAAAACAGATAGGGTAAATCATACACGTACCTTCAATCAGGACTTGCGAGAGATGCTGAAATATCGGCCACAGTAACTACCACACAAGATGGCAGACAGGATGTGAAAGGCGTGGCTCTGTGGAACCAAAGGAAACAGAATGCAAAGATATTTTACACCGAATATTTGATATACCGTATACAAGGCTAAACAATGAGCCAAACAGCGTATACAATGTTAACCATTGAGCCACCCACCATATACAATGCTAACCACTGAAGCCCCATACAATGCAAAGCAATGAATCAAAGACGTTATAAAAATGGCCTAGCATTTAGCCACACTTTGTAAAAAATGGATAGGGTATAAATCATACACGTACCTTCAATCAGGAATTGGGAGAGATGCTGAAAAAAAAAAATCGCCAACAGCGATGTTTAAAAATCGCCAACAGCAAAAGAAAGACGCAGAAGTGAAGGAAAAAATTCGCCACGAGCAGCTCCTACACAAAATGGAGGACAGGATGTGACTTCACTTATTATATAGTGCGATGCCGCGGTTCAGCCGATGACGTGGCTCTGTGTAACCAATAAATGGCCACCACGACGCCTGCCACCTTGTGTAGGCCAATCAACGAACTCCACGACCCTTGCTAAAGAAAACGTCACGACGTTGCGTCATTATTACGACGCTGGTACTAACCAATCACCACGCACCACGTTGCGAACAAAGAACAACGCCGCGACAAAACCACTTCCACAGTACATAAAGAGCGTTGTTTTTTGGACGCGATAACTACATATTGCTATTCGCATCAGCGTTGTTCTCATCTTTTATCAAGACATCTTTTATCAAGACAAGTTTTGTGAGGTAAGGGTTGTTTAACAATAACCTTGTACACGCTTATGTATAGAGTACCTTTAGTAGCTATAAATAGTACGGTAATAAATAATACTTGTTTTTTTTTCCATGATTGAATTGTGACAGATTGGACACCATGGATCCAGCAGAGAGTGAAGCTGTGGCGACTATCTTTATTATTGCGGCGGCTGCAAGTGCGGAGGAGGAGAGGCTGGAGAAGCAGAGGCTGGAGTCCCGTATAAGAAAACCAAGACGCGTCTGGGCTAGGGAGTGGCTCAGTCGAAATGAAGATCAGACACACATGCGTCTTCTCCACCACCTCAAACAGAGGAGCCCCGATGACTTTAGGAATTATGTCCGAATGTCACCTCAGTGCTTCGATTTTCTGGTAGAGGCTGTGAACCCTTTTATTCGGCGCAAGAACACTGTTATGCGTGCAGCTGTAACAACCGAGGAACGGCTGGCAGTTACACTACGATTCCTTGCAACTGGGCGTACAATGAAGGACCTACAATACACTTCTGCCATCTCTCGACCACTCCTCAGCGTCCTGATACCCGAAACGTGTGAGGCAATAGTGCGGTGTCTGATGCCTACCCACATGTCATTCCCAAAAACACACGAGGATTGGCTTAATATTTCCTCTCAATTCGAAGCAAAGTGGCAGTTTCCAAACTGTGGGGGAGCCTTGGACGGGAAGCATGTCCGCATAACTCAACCCCCCAACAGCGGCTCATTCTTCTTCAATTATAAAGGATACTTCAGTATTATAATGATGGCCTTGGTAAATGCCAATTATGAATTCATTTTTGTTAACGTAGGAATGAATGGCCGGGTCTCCGATGGTGGTGTTTTAGACCAAACCAAGTTTGGCGAGAAACTTAAAAATGGAAGTCTGAACTTGCCGCCAAATGCAGTAACCAAAAACAACATGAACTATGTATTTGTAGCGGATGAAGCTTTCCCTCTACATGCTAACCTACTGAGGCCATATCCCCATAAGAGTGTGACACCAAGCCAAAGGATTTTTAACTACCGCCAATCCAGAGCACGCCCGAGTTGTGGAGAATGCTTTCGGGATTATGGCCAACAGGTTTCGTATTTTCCACACTGCCATAAATATGAAATTGGATTCCATAGACATGATAGTCTTGGCATGCTGTGTTCTCCACAACTTCCTTCGCCGTAGGGATGGCAATTCATACATCCCTCCCAGTTTTGCAGACTATATCGACCCGACAAATGGTGAACTGGTGATGGGGGGTTGGCGGGCAGAAGAGCCAGATGTTGCACCGCTTAAAGCTATTTTGAGTCATGGTCGCACCCGCCAGGAGGCCAAGTCAAATCGGGACACATACAAAGAATACTTTAATGGCCCAGGTGCCGTGAGCTGGCAGACGAGCATTTTGTAGCCTGCCTTTTTGTAGTCTTTATGACTCAATATTATCAATCGCTATTTTAGCATTATTGATTTTAATTATACAGAAATGTACTGCATTGATATTAGTATCATAACATTTTAAGAAATTAAAAGGCTATATATTGCTCCAAATGTATTGTACACTCATGTTGTCTACAAATGTAACTTGACACTTTTTTGAGACTGTAAATTTTTTCATCTTGACAATGTTTTAAATGTTTTTGACTTTTTTGACTTTATTTGCAATAAAAGGGAAAAAAATTTTCAAAATCTCCCCTCTCATTATTTCATAAGGTAACACATATAAGGATTATAGTTAGGGCTGGGCGATTAATCGAATTTACAGATCAATATGTAAAGTGAGCAAATAATGCTGCAATACTGTGTTAATGTAATTAACGCGCCAGGAATGGTGAATTCACAGGTGCTCTGCTCCCCTCACTATACATCTCACTGATTACTGCCTCTCACACCTGTGTTAATGTAATTAACGCCAGGAATGGTGCATTCACAGGTGCTCTGCTCCCCTCACTATACATCTCACTGATTACTGCCTGTCACACCTGGGCAGGCACCTGATGTAAGCCATCAGTGCATGTGCCGTACTACTGCCTCCATGATGCCCATTGCTGAGCTGTGTGATGCCAGTAGGTTTTCTGCATGGAAAAAAGTAATACCAATGCCAGGGGAGGGGGGGGGGGTCAACAGAGGAGCAGCGCTGAGGGGTCATCTGAGGAGTGCCAGTGGAGGTCTGGAGGAGCAGAGCCGAGTGCTCAGCGGAGGAGCAGTGCCAGGGGGAGCAGCGCTACAGAGTAAGCAGAGTAACTCTGCAGGGGGGTCGGGGGTCAGTGGAGGAGCAGTGCTGGAGGGTCAGCGGAGTAACACTGCAGGGGGGCCGGGGGTCAGTGGAGGAACAGTCATCAAAGAAAAGCAAAAAAACAGAAAATAGAAAAAAATCAAGATTTAAATCGAAAACCGTCCATAGGTTTAAAAATAATCGAGATTTTTATTTTTCCCAAAATCGCCCAGCCCTAATTATAGTATATAAAAGAGTATTTAAAAGCTGAAAAACCCCCAAAAATCATCGTTCATACAATATAGTTCAGACCTAATTTAGTTAAGTCAATTTATCTTGTTTTACTGCTGCCGTTCATATTCTCTGTAAAACATGTTGCATACCCCCATGTATGTAATGGTTATCCTCCTGTTAAGGAGCAGACTGTCTGTAGCCTTCATTTCCCACAACCCAACACTATCCCCCCCCCCTGGTAACATTCCATCGTTTATTATTTCCAGCCAGCACATGGAGCACAAAGTGTCGGTGTTGCGTGACATATTTAATGTTTTTTTTTTTTTTACCAGTTTCAACGTCAATGGTGGAGATGCCTTGGTGTGGAGCAAAGCAAAGCTTCGAGAGATCCCACGAAAAATTGCAATGGCCCGAACTGGATTGTCAGTGTCCGTCAGCAGATCCGGCGTGAACTAGGTGAGTAGCTACAGTACAAGCCAAAACCGAGTATAAGCCAAGGCCCTAATGTCTGAAATAGCCTCTAAAATTCGGGAACTTATTGACTCCTGTAAAGCATTGGGTGAGCAATGCAGCAGACTCTCCACGGTAAACAGGCCCTCTCTTCATGGTACATGGCTCCCATTACTGCTATACAGGACCTGTAGCGCTGGCCGGTCTACAGCCCTCCATTATTGGAGTATACCGCCCCCTACAGTGGTATATAGGCCCCCATCACTGGTGTACATACCCTCATCACAGGTATACTGGCCTATCGAAAGACACTGTTATTTAAAGATTCGCAATAATTGTGGGCCCTGTTGGAGTATCATTGCCCTGTATTATGTATGGACATGTTGTAATTTATACCTTTTCCTTAACAGCTCCTCACAGAAATGCTACCCGACATGCGACCAGACATGCAGCTCCGCCCCCGCCAGCACCACAACAGGCCACATCCCTGGCCTCACCACTGGAAGCAGTTTTACCTCCACACCAGACGTGCCAGGAAATATCTCTGCACTCCCCACCCACTGCAGAGGATGGAAGCCCTCCACTCAAGAGTCTACTGCGACTGACGGCTATTCTATTGACATTTGCGGTTGCCTTCCGCAGCACTAAACTACCATCTCTGCTTTACCTTCATGTGGCAAAAATTACCAAATCACAATAATTCAGCAATTGCAGAGAAAACCTCCCCCGCTCAGAGGACTACCGTGTTTCCCCGAAAGTAAGACCCTGTCTTACATTTTTTTGGGTATATATATATATATATATATATATATATATATATATATATATGGACTGGCTGTACGCTTCTTATGTTTCGGTGCTAAGGAAAACAACTAACTATATCTAAAAAACCTTGCACACGTAAAACATTAAAAATAAACTTGCTTTATTCCAATGGCATTTATTGAGATTCAAGTATGGGGTATGTATCATACACATAAAACACATGTTTATACAGAATTATCATGAGAAAGCTAAACGAATTCCATACAATCAAAAAAAAAAGAACCTCGAGCAATGTAGTCTCTTTACAATCTTGAAATAAATATATATTGTCCGAGTAACCACAATACTTTATAGAATCCACTTATATTAATGTCTTAACGTGTCAGTACTGGTAGGCTGAAGACACTGTTTACTAAAATCAGCAATAAATGAAAAAACAGAGTAAACAGAATTACAAAAAAATTAGGTTATACTTTGATCGCTCAAAAAACTTAATTTCATATTCTATTCTGTTACACTTTTAACAAAACTCTTTAATTAGAAATACCTCAATAATCAGATTGCTCTCACTTCGTATCACACAACGGGATGGGACAATCTTACATACTGTTTAATCATGGATCAATATCAAATATTGTACTCTATTTAATAACAGGAAGTTGTATACCTACTTGATATATTTCTCTATTCACCAATCAGTTACATATGACGTTTACCACATAAACTATTATGTTAATGGTATTAAGACCCCATAAATTACCACCAACTCTTTATAACACCTTGTTATGTCACCAAGTTAAATTAGAGGCGTTACATGTATCCTTTCCGGAGAATCCCAACCTGTAATGTATGCCCATAAATTATAATTATCCCATCACCTCAAACTAATCCCATTAACACATGCCCAGTTTGCCACAGAATCCTTCCAGATTAGAAAAGTAGAAAATAGAAAAGGAATATATTACTTTTCCCCCTTTTTTTTTGATTGTATGGAATTGGTTTAGCTTTGCCATGGTAATTCTGTATATACATGTTTTTATTAATTTGGTCACTTACAATTGACAGATATACGTGACATGCATCATTAGCTTCATTAGGTAACGGAGTGAATTATCATAACCTTGTATAGAAGAATAATAACATTACAAGGTATAAATTCCTTTTTTCTCTTTCTCTTTTTTGGAAGTGACCCTATGACTATATGTAGCAGAGAAATTTGTATCATTTATATGAGAGGACTATTTTTTTATTAGACCAATATGGCATTATAATGTGATGAATTATTAATGTGTGTATTGATTGTAGATGTATCTGTATTTATTATTGTCAAAAGAAGTTTTCTTTTGATTAGTGATTGGAGGTTTACCAGTCAGTTACAAATTACTTGTGTATGATTTTCAAATAAATATTTTTTACATGCAATCTCAAATGTGTCTAGTATCTTTTTTTGGAGGAGCACCTGCTCTTCTCACACAAAGCCTAATGAGCGCAGAAGCGCAGTACTGTGACAACAAGGCATATGAAATAAAAAAAGACGATTGAAAAAACAGAACTTTTTTATTAATAGTAACCACATTCTAAATGAAATAAAAGTACATCACACATATTTTAAAAAACACCCAATCCACCCTAACCCAACAAAAAGTGTCTTTGCAGTATGGCCAAATTTTCCAAAGCCAACTAGAGTTCTTGATAGTGGATATCATCTTCTCTGAAGTTTTGATCTCTGTTTGACCACCTTTCATGGCCGAAATTAAAAGAGTTGTTCGCGCCATGCTGGTGGAAGGGTCCATGGCTTTGTGTTGGCGTACTCATAACAAAGGTTGGAGGTCGTGTGTATTGGGAAACTGCATGTGTTGGCAAAGGTGTGTGCACTGTTGAAGCTCCAGTGAGTCTCCCTTCCACAGCATCATCCAGAGCTTGGTGGATGATCCTTTCGACATAGCGACGTTGTTCTGTTTCCAGTGATGGCAATCTCTCATTCACCAACACCGCTAGACCTGACAGTGGCGTGTTGTCCGGCCGCTCCAAAAAACGGTTTGCCACTGCCAGCATGTCTCTGGGGAGTGGCGCTGTAGCTTTTCTCTTTCTAATTAGACGGGTACAAGCTCGTTGGTTTGGAGTGTGGCTGGTAGCTGCAGGTTGAGGGTCCGTGTTAGTGGCCTCTATGGAATCCTCCAGCTGTGTGTTGTCCCAGTCTTCCTCCTCGTTGTGTGCCAAAGGCACTTCACTGGATCCTTGTAATGGGTCCTGTGTGAAAATAAAAAAAAGTATATGAACAAAAGCACTTGACCAACACACTGATCATGACCTACGGTACTGTCATTGGAACAGTTTGCGTTTTCCACACACTATGGCGTATGTGGAGGTGTTTACAGCAGATCGTACGTCTAGTACGTAGCTAACCATACATTATTATTATTATTATTACTTACATCAACATCAGCAGCAGCAGTTGAACTTTCAGAGTGCGGTTGGCAAAAGGAAATACTCGATGTACTGTCCCTTGGGATCTCCTGGTCCAATGTGAACTGGAGCAGTGGAAAGTACCACAGTTTTGGCCTATACACTTCATTGCTTCCATTCCCAGAGCGTGTGGTATTTTTCATTTTGTCAAGTTCCTTCTTAAATACAGTTCTCAGTGAACGAATCCTCTTCTTGACCCAGTCAATATTGAAGGTCTCATTTGGGTGGTGCTGCTGGGATAAAATGACCAGTTTCTCATAGGCCACCCTTTTGACCTCCTTATTGCTGTACTCAGGGTTCCGTATTTTCCATAGGCACGGGTTTTCCCGGTACAGTTCGATGAATGCGCTCAAAAATTCGCGATTTGCTGCAGACATCTGTGAAGACAAGTCAAAATGAGTTAAAAAAAAAGTATTAAAAATTACTCTTCCTTCACCTCTATTCCCACATAGTACCGTGGCCCCAAAACTCAAAAAGAATGGTTGTGCTTGCACAGACATAAAATGACCACACAATTTGGAAATTAAACTTATTGTGCTCACAACGACTAAACAGATATTACATGACATATGGAACATACAAGGTACAGCCACACAGCACTTTAAAAATTACTAACCTTCAAAAAGAACGAGGATGAAGAAGATCAATGAAGAAGATGAATGCTAAATTTTCGCAAGTACGAGCTGGGATGCTGAATATTCGCAAATACGATCCGCGATGCAGAATATTCGCCGTGTGAATGTGATTCAACGTCGTGGCGGCGAAATCTTTTAAACGTAGCACAGCCAATGGCATCGCTCTGTTTATGTGTCCAATGAACAAACGCCAACTCGACATTACGAAGGCTATCTTTCATATTCAGGCTGCTAGCCTTGAGGAGGAGAGGCTGGAGAACCGGAGAAGAAGACCACGCCGCATGTGGGCAAGGGATTGGCTCCTTCGACGACCAGCTAATAGCCATCTGCGACTTGTCAGGCAGCTCCAAGAAAGGAACCCTGATGACTTCAGGAATTATCTGAGGATGTCACAGGAGTCCTTCAAAGTCCTGTTGGACGCTGTGACCCCTGCAATTCGCCGCCAGGATACAGTTATGCGTGCTGCTGTTACAGCAGAGGAACGTCTGGCAGTTACACTACGTTTCCTTGCAACTGGACATACTATGAAGGACCTGCAGTACTCGTCTGCCATTTCTCGACCACTCCTCAGCGTCCTGATCCCAGAAACATGTGAGGCAATAGTGCGTTCTCTCATGCCTACGTACATGCCTTTTCCCCAAACGCAGGAGGAGTGGCTCAAAATAGCCTCTGATTTCGATGAGAAGTGGCAGTTCCCAAACTGTGGCGGCGCATTAGATGGGAAGCACGTCCGCATCCAACAACCCCCCAACAGCGGATCATACTTCCACAACTACAAAGGCTACTTCAGTGTGGTCCTGATGGCCCTGGTGAATGCGAATTACGAGTTTGTTTGTGTGGACGTGGGAATGAATGGCCGGGTGTCTGACGGAGGTGTTTTAGACCGCACAATATTTGGGGGGAAACTGAAAAATGGACAGCTTAATTTGCCACCAAATGCATTGACCAAGGAACATATGAAATATGTCTTTGTTGCAGATGAGGCATTTCCACTACATGCCAATCTACTGAGGCCATACCCCAATAGGCATGTGACACCAAGCCAAAGGATCTTCCACTACCGCCTATCCCGGGCACGGCGAGTAGTTGAAAATGCTTTTGGGATTATGGCCAGTAGATTCCGTATTTTCCACACTGCCATAAATATGAAGCTAGCGCACATAGATATGGTAGTGTTGGCATGCTGTGTCCTACACAACTTCCTTCGCCGCACGGCTGATTCCTCATACAACCCTCCATGTTTTGCTGACACGGTGGATGCCATGAACGGTGATCTACAGATGGGGGCTGGCGGGCAGAAGAGCCTGATATTGCACCACTTCAACCGATGACTCATGGCCGACATCGTCGGGAGGCGAGGGAAAATCGGGACATGTACAATACGTACTTTAATGGCCCGGGGCTGTGAGCTGGCAGAACAGCATTGTTTAGCATTTAAATTTTTGGTTCTGTTGTTCGGTAACACTCTGATGTAATTTGCAAAGTAAATTATTTATATGTTGGTTTTTTAAGTTTATTACACAATAAAAAAAAAAAAAATTAACATGCGTCCTCAAATTCTTTATTACAACATATACACAACCAGAGTTTGTATTGCATTGCAGAAAACGCCAATGTGTAGAAATATGTACGCATTGGCGTTGTCTCACATGCGTAGAAATATTACCGCATTAGCGAACAAATTCTGCGAAATATTTTGCGACGGAGAAGCGTTTGGCGCCAGACAGACGTGCGTCGTGACGTCATGACGTTGCGGGCGGGACGGCTCCGCGCTGGTTTTTACTTTCATTTCATTGCGATGGCGTCGGGACGTGCTGCAGCCTGGGGAGATGGGGAGGTGAAGCTAATGCTCAAGGTCCTGCACCACCGGGGCTACTGGGGCAATACTCCCCATGAAAATCCTGCAGCTTTTAAAAGGCAATGTCTACGTAAAGTGCAGGGTGTCCTGCGTCGGCGCATGGGAGTCGAGAGGACGCCGAGGCAAATAATGCGGAAACTCGCAGATATGCGTTACCGTACCCCAGGACGCATAGAGGAAATGGTGGCGGAGATACAGCGACAGCGCCGTGAGTAATCTGTACCATTGCGTTAAAACAACAGAACACAGCCCAATAAGTGATATATCCCTGAATTCAGTGTCTTATCCTCTACACAGGGCCGGCGTTAGGGGCAGGCATCCTAGGCATTTGCCTAGGGCCCCCAAGCTTCAGAGGGCCCCCTGGCCCGGCCGGATTATAGCCGGCGCGGCAGCACCGCGGCAGCTTGCGGTGCTCTGCACCGTGCTCCGGCTTCATCCGGCTTCTTCCTGGTGTCCGGCGGCGGGTGCAGCCGCAGGCAGAGTCGTCACAGGAAGCAGCCAGGAAGAAGTCGGAACGCGGTGCAGAGTGGCGAACAGCGGCAGCGGCAGAGTAAGTATCATCATGATGTGTATTCTTTTACAGGGAGAGGAGGGGGCCCTGTATACAGTCACCATCAGTGGGCCCTGGGGCCCTGTATACACCACCAGTGGGCCCTGGGGCCCTGTATACACCACCAGTGGGCCCTGGGGCCCTGTATACACCACCACTGGGCCCTGGGGCCCTGTATACACCACCACTGGGCCCTGGGGCCCTGTATACACCACCACTGACTGGGGCCCTGCTTACACCACCAGTGGGGTCTGGGGCCCCGTATACACCACCAGTGGGGTCTGGGGCCCCGTATACACCACCAGTGGGGTCTGGGGCCCCGTATACACCACCAGTGGGGTCTGGGGCCCCGTATACACCACCAGTGGGGTCTGAGGCCCCGTATACACCACCAGTGGGGTCTGGGGCCCTGTATACACCACCAGTGGGGTCTGGGGTCCCGTATACACCACCAGTGGGGCCCCTGTATACACCACCACTGGGGCCCTGTATACACCACCACTGACTGGGGCCCTGTATACACCACCACTGACTGGGGCTGCCTGTATACACCCCCACTGGGGCTGCTGTATATATTGCTGGGGCCTGTATATAGCACTGGGGAGGCTGCTGTATACCACTGGGGCTGCAGTATATACTGCTGGGGCCTGTATATACAACTGGGGAGGCTGCTGTATACCACTGGGGCTGCAGTATATACTGCTGGGGCCTGTATATACAACTGGGGAGGCTGCTGTATACCACTGGGGCTGCAGTATATACTGCTGGGGCCTGTATATACAACTGGGGAGGCTGCTGTATACCACTGGGGCTGCTGTATATACTGCTGGGGCCTGTATATACAACTGGGGAGGCTGCTGTATACCACTGGGGCTGCAGTATATACTGCTGGGGCCTGTATATACAACTGGGGAGGCTGCTGTATACCACTGGGGCTGCTGTATATACTGCTGGGGCCTGTATATACCACTGGGGAGGCTGCTGTAATACTGCTGGGACCCGTGTATACCACTGGGGAGGCTGCTGTAATACTGCTGGGGCCTGTATATAGCACTGTGGAGGCTGCTGGATACCACTGGGGCTGCTGTATATACTACTGGGGCCTGTATATACCACTGGGGCTGCTGTATATACTGTATACAACTGTACGGGTACTATTTTTATTTCATAGTTTGGGGCCCCACTCTCAATCTCGCCTAGGGCCCCACTTGGTCTAAAACCGGCCCTGCCTCTACATCATGCTTCCTTCATATTACATATCAAACACCTGCTCACAAATTCCCGCTAAGGCCGTATGGAACCAGATGGCATCTATGTGCCATCCGGTTTGCATGTGTCTGGGAGAATCCAGAATCATTCGAATTTTACTTCTGGACTCAAAACGTTGCAAGCAACATTTTTGTGTCAAAATCGAATCGTCCCGCATGCAGCACGATTTGGCACCCCCTAAAATTGGGGTCTATGGTGCCAGATTGTGCCGCATCCGACATAAAATCAGATGCGGGAGCCGGATGCTGGGTGCTGGAGTTTGGCAGCTAGCGCTGTTAAACTTCAGCACCAGGAGCTGTCCCCTGCACTGATTTCAGGACCGCTTAAGATAAGACACCCGAAACGTCTCCACACCATTGGCAGTAAAGGCCAACATCTTCTTTATTTTTGTGTTCTTTTTTTACGATAGATAGATGATATGCCTAGATACCCGCAGTTTACCTTGGAGACCAGCCTACTCCGCTCACCAGCTAGTATCTAAGGTACACAGCGGGTAACTAGTGCACGCTGCTGCGTGTACACCGGGCGAGCATCGTCAAGTTGTAGAACAGGTTCTAAAAAAACATGGCTTGGTGATCATCAACCAGCGATTTATCGCTGGTTGATTGAGCATGTCACACGCGTCAATATCGCTGCAACGTCACGCAGTGACTGTGATTGTGCAGCCGATATTGACGCGTGTGATATCCCCAAGTCTGGATAGGGTGACTTTTTCTGAATTGTGTATGTGGTGTCCTTTCAACAATGTTGTGTTATTTTTAGGCCCTCTGCAGCAGGCTTCACCACCTCCACCGGCAGCACAAAGCCCGGAAGTTCCCCCCCCATCTCCACCACAGCAACAGACGCCGCCGCTGCCACATTCACCAGACCTTGGCGGACCATGGACCCCAGGCTCCGCAATTGGGCAGTTCTCCCCCCCAGAGGAATGGAGTCAGGGGGACGGTTCATTAAATGGTAAGTGGCAAGATTCATGTTTTCTTTGAGCAAAGTGAATTTGCAGACTCCGCGAACGATGGCGGGTGTACAAATGACATTTTTTTTTTATCTACCTTTATTGATTTCTACAGCGGTGGAAGATGCACCAGGGAGCCCTTCGGAATGGGCCCAGGTTGCCGAAGGAGAAAACGAGAGTCCACGTAAGTATATACACATTAAATACGATGTTATATTTATATATTGATGTCCCTTTAATTGGGTACCCAGTGTCCAACTGTTATTTTGTCTATACTTAATAGGTGTACCTACGCTACGGGAAGTGCAGGAGAAGCTGTCACATCTCTGTGGACAGGTGCAGGAGGTAGTCGGGCTCATAGACCGTTATGTGAAGGCCCAGCGCCGTAGGATTTTTTTTTCCTTATTTTTTGTTTTACAACAAGTTTTATTGTTACGTTACAAGTTACAACAATGCAATGTCGGAGAAACCTCAGGTCAAAGAAGAAGATCATGGTCTGCAAGGAGGAAAAGAAAATGTCCACACCATCATATCTGCGGATGGAGCTGACGCCAAGGTAAAACTGGTGACTGGTGGATGTGGAAAGAGAAGACTAGGGAGAAGACTAGGGAGGCCTCCGCCATATGACGAGGACAAGTTGCCTGTTGTTTCTCAAAATGTTCATGTTTCATTCTTTTATGTACAATTTTTAGACACTTTAAAAGGCCAAATCGTGACTCTCCATTGTAATTCCATATCGAACCTCTACGGTTCTAAAGAAGTGCAGTTAATTGGTGGCATATGGGATATTCGACTAAATGCTATAGGACACACACAGATATCCAAAGGACTGAAGATGAGGAGTAGCCTGTGCTGCTGTTTGCAAGGAAAAGACAGACTGTCGTGCACGTAGAGCCAGGCTCGATTGTTATATTTGGCCACACCTTGTTTTGTTGTATGAGAGTCACGTAAATTTGTAATAAATACAACTGTTGACAAAACGTCTGAGCGTCCTGATGAGCGTCCTGTCAAGGAAGGGTGGATATGTCACATTGGGAATCAGAGCTTATGTCTTTCTTGTGTATGTAGGCTGAGTACTGAGTAAGAAGATCTGAGTACAGGAACAAATTTTTTTTTATCACATCTACTTGTGGAAATTATTATTATTCCAAGATCTTTGATTAAAACTAAGGCGGCCGTCACACGCTAAGATATCGCTAGCGATATTGTAAGCGATCACGTGCACGCGCGATCGCTAACAATATCGTTCACATCGCTGGTGACAGGTCACACAGACAGACTCACCAGCGATGGGGACATCGGGTTACTAGGCGCCGCGCATCGCTTAGTAACCCGACGTGTACCATAGTTACCATCTCCCAGCATAGGCTCTGCCGCTGGGAGATCGTTCATCGTGTTATACACCACGATGAGACAGATCGTGTAATCGCTCAGCGCAAGATCTGAGCTCCGGAGCTCAGATCTCGATCTTGCGATTTCATCAATTCTCGCTCATCGTATCTTGCCGTCACACGCACAGACATCGTTCACGTGATGTTAAATCTGGCGCGTTCTAGCGATATCTTTAACGCTATATCGTAGCGTGTGACGGCCGCCTAAGTTTGTCCATCTGAAAACTACTAAAGCCGGTGTCACACATGTCAATGTTATTGGAGCAGCGACATCGTGGAAATGATTTCCATGTGGATTCAATGTGGATATCTCCACAGGCTCGTATGTAGGGTAAGGCGCTAGGTGCGCTCCGTAGATACCAGATGTATACCTTGGTTAACAGCCTTCTCAGCTAACCGGCTGGTATCCAAGGTACACAGCGGGTAACAAAGGTACTGCACCCCAGTATAGGAACCAGGGTAGGTATCGGGGATGGATGGATGGAGAACAGAATTTTAGGGACCACCAAGGAGGGAGTGAAGTATGGAGGGACACACATTTGTGATGTACAACACGTGACAAGCAGTAGAAAACGACACTGGAAAGATCTAGAAGGCAGTTGGTGGGTGGAGAGGGGTAACATCTGGTAAGAGACGGCAATTTGACGGCGATGGTGCCAGTGGAAGCTCGTCCAACCTGACCGGAGAGGGGAACTGAGAGAAAGAGAGTGAAGGTGCTCCAGAAGACCGAAGAGTAAAAAAGTATAGTGGAATGTATGGATTACAGTATATAAAACACTACATAAAAGCTGGAAAAAAAACTAAAATCAAATGATTGATTCTGTGCCCCCTGCCTCCTCTGTGCCTGTCACCACAAATGATGCACGAATGATCCCTGCGTCGCCGGAATGACGCACGAAAAATCTCAGCGTTCTGCAATGACGATCTCTACGACACCGAACTACAATATCACATACCACCACAAGCATAGAATAGGTGTCTCTGTACGCCTACCTACCATGATGTCACAAAAAAACGCCCACATTGACAGAAAGATCGCTGGAGACGCTGCTGTGTGACACTGAACGAGCGATTAAATAAAATCGCTCGCTGGATCGTCCGCTAGATGGCGGCATCACCGCATCGCTGGGTCCATGTGAGCGATATTGACGCGTGTGACATCTTACCTGCGATAATTCCACATCGTTCAGGCGATTAATAATTTGTGACGCATGAGCGATATTGCGGGCGACATTGACACGTGTGACCCACCTTAAAAAGGCTTTAGAATGTGATTAGACAGTGTTCTGTAGACTAGGCAGGGGCTGCTCCAGCACACAATGATTTAAGGTGAGATTGAATTAGGAAAAGATTACAAACCATTGTTAACAATCAGATTTTGTTACAAAATTCACACACAGTGACTACTTTAATTAGAATAAGCTCTCCCTTATTAAGCTTCATATTCATGAGATTTTTGAATAAATGCTTTTATTTGGCAAAAATCAACCTTATTTCAGGGCAGTAGTGGGAGAACAAAGGAAATAAACAGACCCAAAGCTGCACTCTTCTGTTCGAGATAAAGTTGAAGTGTAATACTATAGGACTGTTTTGAGTATATTAAAGGGATCCTGTCACCTCCAGGACACCTCCTAAGCTAGCAAAACATGTCCCTGCAGCATCCTATCACTAATCTCACACTCCTTTTGTCTCCTAAAAGCATCCTGTGAAAGTGCATAAAAACGTTTTAATATTTACTCATTAGTGATTATAATTAGCAGGGGCTATATTCTTTAGTCACCAGGGCGGGCTGTTTTGCAGGCTCCAGGATCCACCCTGTCTCTGTGTGTTTGCTGTGATGTGCAGGCTTTACCCTCCCTCCCTCTATATCACTCACAGAATGCAAATCATTAGTCCTGCCTTCAGCTCCACATCACAGCAGCACAGACAGAGAGCGGGTGGATCCTCGAGGCTGCAAAACAACCCGCCCTGGTGACTAAAGAATATAGTCACTGCTAATTATAATCACTAATGAGTATTAAAACTTTTTTATGCACTTTCACAGGATGCTTTTAAGAGACAAAAGAAGTGTGAGATTAGTGATGGGATGCTGCAGGGACATGTTTTGATAGCTTAGGAGGCATTTTGGAGGTGACAGGATCCCTTTAATACAACTGAACAAAATTAAAGTTTCTTTCAAGGTTTCACAAAGGCATTTAAAAAAGTGTTCTAATTTTCTTCCAGGAAATATGGATGATTTTAATCTGTATGATGGTCCATATGCAATCCTTATGGCATCCATTGTTTTACATCAGCAGTTACTAACATTTACAAGACCAGATAGTTTCCTATGTTAAGAACTGCAATGTTCCTGTAAAAATTGGATGCTATGTGGTTGATTCATATGGGATCCAATTTTTTGTCCACACCCACTGGCTTCAATATGCAAGTTTCATCCAAAATACAGGGGAAACTACTTCACACTACTGGTCTGTGATAAAAAAATTGCTTATCTGAACAGCCAAATTGAATAACTTTGAGTGCTGTCTATGTCATGTCAGTCCCTTTTCACATCTAAGCCAGGTCTGCATTTTGCTACTTTTGCGTTTCCATGCTTTTTTGCCCCCATTGATTTTAATGGAAATGCATTCAAAACGCATGCAAAAACGCATGAAGAAATATATGTGCGTTTTCAAAATGCACAAACGCATGCGTTTTTGCCAATGCAGCCCTAGACGCATTGTCCGACTTTTTTAGCTGCGTTTGCAAAAATGCATGCGTTAGTGCATTTTGAAAACGCACATATATTTTTTCATGCGTTTTTGCATGCGTTTTGAATGCATTTCCATTAAAATCAATGGGGGCAAAAACGCATGCATTTGGATGTTTTTAGTGGTAAAAATGCATAGAAACGCAAATGTAGCAAATTGCAGATCTGGCTTAGATGTGAACTAGGCCTCAGTTTATTCACAGGCAGCAATCAGACTAATAATACTGTCATGTGAACGTAGCCCAAGAAATGGAAAGCTTTGCACTTTCTAGTTTTTCTTATTTAACCTCTTTGAACATTAGATGAGCTGGGTATGTCCTGGATGTTAGTGCCTTAATTGTCGAATACGTACCCAGTACATCCTGGTATTTCCCGAGCACAGCAGCTGTGCCCGCACAATCCGGCAGGGTCTCTGGATGATGTCGCAGCCAAGATATGGCACTCACTGCCAGGAGCGTTTTAAGCTCCTAAATGCTGAGATCAATAGCGATAGCAGCGTTTATGTGGCTGCGAGAGGAGTGCGCTTCTCTCCCAAGTGATCTGGATCCCTGATCACTGACATGGTAATCCAGGGTCATTTTTATGATAACCCCTGTATCAAACAGCTACAGAAAGCTTCGCACACCATGTTAGGGTGGAGGCACACTGGCGTTGAACTCGCGCGAGATTAATGCGAGAAAAACGCGCATTAAACTCAGACCTGTATCTTTCAATGGTACAGGTCACATTAATGCAAGTTTCTGGCATTAAACTCGCTTTGCGAGAGCAATCCGAGTGCAATCGCAGCATGCTGCGATTGCACGCGATTCCCTCGTGCGAATGGCCATTAAAAGTATATGGGTGCGAGTCTAGCTCGCACCCATAGAGCACACCGTGCGATAATCGCAGCCGTGTGCTGTCAAAAGCACTGGCCCCCCGCAGTCCCCATACAGTTACAATAATGTTTCATTGCTGTGACAGCAGCAGTGAAGCAGTATTGTATGTATAATTTATTAATTATTGCAAAGTTACACTTATCAGCTTCATTTGACATGTTTTTACCATGTCGGCTGTTCAGGACTTCATTCAGCACTGTGCTACCGAGGGGGTTTTAACCCGGTGATTAAGGGGTTGATCAGACGCTGGTGTCATGACACCATCTGTCCAGGGGTTGTCCTCCCCCCCCTGGATACATGGTGACATGGCATCATGTGTCTGAATGGGTTAATTATTCTGTAAACCAAGTTTAAGTTTATGTCGGGTGTATAGCTGAGACAGAAAGAGCCGTGACTTGTGAGGAGCTGTCCATGGTGCTGAAGCTTCCATTCATAAATCACTGGCTCTTTCTGTCACATCTCTAAACCCGACATAAACTTAAACTTGGTTTACAGAATAATTAACCCATTCAGACACATGATGTCATGTCACCATGTATCCAGGGGGGAAGGACAACCCCTGGACAGATGACACCAGCGTCTGATTAACCCCTTAATCACCGGGTTACAACCCCCTCCGGTAGCACAGTGCAGAATGAAGTCCTGAACAGCCGACATGGTAAAAACATGTCAAATGAAGCTGATAAGTGTAACTTTGCAAAGAATAATAAATTATACATACAATACTGCTTCACTGCTGCTGTCACAGCAATGAAACATTATTGTAACTTTATGGGGATAGCAGGAATGCTGTTCCGTGGTCCATCAAGACCATGGACAGCAGAGAAAAAAAACTACACACACACACTCACACCTCACACTCGCACCACATACACTTACATACAGCCAGGCACACTCACCACACGCACCACACTCGGACCACACTAGCATTACACTCGCACCAAACTAGCACTGCACTCGCATCACTGTCATGCATCAAAAACGCAGCGTTTTTGATGCATGATAGTGTGCCTCCACCCTAAGATGTATGGTATACAAGACGTAGGCCTGTTTGACATCTAAGGTTGGTTTTGCGTTTTGCTTAATTTGCGTTTCTAGGCGTATTTACCGCTAAAAACGCATAAAAACGCTAGCAATTTTGGCCCCATTGATTTTAATGGAAACGCACGTAAAAATGCATGCAAAAACGCATGAGTGCTCTAAAAAATGCAAAACACATGCATTTTTGCCAACACTGCTCAAAACGTCGGGGAAGGCTAGGGTCACACTTGAAAGGCACAATCCAGTAACTGGATGGTAAGGAACTGTGCCGTCATACTTATTTTAATCTGTGAAATTGCAACCCTCATTCTGGACCTGAATGCATTAATGCATCCCGTTTTGGTATGAGAATTTTTGCAATTTTAAAAACCGCATCCGGATCCGGATCTGGTACCGCAAGGTACATTTATGTACATTGCGGTACCAGATCCGGTTCCCATAGGGTCCCATGTTAAAAAAAACAGATCCGGTTTTGCAACCGGTCCGAAAAATGCAGCCTGCATGATTTTTTTCGCAGGCTGCAAAACCGGATCTGGTAAACGGATTGCAAATAGTGCAATCCGGTTTTACAATGGAAGCCTATGGGCTGCGGATCCGGATCCGGTTTTGAGCATTTTTAATGCTCAAAACCTGATCCGGATGGATAAAAAAAACACAGGTGTGACCGGCAAGAGTGCGGTCAACCACAGTTTTGTGTACCTTTGAAAAAAGGAAACCTTTGAACAAAAGACAAAGGCTAAGTTCACATCTAAGGAGGCTTGCATTTACGATTCTATGCCTTTTTGCACTGAAAAAACACATAAAAATGAAATGAAACGCATGCAAAAACGCACCCATTGATTTGAATGCAAAATGCATTGAAAACGCAAGTGAAAACTCATGTCATTTTCTGGAAACGCAAAACGTATGCGTGTTTGCAAACTCAGCCCAAAATATTACAGGACACGTTTTGGGCTGCGTTTGCAAAAACGCATGCGTTTTGCGTTTCCAGAAAATGACATGCGTATTTACTCGCGTTTTTAATGCATTTTGCATTGAAATCATTGGGCTTGTTTTTGCATGCGTTTGCAATGCGTTATTGGCACACATGCTGTCAAAAACAGATTGCAATCCAAACAGAATAGAAATGCAGATGTGAAAAGGCCCAGAGTAACCCTTTCGCTTTTTTAGTGAATAGTTCTGTGGGGGTTTCACTTGAATCTCATATTTTGGAGATGTAGCTGAAAACCCTAATGTAAGTGCTCAGCAGAGAGCACAGGATTAATGTGAACTGACCCAAAATGTTCTGTGCCCAAATTGCTACCATTAGCATTCAACTCAACCCACTCAAAAACAAGTCCTCCCAAGAGCTGTCATCAGTTAATGGAAATATAGGGAACATGCACGTTCCTGGTAGCACAAAGGCTCTGGAAAAGTGATATGGCTTCTTGCCCACAAAATAGAAAACCTGTGCTCCCAAAACCAAATGGTGCCTCCCTTCTGAGTCCAGCAACATCTAAGGCTAGGGTCACACTTGGCATGAGTTTTTTATGTGCCTTAAAAATAAGCATGCGTTTCTGCATGCTTTTTTCATTTCCGCATGTTTTTTTTACCATGCGTTTTTCCATGCGTTTTTGAATCAGCAGCAAAAAAAAGTGCATAAACCATTTTTTGTTGCTGATTTAAAAATGCATGTGTTTTTTAGAAAAACATGGGCCCCTATGGAAAATGCATGCGTTTTTGGATGGTACTAAATGGTACTAATGTACCATGCGTTTTTGCATGCGTTTTTGATGGCAGCTACTCACATAAGTGCAAAAACGCATGCCAAAAACACATGGTACTTTAGGCATACGTTTTTGCTATTAAGGCATGCGTTTTTGCTATTGAGGCATGTGTTTTTTGCATGGGGGCCTATGGGTGCATTTTTACATGAGTTTTTAAAAACGCAGGTCTCAAAAAAAGCACGAAAAAACTGCAAGTGTGACCCTAGCCAAAACCACAGTTATCGTCCACATGTTTGGCATTGTTGCAGTGATGAAACCTGCTTAATTTATGGGGTGTGTTTCTCCTGAAGCACAAGCTGGGCACAATGTATGAGCACTACAATGTACTGGGCACTACAAGGGCTTATTTACAATTTTTAATTCTGCAACATTCACTGCATTTGACTCCATTGGTGTTTTCCATACATAAAATAACCACTACACCCAGAGATGAACTCCCAGAGGGGTGTAATTGCCAAGCTATGTTCACTTGAGGACATGTCTGCTGTTCTGACACTTAGCGGCTCTGCAAATGGAGTCCACAAATATATGCTCCAAAAATCAAATACTGCTCATTTCTTCCTGAGCCATGTGGAGTAGCCAAACAGTACTCTACAGTCACAAGTGGAGAACTGACACATTCAGGAGACATTGTGTAACACATTTTAGGACCCTTTTTTTTTTTTTACCAATTTCCCTTGTCAAAGTCTGGGGTTAAAACAGCATATTAGTGGTAAAAATGTCTTTAAATTTTCTTTACTGCCCAACTGTAGAACATTTTTGTGTCAATATGCTCACTGCACCCCTACATGAATTCATTTAGGTATTCAGTTTGTAAAATGGGGTCACTTGTGGGGTATTTCTGCTACATTGGCACCTCAACGGTTCTTCCAATGTGACATAGCACCCAGAAACAATTTCAGCTAAATGTGAAATCCAATATGACGCTCCTTCCCTTCTGAGATTTGCACTGTACATCAAAGGTAGTTTTCAATCCCATTTGAAGTATCAATGTACTTCAAAAGGAATAGCACGACTTTTTTTATGCAGGTTTTCTCTGTTATGGCCACTTTACACGTCCCGATATCGGCGTCCAACTCCGATAAAAAGTCACATGGTTCGTGTGTTGGCCCCGATATCGTTCGTGCGTTGTATGGTATAAACGTCCAATACGATGCACGAACAATGCCAGAACGATATCGGGGAAGAAATGAGCATGCTCTCCAACGGCCCGATATTGGATGGACGATGTGGCTGGATCGTGCTGTGTGACAGCCCAACAACATTTGTAGTACAACTTCCCCTATTCTTGCCCATGTTAAATGGTCGTTCCTGGGTCGCCCGTACAAGGGGGCGTACACATCGCAGTGGCGTTGCCTGCCGATATCGCGCTGTGTAACATCTCCTATGCGATCTTGGAATTCTGCCCAAAAAATGCGCGCTCCCACGCCGTTGTATCCAACATCGGAATGATGTTGGGACATGTAAAGTGGCCATTACCCTTGTGAAAATAAAAAAAAAATTGGGACTAAAACAACATTTTTGTGGGAAAATGTGATTTATTTTTCTTTGCACATCTCAATTTTCTAAAGTTCTGTGAAGCACCTGGGGGTTTAACGTGCTCACCACACATCTAGATAGGTTTCTCGAGGCGTCTAGTTTCCAAAATTGGGTTACTTGTGAGAGTCTCCACTTTTTCGGTCACACTTGTATCTTTGAGGGTTGTACCACGTGTGGAGTCCCCTGGTCAGAAATGTCTCATTACAGGTCTCCAAGCACTCTATTAACATCAATTATCATTCATCCGAAGCCTTTCTGTACAATAGAAGATGTATAAACAGTATATGAGCACAGGTTATGGCCTTTATCGTTTCGGTGACTGTGTCACCGAAACGTTGTGCCACTATTTGGGCTCATTAAAGCCTGTTTTTTTGCATTCAATTTGTGTGCTGCCTGGATTTCTGCTATTTGGATTCATCTCACAGTTGGACACTGTGGTTTTCAGAACTGATTGCACCGTCTTGCTAAGTATACCTGTGCTATTCTGTTTTTCTATTTCTTTATATATATATATATATATATATAAATCAAGGAAAACAGGCAGCACTCCAGTTCAGGTGAATAAAGGGTCTGTTTTTTATTCAGAGCCCATGTGGCACGACGTTTCGGTGCACTAGGCACCTTTCTCAAGTACAGAGTGCAGGCATACACAGTGGGTTTATATAGCTCACAAATTTACATAATTAACATTAATTCATTAAGACAATAACGATAAAACATCCATAAAATCATTATTGATTTGTGTACAAATAAACTGACATATACATATATAAAGTGCAATCATATAGGTGCTATTAGTGCATATAAAAGTGCTACGTTGCTGTAAAAAAAGACTTCAATCCCTTAATAAGGTGCAGATTTGATCACAAGTGCACCTGTGTGAAGATAAGAACATTAGCATTAGTATAACATATGGGACTCACATACACAGTAACGTTGTACAAGCAGAGCTGTCTCCATTAGCCTCCATTTCCTCATTGTGACATGTGATTCCAGCTCTGTACCTCATTGGCCAAGATCGCCGCCCTCTACTATTGGATATGGCCTTGCATGCTCAGTATAACCTGTTCCATCCAGGCTTCACACTGAGCATGCTCAGAACCACCGAAGCCTCATACGCCATTTTGGAAGTGGGTAAACATTGCCCACACAGCGGTGTATCTGTTTTCTTTATAGGGAAACGATATATATCTCATAATAATAGGTTTATAACCTTTATTCCTTTCCCCAGGTATCATTATTAGACTATATATTAGAGTATATCCCAAATTTGATGACTTTATACAGTTCAATTAGTTATATATACATCCCATAGTAATAATTTTACCGCTGTAAGGATTTTCCCAGGCGTAGACTGTAGGTGGTCCTTTACATAGATTTTCCCACTGTCCAAGTTAATGCTGCAAGTTAATGCTGTAATAGATAAATATACATGTATAAAAAACTCATACATATGTAATATTAAAAAAAATTCTTTAATATAAAAAATGCACAATTCAGCTGATAGGATCGTAACCTAGGTTATTCTATAGGGGTTTTGTGGCCTGTAATTAATTTATATTGTATGGATTTTAAAGTCCACATTTAAGCCGCCTGGCCTTAATGTCTGCAGCTTATAAATCCATTCCATTTCTAATTTTTTTAAAACACTTACCCTATTGCCCCCTCGTCTGTTCTTTGGAACCTGGTCTATGATTCTAAACTTGAGATCATCCTCAGTATGTCCTGCATCCAAAAAATGTTTGGGAATCGGTAAGTTTTTTTGTTTTTGCCTTATGGAACTCTTGTGTAGTGCAAACCTAGTTTTAAAGCTGCACGTTGTTTCCCCCACGTACCACAGGCCACATGGGCACTGCAATTGATACACTACGAATTCACTATGACAAGTGAGATAGTGCCTGATTTTATATGTGACCTGGGTACGTGGATTGGTAAAACTAGAACCTTTTAGCATAGCTGTGCAATATACACAGCTCAAACAGGGAAAGCAACCCTTCCGACTCATACCAGAGAGGAATGTCTGTTTTTTTCCTTTCAGTGGTCCACAATCTGAGTGTACCAATCTGTCTTTTAAGCACTTACTTTTTCTATATGAGAATAACGGGGGGTTTTTGAATTCTTCTATTTCTGGCATTCCTTTTTGCAAAGTGGACCAGTGTCTACGAATAATATTCGCAACTTTATTACTACCTTCAGAGTAAGTCATTACCATAGGAACCCTATCTAGTTTCTTTTGTTTCTGTTTTGGGTAAAGAAGGGTATCCCTTTCAATCTCCTTTATCCTATTGCACTGTTTTTGTACAAGTGCCTTAGGGTAACCCCTATCTGTGAACTTTTTACACATTGTATTTAGATCCTGATCCAATTGGTCTTCCTCGCTCACTATTCTTCTCACCCTAGTAAACTGACTAAAGGGGATTGATTCCAATGTTTTCTTTGGATGGTTGCTGGTATAGAGCAGCATATTATTTTTATCCGTTTCTTTTGAATGTACTCTGGTAATTAAATGTCCATTATTTATATTTATATTAACATCCAAAAATTGGATTTCCTCTGTGGAGTACACCATTGTGAACTTAATATCCTCATTGACAGAGTTCACAAACTTGAAAAAATCCAACAGTTCTTCATATGAGCCCCCCCAAATAAAGAATATATCGTCTATATATCTCATCCAACTTTTTACTGTCCTAAAGTGGTGAGATACATAGATATGATCCTCTTCTAGTCGGGACATGACCAAATTAGCATAAGCGGGGGCCATATTGGCCCCCATTGCGGTCCCCCGCTTCTGCTGGAAGAATTCATCCCCAAATAAAAAATAATTTTTTGTTAATACCAATTCTAATAATTGCAGTACAAAATGCTTTGAGTCTTCAGACAAGGTGGTGTCATCCAAAGATCTTTTTATACACAATAGACCAAACTCGTGTGCTATTGAAGTATAGAGAGATACCACATCAAAAGAAACCAGCATTTCTCCCACTTCTACCTTTAAATTTTTTATTTTGTTCAAAAAATCTGTTGTATCCCTAGTATATGATGATGTTTTAATAGCTAGAGGATTCAGTATTTTATCCAAAAATACCCCTATCCGGCTGAACACAGAGTCCGAGCCCGAGACGATAGGTCTCCCTGGGGGATCTATCAGAGATTTATGTATCTTTGGTAAAACATATATGGTAGGTGTGGTTGGCAAATTGACCAACAAGTATTCATATAAACTATCATCGATAATTTTCTTTGTTTTAGCATCATTCAAAATCTTTGATATGGTTCTATTTAGGTCAAATTTCGGATCATATGGTAATTTTACATATACTTCCGTATCTGATACCTGTTTTTTTAATTCGGCTATATATTTTTCTTTATCCATTATCACGATAGCGCCACCTTTGTCTGCACTCTTTATTTCTATTTTGTCATCTTTTGATAACTCATCTAGTGCTGCAATCTCTTCCTTTGTCAAATTAGGGTGTTTATAACTATTTGGGGATGTCTTTTTTAATTCTTCCAGATCCTTATTCACTGCATCCATAAATGCTGCTATATGTGGTGAATTACTAGGGGGTTGGAAATAACTCTTATTAAAGAGTCCTAATGTTTTAGATTCAAATTCAAACGTTTGTTCTACTGCCTGCTCCTCTTCTTTTTTTGATCTCAACCAGTCTTTCAGCTTCAATCGCCTATAGAAATGATTGACATCAACTGTTAATTGGAACCAATCAATATGTTTGGTTATACAGAAATTTAACCCTTTGTTAAGTAAACTTAATTGGGTAGGTGTTAATACCTTTTGTGAGAGGTTAACCACTAACTCTGGTCTTTCTTCTGACGTTGAGTGATTTTGTTCCTTAATTTTTTCTCTTTTTTGTTTCCTGTTTTGTCTTCTCCCCCCTCTCCTTGTCCGTCTGGTCTCGGCTTTATAGGATCTAAAATGTGAATCACAGTTAGTGCAAACAAGATTATGCAATTTGTTAGTACCAATAACCTTTTTACATGAAGTATTATTACAGTAATGACCTCTCCTCCTCCACATGTCGTTTTTATCACGTTGCCAGTTATATACATTCCCCAGTTCATAGTCCTCTTTATCTCTCCCCCATTTTTTTCGTTTATTCTCCTCAAGTTCAGTTCTTAGTTTTGAAACATGTGTATCCACAGTATCTCTAAAAGTCCTCCATTCCTCTGCAGGTAAAGTACTTTTTAGTGTCCTCTCCAATGAAGCAATTCCTTCTTGCAAGGTTTGTAATTCTTCTTGCAGATATTCCATATTTACAAGTATGACATCAAAGGCATATTTGTTGGATACTTGGCAGAACTTGGCACAATATTTACGAGAATTCATCATCAGATTTGGTCTGATATTAGATCGCAGACCACGAGGTATTATTTTAGCCTTATAATATTCATTAAGGGTCAACAAGTGCAATTGAAGAGTCACCTCCCGTTTCAAATCATTTTCAAATTTCCTTTTGTGTTCAATAAGTGATGGTGTACACAAAAAATTGGCCCCTCCTCCTCCTATGGCACCCAGGATACGCTCCTCCTCATCAGCTGGATATGAGTAAGCCACAGGCTCAACTACACTGTTTTCCATGGTTTAAACCACAACAAACAAAAAAAAAAAATTATTTTGAAAGATCTTTCAAAAAAAAAAAAAAAAAAAAAGTGCAAATTTCCCAAGAAACAATACAAAAAGAGAAAATGGAACAGCACAAAATTATACTCATCCGCGGTGCAAGTCCTGTGTATTAGTGTCCAAACCAATTCAAATAAATCAAGGAAAACAGGCAGCACTCCAGTTCAGGTGAATAAAGGGTCTGTTTTTTATTCAGAGCCCATGTGGCACGACGTTTCGGTGCACTAGGCACCTTTCTCAAGTACAGAGTGCAGGCATACACAGTGGGTTTATATAGCTCACAAATTTACATAATTAACATTAATTCATTAAGACCATGGAAAACAGTGTAGTTGAGCCTGTGGCTTACTCATATCCAGCTGATGAGGAGGAGCGTATCCTGGGTGCCATAGGAGGAGGAGGGGCCAATTTTTTGTGTACACCATCACTTATTGAACACAAAAGGAAATTTGAAAATGATTTGAAACGGGAGGTGACTCTTCAATTGCACTTGTTGACCCTTAATGAAATTATAAGGCTAAAATAATACCTCGTGGTCTGCGATCTAATATCAGACCAAATCTGATGATGAATTCTCGTAAATATTGTGCCAAGTTCTGCCAAGTATCCAAAAATATGCCTTTGATGTCATACTTGTAAATATGGAATATCTGCAAGAAGAATTACAAACCTTGCAAGAAGGAATTGCTTCATTGGAGAGGACACTAAAAAGTACTTTACCTGCAGAGGAATGGAGGACTTTTAGAGATACTGTGGATACACATGTTTCAAAACTAAGAACTGAACTTGAGGAGAATAAACGAAAAAAATGGGGGAGAGATAAAGAGGACTATGAACTGGGGAATGTATATAACTGGCAACGTGATAAAAACGACATGTGGAGGAGGAGAGGTCATTACTGTAATAATACTTCATGTAAAAAGGTTATTGGTACTAACAAATTGCATAATCTTGTTTGCACTAACTGTGATTCACATTTTAGATCCTATAAAGCCGAGACCAGACGGACAAGGAGAGGGGGGAGAAGACAAAACAGGAAACAAAAAAGAGAAAAAATTAAGGAACAAAATCACTCAACGTCAGAAGAAAGACCAGAGTTAGTGGTTAACCTCTCACAAAAGGTATTAACACCTACCCAATTAAGTTTACTTAACAAAGGGTTAAATTTCTGTATAACCAAACATATTGATTGGTTCCAATTAACAGTTGATGTCAATCATTTCTATAGGCGATTGAAGCTGAAAGACTGGTTGAGATCAAAAAAAGAAGAGGAGCAGGCAGTAGAACAAACGTTTGAATTTGAATCTAAAACATTAGGACTCTTTAATAAGAGTTATTTCCAACCCCCTAGTAATTCACCACATATAGCAGCATTTATGGATGCAGTGAATAAGGATCTGGAAGAATTAAAAAAGACATCCCCAAATAGTTATAAACACCCTAATTTGACAAAGGAAGAGATTGCAGCACTAGATGAGTTATCAAAAGATGACAAAATAGAAATAAAGAGTGCAGACAAAGGTGGCGCTATCGTGATAATGGATAAAGAAAAATATATAGCCGAATTAAAAAAACAGGTATCAGATACGGAAGTATATGTAAAATTACCATATGATCCGAAATTTGACCTAAATAGAACCATATCAAAGATTTTGAATGATGCTAAAACAAAGAAAATTATCGATGATAGTTTATATGAATACTTGTTGGTCAATTTGCCAACCACACCTACCATATATGTTTTACCAAAGATACATAAATCTCTGATAGATCCCCCAGGGAGACCTATCGTCTCGGGCTCGGACTCTGTGTTCAGCCGGATAGGGGTATTTTTGGATAAAATACTGAATCCTCTAGCTATTAAAACATCATCATATACTAGGGATACAACAGATTTTTTGAACAAAATAAAAAATTTAAAGGTAGAAGTGGGAGAAATGCTGGTTTCTTTTGATGTGGTATCTCTCTATACTTCAATAGCACACGAGTTTGGTCTATTGTGTATAAAAAGATCTTTGGATGACACCACCTTGTCTGAAGACTCAAAGCATTTTGTACTGCAATTATTAGAATTGGTATTAACAAAAAATTATTTTTTATTTGGGGATGAATTCTTCCAGCAGAAGCGGGGGACCGCAATGGGGGCCAATATGGCCCCCGCTTATGCTAATTTGGTCATGTCCCGACTAGAAGAGGATCATATCTATGTATCTCACCACTTTAGGACAGTAAAAAGTTGGATGAGATATATAGACGATATATTCTTTATTTGGGGGGGCTCATATGAAGAACTGTTGGATTTTTTCAAGTTTGTGAACTCTGTCAATGAGGATATTAAGTTCACAATGGTGTACTCCACAGAGGAAATCCAATTTTTGGATGTTAATATAAATATAAATAATGGACATTTAATTACCAGAGTACATTCAAAAGAAACGGATAAAAATAATATGCTGCTCTATACCAGCAACCATCCAAAGAAAACATTGGAATCAATCCCCTTTAGTCAGTTTACTAGGGTGAGAAGAATAGTGAGCGAGGAAGACCAATTGGATCAGGATCTAAATACAATGTGTAAAAAGTTCACAGATAGGGGTTACCCTAAGGCACTTGTACAAAAACAGTGCAATAGGATAAAGGAGATTGAAAGGGATACCCTTCTTTACCCAAAACAGAAACAAAAGAAACTAGATAGGGTTCCTATGGTAATGACTTACTCTGAAGGTAGTAATAAAGTTGCGAATATTATTCGTAGACACTGGTCCACTTTGCAAAAAGGAATGCCAGAAATAGAAGAATTCAAAAACCCCCCGTTATTCTCATATAGAAAAAGTAAGTGCTTAAAAGACAGATTGGTACACTCAGATTGTGGACCACTGAAAGGAAAAAAACAGACATTCCTCTCTGGTATGAGTCGGAAGGGTTGCTTTCCCTGTTTGAGCTGTGTATATTGCACAGCTATGCTAAAAGGTTCTAGTTTTACCAATCCACGTACCCAGGTCACATATAAAATCAGGCACTATCTCACTTGTCATAGTGAATTCGTAGTGTATCAATTGCAGTGCCCATGTGGCCTGTGGTACGTGGGGGAAACAACGTGCAGCTTTAAAACTAGGTTTGCACTACACAAGAGTTCCATAAGGCAAAAACAAAAAAACTTACCGATTCCCAAACATTTTTTGGATGCAGGACATACTGAGGATGATCTCAAGTTTAGAATCATAGACCAGGTTCCAAAGAACAGACGAGGGGGCAATAGGGTAAGTGTTTTAAAAAAATTAGAAATGGAATGGATTTATAAGCTGCAGACATTAAGGCCAGGCGGCTTAAATGTGGACTTTAAAATCCATACAATATAAATTAATTACAGGCCACAAAACCCCTATAGAATAACCTAGGTTACGATCCTATCAGCTGAATTGTGCATTTTTTATATTAAAGAATTTTTTTTAATATTACATATGTATGAGTTTTTTATACATGTATATTTATCTATTACAGCATTAACTTGCAGCATTAACTTGGACAGTGGGAAAATCTATGTAAAGGACCACCTACAGTCTACGCCTGGGAAAATCCTTACAGCGGTAAAATTATTACTATGGGATGTATATATAACTAATTGAACTGTATAAAGTCATCAAATTTGGGATATACTCTAATATATAGTCTAATAATGATACCTGGGGAAAGGAATAAAGGTTATAAACCTATTATTATGAGATATATATCGTTTCCCTATAAAGAAAACAGATACACCGCTGTGTGGGCAATGTTTACCCACTTCCAAAATGGCGTATGAGGCTTCGGTGGTTCTGAGCATGCTCAGTGTGAAGCCTGGATGGAACAGGTTATACTGAGCATGCAAGGCCATATCCAATAGTAGAGGGCGGCGATCTTGGCCAATGAGGTACAGAGCTGGAATCACATGTCACAATGAGGAAATGGAGGCTAATGGAGACAGCTCTGCTTGTACAACGTTACTGTGTATGTGAGTCCCATATGTTATACTAATGCTAATGTTCTTATCTTCACACAGGTGCACTTGTGATCAAATCTGCACCTTATTAAGGGATTGAAGTCTTTTTTTACAGCAACGTAGCACTTTTATATGCACTAATAGCACCTATATGATTGCACTTTATATATGTATATGTCAGTTTATTTGTACACAAATCAATAATGATTTTATGGATGTTTTATCGTTATTGTCTTAATGAATTAATGTTAATTATGTAAATTTGTGAGCTATATAAACCCACTGTGTATGCCTGCACTCTGTACTTGAGAAAGGTGCCTAGTGCACCGAAACGTCGTGCCACATGGGCTCTGAATAAAAAACAGACCCTTTATTCACCTGAACTGGAGTGCTGCCTGTTTTCCTTGATTTATTTGAATTGGTTTGGACACTAATACACAGGACTTGCACCGCGGATGAGTATAATTTTGTGCTGTTCCATTTTCTCTTTTTATATATATATATATATATATATATATATATATATATATATATATATATCATACATATATATATACCATGTATATCTAGATGGTATGTGCAGCAAAAGATAGGAAACAGCTATGCAATGTAAAGGACCTTAAGGGTACGGACACACTAGCGTGAAAGCAGGACAACTGCAATGCGAGTTTTTTCCGCTTTGCAGTCGGACCAATGTTATTCAATGTCCGAGAGCACATTTGTGAGTTTCGGGCGTTTTTTACGCATTCAATAGACAGAAGAGAAAGCAATCGCAACATGCTGCGACAGTATACGATTCACATGCGAGACTCGCCAGTGCAAGTCTATGGGTCCGACAAAATCACGGACCGCACACGGACAGTACACGGACCATCCGAGAGGCATTTGTTTGTTTCACTGATACATTATCATTTTGTAGCTCAGACAACTGTAAAATGTTCCTGTAAATCATTATACAGTAAATAGCTGCTGAGAAAAAAAACGATTGCACACGGACACCACACGGATGCCACTCGTCCAACTCTCCTGGATGAGAAACGGACTGATTGTTTTCACGCCAGTGTGTTTCCACCCTAATGGTCAAAGTCAGTGCCTGCTCACACAAAAGAGATAACTGCATATTCAGTGAAAGGTAGCACCATTTTTCTTACCCATCAGAAAGTATAAAACCAAAATCTCCCATCAATCCAACGGAAGATAAATGAAACAACTGTCTCTTTCAGGCCCCTTTCACATCAGCGTTTTTTTTAAATCGCGGCAGATGCGGTGAAAAAAACGCATCTGCCGAGATTACCGCATACCGGCTGCACTTGCGGCACGTTTGCGGCACGTTTGCGGCACAGTTGCGGCAAGCCCCATACAATGTATAGGCGGGCTTGCGACAGGTTCGGCAAGTGCGGTTTTGGCACTTGCGGCAGGTGCGGCCGCGAAAAAAACGCGGCTGACCGCGTTTTTTTTTGCGGCCGCACCTGCGGCAAGTGCCAAGACCGCACTTGCCGCACCTGCCGCAAGCCCGCCTATACATTGTATGGGGCTTGCCGCAACTGTGCCGCAACCGTGCCGCAAGTGCAGCCGGTATGCGGTAATCGCGGCAGATGCGTTTTTTTCACCGCATCTGCCGCGATTTCAAAAAAACGCTGATGTGAAAGGGGCCTAACAAATAATTATTTTTATTATTATTCAAAAATTTAAAAATTTAATACATCTGCCAAGGTACCAAAATTATTACAGGCAATAATCCATAATAATTTTTAAAAAATTCTACAAAAAATACCTCACAAAAGCAAACAACAGTATATAAGGGTGCTCCTATGTAGTATTTGTTATCTGATAGCTATATACTGGAGCTCATATTAGTATCTATTCACCATCTTGCAACCTAAAACCAGCAAACTCACTCATGGGGGCACTTTCAATATCCCCATACACACTCAGATAAGGGACCCCCTGCATGCCCTGAGGAAGATAATTTGAAACGTACGTTGGCTGGAGGGGTGAGGAGCCTGTGTGACAGAACAGCTTCAGTGCAGCCTGAAACTTAAGGTAATTGCAAGCAGGAATCTAAATTAGTGTACTGCAGGGGGTCCCTTATCTGAGTGTGTATGGGGATATTGAAAGTGCCCCCATGAGTGAGTTTTAGGTTGCAAGATGGTGAATAGATACTAATATGAGCACCAGTATATAGCTATCAGATAACAAATACTATATAGGAGCACCCTTATATACTGTTGTTTGCTTTTGTGAGGTATTTTTTGTAGAATTTTTTAAAAATGATTATGGATTATTGCCTGTAATAATTTTGGTACCTTGGCAGATGTATTACATTTTTAAATTTTTGAATAATAATAAAAATAATTATTTGTTAAAGAGACAGTTGTTTCATTTATCTTCCGTTGGATTGATGGGAGATTTTGGTTTTATCTGTATATGAGTGAAACCTCAAATAATAGGACAATTGATTATATACCATCTGAAAGTATGCCCACAATCATACCGCCATGTGACTAAAATGCCAAAATGCGTGTTTTGCGTATCAATTGGGTCAGTTCTTAATGTTGAGGTACCGAAAGATTCTCAGCAGATCCTTAAATATTGTACACCAACCGGTCACATAATCACAAACCCGCATTATAATATTCAGTACATATCTGGACCTGTGCCTTTCATTTCAAAAGAGTTCAAGCCTCGTCATGTGCACAACGCGACTGCAACAAGACAAAATACCCAGAGGGATCAAAGTAGTCTGTGGACAGTTAGGACCAGACTTGTTGTCCTTGCAGTTGAGTATACATAGACACCATA
>JARQOC010000001.1:170938267-170960953 GCA_033576535.1 Allobates femoralis | reverse complement strand
GTGGCGGCGTGTAAAGAGGGTGCGGTTCCCGTTGGTAACCGTTCGGCTGTGCTCGTGCACGTGAAGTTGCCGTTGGTATCCATCCTGTTGTGGCGGCGTGTAAAGGTACCATAACACCTATAGCTTTATGTTTGGCTCCTTGGCCAATATTATACAAATGCCTTCTACTCCATATATTAGGGTGGCAAAATTTATGGTAGCTGGACCCCTCTATTCTTTATTCCAGGTTCAGTAATCATTATTAGCTTGATGCTATATTGATGTGGTGGTGGAATCAGTATTAAAGTAACCCTATTTCAGTGCTACCTCATCTCAGCTTTTTAGTGCTTTAAGAATGAAGGAAAAAATGTGTATTTGTAACTCATATGCAGTAAGACAGATGCGATACGGTGATGGCTACACCATATCCCAGATCAATTCTACTGAGTCTGGCACTGCTTGCACCTCTGCTATATCTCTTTGCCGCTTTCATGTGAATATCTGTATTATTCACAGATTATTACACTCACTTACTTTAACTGCTGCATTATTCAGCAAATTATGGTTTGCAGTATTTGCCCGATGCTTTTGGGATTCCCCTTCATGTTTCTATTGCTGAGCTGTCTGATGTTCTTTATCTAAAAATCATCTTAAAATAGCTGCTGTATTTCCTCCACAGACTTTTACTAAGATTATGATGGTTCTTTCTGATTGGCTGTACTATTCTATGTAAATGATAGCTGCTAGTTAAGTTGGGGAAGCTCATGTAGTTGTGCCTGAGGTCATGTCATTCTTTTGCACCTGACAAAATATTCTGCAATCTATAAAAAAAGCAGTAGACATTTTTGGAGCGATTCACATGAATTGAATCACAAATTGTTTAATTTTACTGGGACCTGTGAATTTGATAAATTTGACTCAAATTCAACTTGTATCCGATTGACTTGATCATCTCTAGTAATACATTAACCCTGCCTGTATTTACTATATAAAATGTTATGCTCTTCAATACAGCAGACGCATCTTTGCGAAGAGAAAGAAAAACAATTTGTAATAGAAATATACACAGTAGTGATTACTCATTTAAATAAAATGTACACGGAAGTACATTGGAAATCTCAGCTGGAGCTCGACCTCCTGGAAAATTAGAACAGTATTGCCAGAACCAGTTCTTTGTTTTATTATAATCATGAAGAATGCCATGCTCTATTTACTGAACATCATCATCCAAGTAGGGGGCAGAGTCCAATCAAAGACATTTAAATGCAAATAGTTATGCAAACCATGGCAAATATAACATTAAACTTCCTTTCTCATTTTCCAACTCTTTGATTTGGAGCTAGATGAAAAAAAAAACAACTTTTTAAATTAAATTGACTTCATTTTACTTCCACATTCAAACATGTTACATTAACGTTTTCATTCAACTTATGGGTGACATTTTACTAATGTTCTCCTTATTAATTGTGAATCCCATTTCCATTACAGTATATTAATAGATGTTAATTCAAGCACACAGATCACCTTGAAAATTAATAAAAAGTATTATATATTGGTTGTTGTTAATAAGATCCTTTAATGTCTCAAGAGAATGGAGAAAATGGTAAAATGTTTGAAGCGTAGCTGAATAAAGGGTACTTCACACACTGACTGCAACATCGCTAGCGATATCGCTGAAACAGCACAGGTTTTGTGACGTAACAGCGACCTCTCCAGTGATGTTGCAGTGTGTGACACGCGTCAGCGACCTGGCCCCTGCTGTGAGGTCGCTGACCGCTACAAATCATTCAGGACCGTTTTTTTGGTCCTTGGTCTCCCACTGGTCAGCACGCATCAGCATGTGTGACAGCACGAGACCTATGATCAGTGACCTCCCAGCGCCGCACATTAGATGCTAGGCACTGGTAACCAGGGTAAATATCGGGTAGCTAGGCACAAAACAAATAACAGCAATTATCAGACACCAATTTTGTTTTGTGGTGTTGTGTAATTATATTATAAGCACACTCATGTGAATTGTCCTGACGAAGGACAACTGTCTCTGAAATACATTGACCAATAAAGCTCACGATCCTTATTAGTCTGTATTTGGCATTACTTTGGCATCATGTTTTTAAATCCTTTCATTGTCCTGTTTCGATCATCTCTCATTGGGGTGTTGTGGCAGCTGTGTTACATGCTTTTAGTTGACTCTCACAAGTGCAATAGATTAGTCTTTTTACTCCATATGGGGTTTGTCATTATATCCTGGATAAGACCATATCTGTCTCTCCTGTCTGTTCCTAGATTACATGACAATTGTCATAATGCAAACGATATATAGTGTACAATTTTAGATAATAAAATAATTATTTGTAGTTTGATGTTTAGTATGATCTTTCATATTAGTAACTATTTTCTTCTATGTAGAGATGAGTTAATCTTCCAAAAAATTTTATTTATCATATTTGTTCAAAATTGGCCTAAAAAATAGGAATGCATCAATTAAGTTAAGTGAGAATTGAATCTCCAAGGAAGAAGTTATCTAAAGATCTCTCCTTAGTTTTTACCATACCTCTCTTACCAATGATCTTCTTATGGGCTCCTCTGTCTTATATTTTCTGCTTTTTATGTTTTGTCTTCTTTTTTAAGCCTTTGGTTCTGTTCTTCTTCACTAGACCCCACACCATCATGAAAGGCAGGATGGAAGTTAAAGATGAAATTGACAAGTGTCCCGCCATGTGTGGTCATACTGGGCATGACACATGGATGATCTATTATTTTTTAACCCAATGACAGTGGAAGATAGAATAGGAGAGGAAGTACTAGAATAATGGATCATAATGATAAATTGAACATTTTACTGAAGAAAAGATCTTTTGGGTAGCTGCATGTTTGAGTAGGGGGTGTTGAAATTCCAAGCTAAAATAAATATATTTTCAATATCTTAGCTTGAGGAAATATGATCTCTTGTAGTTACGGGCAAGACGGCTTTAGTTATTTAAATCCACACAAGGTCTCCATGACAACAAGGCACCTGACTGAAATCTGAACAGGGAATGGAATCAGAATCTTTATCTTCTAAGCATCATATATCAGCAAAGAAGTTAGCTGTAAAAAGTGCTGTCTAATATTAATGCAGGCCCCCTTCACACATGTATGTTTTTGGTACATGTGGCATCCATTTTCACACATGCCTTGATACATACACACACCCTTTAAGATCTACGGTGATCTTCACACCTCTGTTTTTTGACATGGACCGAGTGTCCATATGCAGCATATATGTGCCCATGTGAAGCATACGGGGACATGTCCATTTTTTGCCAGCAGTATGAATCACATGGACCCATACACATCCATAAAAACACGTACAGCACATAATCATTATTATTTATTTATATAGCATCACTACTTCTGCTTTATATGAGAAGGGGCTACATACAAAATACAGATATAGAGTACAGTAAACAAACTAACAATGACAGACTTGTACAGAGGGAAGATGACCGTGCCCTTGCGAGCTTACATTCTACTGGATGATGGGGAACGAGAGAATAGTTTGGGAGTTGCAGCAGCTCTGGTGGTGATGAGGTGGCAGCATGGTCATTACAGGCTGTAAGTTTTCTTATACAGATTTTGGATACCAACTGAAGGATGTTAACATTATTGATAATTGGATGTATAAGAGTTCAGAATTCCAGAAAATGGGGTATATTCAGGAGAAGTCTTGGAGGCGATTTGGTAAGGAACAAATAAGTGTGGAGATGAAAAGGAGGTCTTCGGAGGATCGAAGATCACGTGAGTTAAGATATTGAGACATTAGTCTGGAGATATTGGGAGGTGAAAGGTTATGGACGGCTTTGTAGGTTACTGTTAGTAGTTTGAAATTAATTTGTTGGGGAATAGGGAGCCAATGTAGGGGTTTGCAGAGTGTGAAGTGGGGGAGTAGAGAGAAGAGAGGTGGATTACACAGGGAGCAGAGTTAAGGACAGAATGGAGTTTTAGCAGGTAGGTCCATGGAGGAGGATGTTGCAGTAGTCAAGATAGGACATGATGAGGGCATGTACAAGCATTTTAGTAGATTGAGGGTTGAGGAAAGGTTGGATCCTGGAAATATTTTTGACCTGGAGGCAACAGGAAGTGGCGAGAGTTTGGTAGAATCAAAGGTTACTCTGTGGGAGTGGATTTCCAGTACAGGTGAAAGTATAATGCCATTTACCTTGATAGAAAGATCTGTAGGGAAAATAAATGGATAGAGTAAAGATAATGAGATAAGATGTGTCCATGTTTAGCTTTATGAAGATAGAGGAGAATAAGTAGGATATGGCTGATAGATACTCTGTGCTTCTGGACAGCAGATAGATAACATCTAGGCCAGAGAGGTAGAGCTGAGTGTCATCAGCCTGTAGGTGGTGCTGGAAGCCATGGGACTTCATGAGTTTCCAAGGTCTACGGTATAGATGAAGAATAGCAGTGGTTCTAGGACAGAGTTAGAGCTTTGCGGGATGAGGAGAGGGTGGGATGAGGAGAAAGTGTGGGAGTAAGAGACCCAAAATGTGCAGCTGGAAAGGTATGAGGAGATCCAGTATAGGGCAAGGTCTTTGAGACCAAAGGAAGAGAGTATCTTTAGTAGAAGGGAGTGTTTAACTGTGTCAAAGGCAGTGTACAAGTCTAGAAGGAGGAGTATAGAGAATTTTCTGTTAGCTTTGGTTGTAGGTCATTAGTAATTTTGGCCAGGGCAGTTTCAGGGGAATAGTGAGGCTGGAAGGTATACTGTAGGTTGTTGAAGAGACAGTTATTTGAGAGATGTGAGGAAGGTTGAGAATGGACATGGAAGGAATTTGGAAGCAAATGGAAGTAGCAAAATGGGGTGATAGCTGGGCATACCGGTTGGGTCAGGGTTTGAATTTTTGAGGATTGTGCCATGTTTGAAAGCAAAAGAGAAGATACCAGAAGAGACAGATTAAAAAGGTGGGTTAATGCTGGGATAAGTGGGGTGGTGAGGTGGGAAGGAGGTTGTCACACTGTGACTACTGATTTCTCGAGATACTTAGGAAACCTCAGCGTGCGTTGCCACAAATATGGGAACACCGGGGACACAATTTCAATGGTAGGGAGTGGGGGATTGGACCCCTCCTGCACTCACCTGATGCTGGACCCTAAGCTCTCTGCCATCTCTATTTGGGTTCTTTCACCCTATTCCTGAGCAGGATACCTGGTCTCTATCCAATGTTGTCAGAGAAAAAATAGAATGGTCCTGCACCACCACAGTGTTTAACCACCTCTGGGGTTATCACCAGCTACCTTAAGGCCCCGTTACACATAACGATGCACCAGCGATACCGATAACGATATGCCGAGATCGCTGGTGCGTCATTTTTCACATCGCTGGTAATGTCAAACAGGTATCTCACCAGCGATGTCACCAACGAATTCAGCAATGATCCAGAATTATACTGAGGTCGTTGGGAATTGTCACTCCATAGCGTAGCATTGATATCATTGGTCACTGTCCCATTCAAACACAATGATGTAGCGCTCCCAACGGGAGCGCAACAACATAGAAATGATCCAGAGTAGTATGTAATGGGCAATGATCTCACAGCAGGGGTCAGATCGTTGGTACGTGTCACACATAACGACATCGTTAGCAGGATCGTTGTTGCATTACAAAATCTGTGATGTTACAACGATCTTGTTAGCGATCTCGTTATGTGTGACATGGCCTTTACTCCCAAAGCTTGGACAGGTGCAGCTTTATCCTCTCTTCATATGCAATGCTGAGCTTACTAAAAAAGTACAATTGTAATCCAATTTTAGGATAAGGAAGATATGAGTGTTGTTATGTAGACCAGTTTAGCAGAGGTAAGGGCTGATATGAATGTGAGAAGACTTTCTCCTTCCCCATGTCCTGTTTCCAGGGCATGAAGTGTGAGTAAAGTGGAGGCCACTGTAACAGCACAGAAGGATAGGCAGTGTTGAAGGGTGTCAACCATGTCTCAGTGAGGCCCAGGAAGAAAAGGTTGCAAAAGATGAAGATGTCATGAATCACATGGAGCTTGTTGTAGATGGAGAGGGCTTTCCAGTGCTCCAGAGAGAGGCAGCAGGCAGGAGGGTATCAAGGGTGATAAGAGGGAGAATTAGTGGGAACTATCAGGTGGGGGGTGGGATTGGGAGATAAATTGCCAGCAGTGAGAAGAATCAGAGAAAGGTAGAGCAGGTGTGAGAAGTAGAGTGGTTGACTTGTGTTATATTTTAGTAGGAGAGGTCTGAGGTTAAGGAGCAGGTTTGCAGATGAGGTGAAGTGGGGTGGTAAGACAGAAGGGAAGGTAATTATTTGGTTAAAGGGTGCTGGGGTTTGGGGATAGCAAAGGAGAGTAAGGATTGGTAGACCATAACTGTAAGGGCATATGTAAGCATGGTGAAAAGGCAAGTGTGAGAAAAGAAAGGAAAGTGTGTTTAGTAAACAATGGTAACTCTTATCTTCTGGTCACTTCTGCACTTGGATGGCATCGGTGTGAGATCCATGTAAGATCCATGTGGAATGTACGATAATTAAATGCATTTAATAAAATAATGGTTATTGTATGCTAAAGATGTGCAATACCTGGCAACTGTAAACAGCGGTGACATCCTTAAGGTTACTGATGTCTTCATAGGTGCAGGGTCCTTGGAAGTGGCTGTGGCTTAAATCCTAGCGAGTTCCATAACGATGCTCCATTGACTTTGTTAGACAGAATCGGACCTGTGTGGGATTTTTTTTAATAGAGTGGAAAAAAGGGTAAAAGTCTTGTTTTCATTCTCTGTTTGCACATTTCTATTTGTCAGGTTTGCATTTGTGCACTATGACACATTCAGTGGACTACAGCGGACCTGCATGGATTTTTTTGGGGGGTAATAAATTGCAGAGAGAGAAAGTTTTGGGGAGTATTTAATTAAGTATTTTTGTGAGTATGACATGAAACAAATATGGCGATAAGATGGCCGTGAGGCTTTACTTCAAGATTTGAAAAACATAATTAATTTAAAATTCACTTTCAAATAAATAACATAAATCAGAGGTCTGGAACACCTCAGACCCGGATAAACACATTAATTAAATCAGTATACGCCCAAATGCCTTTGGGCCACTTTTCCCCGAAAGCAAAGCCTCTACAACGAAGGATCCATAGTCATAAATTCTATAAGGGATGGGAGGGCGGGTGTCTTCAAACTTCTCTTCACAGCTAAGCTGACTGGAGCTCCACTGCACCTCAGGTGACTTCCTGAGGTTTTAACTCACTGCTTTTCCGCGCTCAAAGCCCTCCACCAATCAGAGACAAGATCACCACAGCGGTCCAGGCGGCCAATGAAAACCACTCCTGGGACTCTGTAACCAGCTGCCTGAGTAAATTCACCCAGCAACTTAGTACAAGACTAAGGATACCTTAGTCATAAACAAAAGGCTGCATAGCCTTTTTTTTTGCCTTCCTCTGGATCAACATGTTAGGCTATGGGTTGAACTAGATGGACTTAAAGTCTTCCTTCAACCTTAAAAACTATGTTAATATGTTACTATGTTACTATGTAGCAGACTATTATAAGATCTAATAATACGTGCAACTCCCTCATAAATCCCCTAAATAGCTAAAGTTGTGATACTAGTGCAGGAGGGCCATGTTCCCATGAAGCCCCACGTTATGCACTTTGTGGGCTAACCATGATGTTTCACTGCTTGTTTGGCCTCAAGCTTGTATTTGTAGGCTGGGAAGCATATAAATATTATCTGTCTCTTTCATTTCAAAAATTCTTTTTATTATTTCACAAGATATAAGCATGGTAAACAGATAATTACAGAATCAGAAGATTTCAGCTTGTGACAATCAATTGAAAATGATTAGATATTTCCAGACATATTTTTAAATACGGTTATTGTCAAGCTATCTAGGAAAAAACAAAAAAAATTAAGCATAAGAAGGAGAAGAAATGATAGATGATAGAGAAAGAGAGGTTATGTAAGAGAACAGGAGCGAGTATAGTAGGTGAGAGGGGAAGAAAGGAAAGGGAAAGGCGGGTCACGAGGCGGAGCCTAGAGGATTTCTGGTGAGGTGGGAGGGGGTCTAGATTAAGGTACTATAAGCGTCTTTTTGAAGAGTTCCCAGGCTCGCCAGTGGTTGTGGACAGACGCCTGTGTGTGGTTCACTGAGGCAGCTAGTTTCGCTACTAGATACAGTTGGTCAGTTTTATCAATTAACGACTGAAGAGTCGGAATTTGGGGAGATCCCCAAACCATTGGTAAGAGAAGTTTCGCTGCAGCCAGTATTGTGCATATTAACACAGAGAACCCACTATGGGATGCGTCTAGGGCTGGATTCAGCAGTACTACTTCAGGGGATAGCGTGATATTTCGTTTAGTCACATCTCTGATCAGGTGTGTCGTCAGGTTCCAGTAGGGGATCAGGGATGGACAATGCCACCAAAGGTGGATGTAGTTCCCGTTCGCATCACCACAACGCCAGCAATTCGCAGGGAATTGTGTCTTCCATTTGTGTGTTCTCTGCGGATCAGTATACCAGCGGGAGAAAATTTTGTAAGAGTTCTCTTGTACCTTGATGCATTTAGTCGGACCGTGTGAGTGGGTGTAGATATGTGAAATCTGCTGAGGGGAGAACTTATAACCTAAATCTTTTTCCCAGCTATGTATTTAGGCTCTTTTCATGGGTACATCTCTATCCAAAATGCTTTGGTAAATGGTAGAGAGGATCTTAGTAGGTCTGATCTGTCTTGCACAGAGCGTTTCAAATGCTGTGGGGCTGCGGGTGAGTGCCGTATCGAATCGGATGTTGTGTAGGAGGCATTGCAGAGTCTTATATTGGAAAAAATTAATAGATTCGAGGCCTGGTATTTTGTGTAGATTAGGTAACGAGAGAAGTGCTCCGTCTGTGTATAGTTGGTCTGCTGTTAGGTTGGCAAGTAATCCGGTGCGATATTTGCTAGGTTTGTATAGTAGGTTAGATCCCGTTAGTATATCCAACAGGGTAAGGAGAGGAGTCGATGGGGGTAGCAGGTAGGTATGCATATTGGTCCAAATTCGTAGGAGTGTGTTTGTAAGAGGATTATGTTGGCGTTCAGACAATTTGGTTCTGTAATGCGTCAGTAGGAGGGGGCGGAGGAGCTGTGGGGACAGTTTGTTTTCTATATCGATCCATAATTTGTTTTGTGTGTTTCGTATGATATCAATAGAGCGTGATAAAACTGCTGAGTGATAATAAATTCTGATATCAGGTGCGCCCATGCCTCCTTTTATTTTTGGGAGAGAAAGAGTGCGGAAATTTAAGCGGTGTCTCTTATATTTCCAAATATAAGCATAAAAGAGAGAGTTGACCTTGCGTAAATAAGCATTAGGGACATGTATCGGTAACATAGAGAAAAGGTAAGTAAATTTGGGTAGGATAAGGCTTTTGAGGATATTCTTACGACCCATCCAGGATAAGAAAGGGTCACGCCAAGTTTTCATAGTGGCAATTACTCTGTCTAATAAAGGGGGGTAATTGAGGGAGAAAAGAGCTTTATGAGATCTGCTAATTTTTATGCCTAGATAGGTGATGTGCGTTTTGGGCCATGAGAACGTGTACATGGTTTTTAATCTGGATAAGATTGGTAGCGGGACGTTCAGGTCTAACGCTTCCGACTTTGATGTATTTATTTTAAAATTGGTGAGGGTACTGTAGTTGTCAAGTAGTTTTATTAAGGGGGGGAAACTTTTAAGAGGATTAGTCATGAATATAAGTAAATCGTCTGCGAAGGCAGCTGTTTTATGATGCGTTACTCCTAGTGTAATGCCTTGAATCCTTTTATCAAGCTGAATATCGATCAGCAGGGGTTCCATTGCCAGGATAAATAATAGAGGGGACAATGGGCAACCTTGTCTCGTGCCATTGTGTATGGTGAAGGTATCTGTTAGGGAGCCATTAATGTTGATGCGAGCGGTTGGGCTGGTGTACATTTTTAAAATCGCCGCCACTAGTTGGGTCGGGATGCCGAATCCTAGCAACGTCTCTTCTAAGTATAGCCAGTCCACCCTGTCGAAGGACTTTTCAGCGTCCGTTCCCAGGAGGACTAGTGGAATTTTCTGTCGGTTGGCATAGTGGATAAGGTGTAGTACCTTCCGTACGTTGTCCTTCCCCTCTCTTCCCCCCACAAATCCAGTTTGGTTTAGTGAGATTTTATCCGGTAGGTAGGCAGCTACTCGACGAGCGATCATACTGGCGAAAATTTTTAAATCAACATTTAGTAAGGAGATCGGTCGGTAGCTGCTACACATTTCCTGGTCTTTCCCTTGTTTGTAGATTAGGGATATTTTTGCTTCTAAAGTTTGAGCCGGGAATCGGTCTCCTTGCAATATGGAATTATACATATTCAGCATGTGTGGTTGGAGAATCGAGGGGAACGATCTGTAGTAGGCACAGGGTAGTCCATCTGGTCCCGGCGCCTTGTTGGGGGGACACTTCGACAGGGCGGACCGGAGTTCTTCTAGGCCAAAGGGCTTGTTTAGAAGCAATTGTTGTTGTGGGGTAAAGCTCGGAAGGTTTAGGCGGGATAAGTAATGTTTGATTTTTTGCCTTCTGGCCGCCTCTTCTGTTTTGGTTTCTTTGGGGCGTAGGTTATATAGTTGTGTATAATAGTGCAGAAACGTTGTTTCTATTTGGTCATAATTAGTTGTGGATCGTCCCTCCGCAGTTTTGATGGAGTGTATGGAAGTGCGGGTTTGTCTCTGTTTAATTCTAGAAATCATCAATTTCGAGGCTTTGTCACCGTGAACGTACATTTTAGTGCGCCATGAAGCGAGCCATTTCGCCGTTTGTAGGAATAGGATATCTTTAAGTTGACGCCTTTTAAGGGTTAGTTGCTCCATTATTGGGGAGGTGATTAATTTTTTGTGTTTTGTTTCTAGGTCGGAGATTTCCTCATATAGTAGATCAAGCTGTTTCTGTTGTTGTTTATGAATGTATGCTGTGATTGAAATAAATTCTCCTCTGACCACAGATTTGTGGGCTTCCCAAAGCGTCGGCATCGCAACCTCACCATTATCGTTTTGAGCAAAATACTGCTCTAGTGTTTTGGCTATGTGAGAGAGGGTGGATGGGTTGTAAAGTACCGACTCAGTGAGTCGCCACGATCTATGAATGGGGAAGGTCTTATGTAGTGTCAGTGTCATCGTTACGAAGGAATGGTCTGAGAATATGTTAGGGTTAATTTTTGTGATCTCACTTTGGCTAGGGTGTTTTTGGAGACAAAGAAGTAATCTAGTCTATGGTAAGAGGCATGTGGGTGTGAATAAAAGGTATAGTCACAATCATCTGGGTGTAAGTATCTCCATACATCCAACAGTTGGAGCGCGCGAAGTTGGACTTTGATTTTATTGAGATCACCTTGTGAGTAAGTACCTTTTTTTGTTGTGGTATCTATTAGTGGGTTTAGTGCAATATTAAGATCTCCCCCTACTATCAGTGTGCCTTCACGGAAATCTCCTATTTTCCTCAGAGTCGAGTGGAGCCATTTCAGGAGTTTTTTGTTGGGAGCATATAGGCAACAAATTGTAACTAAATTATCAGCTAGTAGACCTTTGAGAAAAATATAGCGGCCATTAGTATCAATTAGATGTTCTCGAGTTTGGAAAGGGATTCCTTTCTTTATAGCAATCGAGACCCCTCGTGACCGGGGTTGTGGTGATGTGGCATGGAACCAGGTATCATAGTGTGACCGGTCAAAGTTAGGTAATTTTTCAGGGGTAAAGTGAGTTTCTTGTATCAACAGCACATCCGCCGCATGTTTCTTAAGTAGGTCTAGAGTGTGTCTCCTTGGTATGGGGGAGTTTAGCCCCTTAGCATTGAGCGTAGCAAAGGTAAATACCTTATGTTGAGACGCCATCATTGGGTGGTTGATGCCAGATAGGTGTGTATATGATTCGAGTGGTCCTCGACTCCAGCCTCATGACCGGGAGGGGTGATTGGGTGGTAAGAAAGGAAAGAGAGTAGAAAAGTAGTGAGGAAAGACAAGAGAAAAGAGAGATACATTAATAACATTTCCATTGCAATCATGTACAACATGTCTAACGATCAGCGACACAACAACGTGGGCCATATGGGGAGGATCGTTGATGGTTCCACCATAGCCAAATAGTACCTGCTGTAGTATTAAGTAGTTGGGGTGAGGGGGGGGGGAGGGGGGGGTTCCACTGTGTAAGTGGAGGGGTAGCGGGTGAGGGAAGGGGGAAAGGGTCAATGGTAGCAAGTATGTAAGGGCACCTATACAGCAACTATGGAAACAGGACTTCTGTGGGTCTAGAAGTCAAACATATTACAAAACAAAGATATAACCTAACATTACTGTAAAAAGCAGTATAACCTGTATAACAAAAAGGACCTTCTTATAAGAATGACTGGGTCACACTCTTTATTCAAGTAAGGCCGCGGGTAATGCAGTTAGACTGCCAATCAAAGAGGCATAGAGTAGCTGTGCATTATTTAGGGGTTCAAGTGTCGTGGTGGTATGGGGTGGGGAAGGGAACGGGGGGAATAAGGAAGGGAGGGGGGACAAAGGAGGGAGCTGGGTGGATGGGCGGTAGGTAAATGTAGGGTTAAGGGAGTGGATTGTTTGGTTTTAAGGGTATGAGAACCCAGTATTGGATTAGTAACATTCCAATCAAGGGCGTGTAAGGATGATCCGTGGACACGGTGTTAAAGAATAGTCAGCTAATACGCGGACGAGAAAGAGTCCTTTGTATCATAGAGCGAAGACATCAGGTCGTCTCTACTCCATCCTTTGGCGGTGGTGTTTTGGATATCTTTTTTCGAAGGCGCTGTGATTTCGGAGTTCCAGCGACTTGCCATGGGGGGTGACTTGGAGGGGTTTCTGTAAAGACGCTGCGTGGAAGGTTTCTTGGTCAGGGTAAGACTGTAATTCAATGCTGAGTGATTGACAGACGTCTCTGATGTCCTCAGACGTCCTGGCCGTTTCTTTTCACCAGCTGTAATAAAGATGCCGAAAGGGAATAGCCAGCGGAAGCAATAGCCTTTTTGTGACAAAATGTCTGTGAGAGGTTTAAGAAAGAGTCTCTTCTTTAGGGTTATGGCAGAGATGTCTTGGAACAATTTCAGTTGAGAGTTCTCATATTCAATAGTCTCTGCCTCCCTGGCTCTCCGTAAGATAAGTTCTTTTGTTTTGTAGTCTAGGAAGCGACACAGTACATCGCGGGGAGAGTCACTTTGGTTTGGCTTGGGGCGTAGTGTTCTGTGAACTCTAATAATCTCCATGTCTTTAGGGTCATCGTCTCGGAGCAGCTTAGTAAAGATTTCATTCACAGCTGAGGGCTGGGCTTCAAACGCAATTGATTCTGGAAGGTATTTTATGCGGATATTGTTTCTACGCTCACGATTCTCGTGGTCCTCAAGCGTGGAGTGGATGGCATGTATTTGAGTTTCGTGAGCATTTAGGCAGTCCAGTAATTTATTCGTTTGTATCATCGTGGTTGCCTGGTCATTTTCTACTGCCCCCAGTCTATGACCTGGTTGAGCCAAATCTAATTTTATCTCAGCGAGCTCTTTGCTGATCGGTTCTATGGCTTTCGTCAGTATACGCTTTATGAAAGAGCTGGTGACTTTATTATCTTTAGGGTCCATTTCTGCGTCCGAATCGCTCTCAACGTCAGAGTCAGATGCATCAGCCATCAGTTGGAACGTACGTTTGGTAGATTTAGGATGAGTCATGAGGTCAGTCTGTTTTGAGAGAAATTTATCCACATCGGCTTGGGTAACCGGATTAGTGGATTTAGATGGTACCCGGGGGGTTTTAATGCTTGTTTTCCCCATGTTTATCTATGGTACTGTGGAATGTTCTTTTATTCGGTCTTTATCAAGCCTCCCCTGGGTCTCACGTCGTCGACTAGGTAGACATGATGCACATTGCTTGAGGCAGTTTAGTAAATTTAATCCCTTTGTAGTAGTTAGGCAACATTCAATAGAGCGTTTGCCCCCTCTGGTGGTGAAAAACGGAACAGCTTGGATACAGCGCTGCAGGAGTTAATACTGCTCCAGGGGCTTGGTAGTTCAAAGTCTAATTGTAGTATATTTTGGAACAGGATCCAAAGGAAGCCGGTGTGTAGCACCTCAGAGGGGGAGATATAGAGGGCAGCACAGGGATCAGAGTGTCTGTGTCTCTTATTGATGCTCTTGTCCCGGGGTTTGCTGGGCTGTGTGATCCAGCCTCCAGCCCTTCTATTCAGAGGCCCGCAACTAGTCTCGCGCGGGTCCCGGCCACTGCACACACCACCTGCGTCTCTCTGCGTCTCTCTGCCCGGGCACCGGAGGCTAATGCAGGCTCCCGCTCCCCCCGTGACTCGCTCCGGTCTGCTCCCGCAGCCTCTCCTCACCTCCGCAATGGGCGCAGCGGGCGATCTCCCCTGTCTGCTAGGGCGCCCGGCGGGAACGTGACCAATAGCGCCCGCTTCAGGGGGCCACAATGGGACCGTTACTCCTCACTCACCCTTCCGATCTCAGTCACAGATGCCTCTGCACACCAGGGAGCCGTTGGGGGCGATGCACCCGAGGAGGTCTGGTACGCACGTGTCCCCACGGCTGCCTCTTCCTCTGAGTTCGGGGGCCGCCTGCACCTATATCCTGGGTCTCAGCAGCAATGTGATGTTAGGATCTGCCTCTTCCCTCCGGTCCACAGTGGTGCGGCTTTCAGAGGTCCCTCAGTAGGGTCTCCTCGGTATCAAGGCCCACGGACGTCGGGTAAGGAGCAGTGAGGGGGGGGGAGGCCTCACCAAACACTCCACGAGGTCTCTCTCCGGCGGTCTCCTGGTCCAAAGATGTTTTTGTTTTTAAACTTGAGGGTTTCAAGTGAAGGATGGGCCTAGAGATGAAGGCTGTGGGTGCTCTCCGGGGCAGGATGGTGCCAGATTGCAGTTGGGAAACAAGAGCTCAGTGGGACACGTCCTCTCTATGCGGTGGCCATCTTGGGTCATAAATATTATCTATCTATTATATATCTACTTATCTTGGATGCCTGATACATGGTTCTACTTTGAACTTTGCCGTGTCAACATGTTCCATTTAGACTGTTGTTTCTTGGTCGAAGTAAATGTTTCTAATGAGGCTGATCACATGGTTTGGCACAACCATATCCTTTATGGTATTCTAAAGTTTCTGGTGATCAACATAGTAGAAGGCTTAGCTGTAGTCGATGAAACAAAAATAGAGCTCCTTGTTATATTCTTTTGCCTTTTCCATTATCCATCTAATGTTAGCATATACGACTCTTGTTCTTCTGTCTTTTCTCAATCCTGCTTGTTCCTCTGGCAGCTCTTTGCTCAATTAGGCTGTAGCTGTCCTTGTAGGATCTTCAGTAATATTTTGCTGGCATGAAGAATGAGTGCAATAGTCCGATAGTTTCCACAGTAGCAACTCCATTTGTCAGAATAGGAATAAACACTGATCTTGTTTTATCTTTAGGCCCTTTACCAGTTGTCTATTGACACAGGTATGTAATGACTTCAACTACTGCTACAGAAGACTTTATATGTAGGGATAGGTAAACCCATAGAAGTTCAGATTCGGCAGATCCTTTAAAAAAACAGTCCAGGTTCAGATCTGGTCTTTACCCAAACATGTGCCCAAACCCCATATAAGTCTATTAGGATCTGAACTTTAGTTATATAAAATGGTTACATTAAGGGATGAGGACCATAAAAGAGAGCAAAATGGCAATTACTTACCAGTCTCCTGCTGCAGTCACACTTGCTTCTGTGCCCTCTCATTAAGCTTCATGTTTATTTACTGCATCTGTGATTCGCTGTTGCAGTCAGTTTACACCCCCACAATCTGTAACAGTGTCTGTCTGTGACTGGTTGGCATACACATGTATGACAATGAACCTGTCGTCCTGTGTGTGTAAAAATAAATAAATAATTGAAAAATGTTTGTGTAGGGTTCCCCATATATTGATACTTAGTGCAGATAAAACAGACAGCCCTCAGCTGCACTTTATATTGGATGAGTATCAAATATGGAGGACCTAACATGTTTTTTGTAATTATTTGAATAAAAAATAAAAAAAATGAGGTGGGTCCCCCCAAATTTTATGCTTGGCCAAGATAAAGATCATGACTGGGGGGGTGGTATTCCCAATCTGAGGAGGAACATAATTATTACCCCCTACCAGAATTAGAATAAAGGCCTGCAGCCATCTCATAGAGATTTGAATATCCTCACCCCAGAACATGATGACAGCTGTTAATTCTCAGCTGTCATTAACCCCTTTTAATACCCCAATTGCCACTGCAACAGCATGCTGTTTGCCATGCACATCAATTTTGGCACTGGAAAAGCTGGCAGGTATGTTCTGCCCTATTAATTAACATTGGTGTGAGTGAAATGTGATTTTCTTATCACATTGCACTAGCAGATTTTATACCATTAGAGAAAGAACAGGGGAAACTGCTAGGACAAAATGTAAATTCTGATGTCGATCAGTGACCACTTATTAGTTGCAAATAATGGTCCCGCTAGCATTAATTATAATAGAAGTCAATTAGCATCGGATCTGGTTTTACTAGCTCACGCCAGAACCGGTAAAACCAGATGCCTACTGAGCATGCAGGTCTCACTAGAAGGTAGATAGAATGACATATAGATAGATAGATAGATAGATAGATAGATAGATAGATAGATAGATAGAAGGATAGAAAGATAAATAAAGCTCGCCAGTCTCCTGCTCTTCCCTTGCTTGCTTCTGGGCCACTCATTAGGCTTCATGAATATTCACTGAACTGACCTGCAATAAAAAATTACAGATGCTCACTCTCTTTGAGAGCATCTGTAAGTGGCTGTTCCACTCAGACTGTGCCCCACACAATTTGTATCGGTGTCTGTGTTTGGTTGACGTATATATATTATTATATGGCAACCAACTGGCAGTTATAGTGTTAAATAAATAAATAATGGGAAAAAATACAAAGGGAGTCTTCCATTCTGACCAAACAGAATTAATTTCTCTTAGATGGTATTGCCTTCATCTTACAAAACAATGTGTTTACCTTTGAGGGTGTAACCTATGAACAAACCAAAGGATGTGCAATGGGTACGCGGGTAATGCCCAGTTATGACAACCTGTTTATGGGCCGCTTTGAAACATTCATTGAAAATTGTCCCCTAACCACAGGATGAATCCCCTTTTAGAGACCTATTTTTAATATGGTCTGGATCCCCTGAAGAATTGTCACTGTTCATTGAAAGATTAAATCGTAACCCATAGGGGCCAAACATTATGAGCCCTACCTCCAAGATGGGTATACAATTTTTAGACCTGTTTATCCAAAAAGGGGAGGGCAGGAGAATACAAACCTCCACCCACCTTAAGAGCTTCGATGTTAATAGTTATTTAGCTTTTAACAGTGGTCATTTGCCTAGATGGATTTCTAATCGGCCCTATGGGCAATATTGGCGCATTAGGAAAAATTGCAGTTTTGATTCTGATTTTCCTAAAGGAGTCCAAAGTTCTTAGAGAAAGATATAGGCAGAAGGGATATCTGACAAATCCCCTGACTGATGCCTTTAATAAAGTCAAAAAAGAAACCCAGGAAACATGCCTAATGAAAATGGAGGCTAAAAAATCCATCATGACAAAGAACATTAAAAAGGCAGAATTCAATGTAATCACTACATACAATCAATGTACCAACACATTGATGAAACTAATGAACAAATATTGGTTCATCCTCAAAAGTGACCCAATTTTGGCGAAATATCTTCCAAAAAAATGAACATTATATATAGAAAAAAGCTGTCCCTTAAGAACTTAGTAGCCCCAAGTTTGACATCCATCAACACTAACCAGATAACACCCAGGAATCTGAGCAATGTAGGATGTTTCAAATGTGGTACAACGAAATGTCTATGTTGCAGCGCAATAACCAATGGGGCCACTACAATAATGTTCTGATACCTTCCCATATGTAATCTCTAATCTGCACTATATCTGCTTCTCTCCTTCACAAGTGTATGTTCCTCACAAAAGAGTCCCAAGATTTTCTTTGAGCATCCCCATCTCTCAGTGTCTCAATCTGTCCGATTGTCTTCAACAATTTAAACCTTCAAACTCAAACTGAAAACTCATCTCTTCAGTAAAGGCCACTTCACATGCTCCGATATCTGAAACGATATCGTTGAAATGTCACGCTTTTGAGATCATTCTTACAATCTCGTTTGTGCATCATTGCGTGTAAATGCGGGATGTCTGAACGAGAAATCGTTGGATCGGACATCTCAAATTTGAGATCCTGACCTCAAATCTATCGTTCGTTCCAATTAAGGATCTGTGAAGCATCAACATCATTCAGTGTGACACCTTTTTGAACGATGTCGTTCATATTTCTCCTATTCCTGCCGCTTTGTAAAATCGTTCAACGGATCTGTTCCAAATAGCTGGAGCGTTGCCAAATTTAAGATCGTTAACGATATCCTTGCGTGTGACAATGCACTAATGATATCGGAAGGATCACGGTCACGTGACACAGCTAACGATATCGTTTACAGACATCGTAGCATGTGAAGTGGCCTTAAAGTCTACAGCCTGTAACAAACCCAATGTCAACTCATTACACTGGGGAACACAATTTTTTAGGAGTTAGGTCAGACAACTGTTCTTAATTAATTTTTGGATGCTGAATCCAGAAATGATCTCAGTTTTTCTCTATCACGTCAAGTTTTTGAACTATAGGATTTTTGTCTTCTCAAAAATATGTAAACTACTGTACCTAAAAAGTGTTTTTTTTCAAGATATTGATAATTATGACGTATTGGGAGCTGCATACACCTCTCACCACACTGTCTCAGTTGTGACTACTCTTACAAGTTGCCACGTAGCTCTATATGAGTCGAATTGTAATCAGATAACAAGTCTTATTACAGATATCAGTGCAATTGTGCTTCTCTGGCAGGTAAGTTGTGGAGGAAAAACTTGACGTGCTAGAAAAAAACTGACTACATTTTTGGAATCAGCATGCCAATTTTAGTATAAATCAGCTCAAAAACCTAACTCAACAGAAAATTTTTTTTCAATTGTTCCCCAGTGTTATCATCGAAGCTGCTCAACACTCAACTTACTGTCTTCTTTCCCTATACCCTGTAAATTGTAAGCAAAAAAATGATATACAAGTCTATCATGCTAGTTTATTCATCGTAATTTATATATGTATTTTGTAGGTGAACACTCTTTCTGTATATAGGACCATGGAATCCATTGTGCTTTAAAAATAAGTGATAATGCTTATAATAATAAATACATAATTGGATAATAATGTTATCAGTCATTATTTTGTATTAATAATGTATCTTATACTATAAATATTATTACGGTATATTACCAAATGGCCTCTCTCTAATCTAATAAAGCTTATGTGCACTTTTATTCAGAGTTGAGATAAAGGTAATAGGGAGGAAAGCATATGATTACGATTAGAGGACATGAACTGTTCTCGTCATGAAGGATACAAAACCATTTCACTAAAAATAGTTTCTCTGGACAATGTTTCCCCTAAAGCGTTCAGCTGTGGTGTCTCATAGTGCCCAAAGGTCTGGAAGCAGTAGCTGGATCAGGCAGCAGACATCTAATGTTTGCAGATTCCTTAACCCTAGAGCCTTGGATTACACTAGTGAATTGCATGAACACAAGAAAATGCCCCATTAGTCTTAACGCCGAAAACAGCCCAATCTTCCAGCAAACTAAGTAAGGCCAAAGTCTTATACTCTTCTAATGTCATCGCTATTTAGATGTTAAATATATCAAACTGTTCACTATAAAGTGGTTTATAAATGAAATGTTTATGTGAAATTTTGTATATTAACACACCGGAGTCCACTTTTTACTGGAGTAAATTGACGGTTTGAAGATGCTCATTCTTTGATTTAACACTTTACTTGAAATTACTTATGAACTCATCTCAGGGAAAATGGTAGAATATGTTCTGCCTTTCATGTAATTACTGACTAAATGGAATCTCTGCAAAGCAATTCTATAGAAAGTGAATAATAATAATAGTCATAATATGTTTTTTGCATTAAACTTTTCTCTATGATAAGCAGCATTGGTATTGGTACAGAACACTTTGTAGTATTTACATACCATCTGTTCACACCAGTCTCTGTCCTCAGGTAATATTTCATCTTGTCAATAGTTGCTTCGTCTTTAGGCTTTGTACATACATTTTCTATCTGCTGGAGCGAAAAGAGAAGAGGGACATTTCGTGGATAAATAAATTGTCTAGAAAATTGTCACTTCCACTCTCATTGATATTGCTTTGAGATGGTAAATTGCTATGCTCTAAGGTTTTTACTAAGTGCAAAGTGGACTTTGGTGATAGAACGACTATGTGCTAGTTAATATTCTGTTTGTGGCCACAAAAGTATCTCAGACTTGCTTACCTATGGTGCGTAATGAAACACTTACTATAGTAAGAAAGGCTGAAAGTAAGGAATATAGAGAAGTCAGAAGTTCTAGATCCATTGGTACTAAACATTTATTTATTGATCAATTTCTTTTGATTTGCTTTATTATATTTTTTTTGCTATGCCAAGGGCTTGTTCACTCATTGCATTTTTGCTGCATTTTTTCAGCGTATTTTAAACATTAAAAAAGAGCATTTTCCAGTATCATTAAACAGAATGATCTTTTTGAAATCTCATGCACATCGCGATTATTTGTTGCCAGTGGATTTGAACCATCAAAGTCTTTTCTTTCTAATTAGTCGTATGTCCAAAAATTCACGTAAAAATATGGCACAAGTGTGCATATTTTGCACATCAGTTTTTCTGCCAGCACTTTGTTTTTTGCAGCAAAAAAAATTGCTGCAAATACTCCTGACTTGCACATAGCCTAATTGTCTGCTACTTAAAGTGTAAATATCATTTTAATGAAAAATAAATCACAATACTGCACTGGGTGTTAATGATGGGTCACATAGCAGCTAAGATAATGTTTTTTGTGCCATATTGCTTATTTTCTCACACTTATTTTCTCACTATCTTAATAACTGCATGTTATGGATTTGTGGGGGTGGCCAGCAGCTGATAGGGAATAATGCAATGTGACAGCAGAGAAAAGACAAGATCAGAGATTGTGAGCTGAGTGGGGAGCCGGCAGCCAGATGACAGATCAGAGAAGCTTGTGCTAAGGTAAGGGCAGAGGAGTTTACACTGATCCTGACATGGCTTTGCAACTGTGCTGTAATCTGAAGTAATCTGATAAATTGTTTCCTCATCAGCTGCAGTCAGCAGTGTAGGCCACACCCCCTCTGCCTTATAGGTTACATGCCCGTCTTCAGCGTGAAGACGGAACTGACTGATAATGAACATATGTCTGCTTCATATACTGTCTAATGGGAACACCTTGTGGAAGGTTTAGGAATGGTTTAAACCAGAATTTTCCTATAAATCATATTAAAAAATGTATTAAAATCACTTTCTCTACATTATTATTAAATAAAAATGTGATTGACAGTTACACTTTAAGGTTTTGAAAATGTGCATGAGAGCACTGTAGTTAGAAAAAGATCTGCATGGTAAATGGAATTGTAAATTGGTAGGGATAAAATCAATGTTATTTAAATGGTGGATAATGTATACAAAATTTATGAATAATTGTATCTTCACTCATACTATATGTCTTATTTGGGAAAAACTAACCCAAACTAACATGTTTTAAATTTAGCTTACTAACAAGTGAGAAAAAACATAAACCAAGATTTACTGCCAGCAGCTCCTCATCCAACAGCGTAGGTAATTCATAAAGTCAATATTTCACCATAAATGTATTTTGATCCCTAATTAAAAATTAAGATTCCCAAAAATGTAAAGCTACTTTTGTGGGAGTAAAATATATTACTATTGGCATTTTGTAATTAACGTCTGACATTTTGAAAAGGTCTGCTGTGTTTCATGTTCCCTGGAGGTAGTTATTTTCTAGCAAATAGGAGGTAGCATTAGTCTGAGTGCTGAATAAAAGTAAAAGCCACATAATGCTTAGCTAACTTTATCCTTTGCACATTGAAGTTAGCCTTAAATGCTAGAAGAACTCTGTTGTTAAGGACACATTGCCACTCTATAAACCATGGCAAACCTTAACCAACTGATTTACACGGCCTGGTAAAAATGCTACAGAATCAATAAGGAATTGAATTTTTAAAGCTTTCTTCATCTCTAGAAAAGATTGAATCAATTTACCCCTCAGGAGACAGAAACACAAACAGGATGCTCTGTTTCTATCCTTGACCCCAAAGGGACCAGATAAATTGGAGGAATCGAGATAGAAGTGTTTTGCTTAACATTCTAAATGTATCATGTTTTGCCAAAGAACAACACAGATTACATAGGAGAGAAGGACCAGAAAATAAGTTGAGTATTATAATAATATGTGTGTGATTTTAATAAGTCATATACTGCATGGCATAGACTCAATACACACAATATTGTTTCCAGTATTTCTAGTGCCAGTTCAGACTACTTTCACTTTCATCTGTTCGATAGCATATTAGTCATCCATGAGTAAAGCTATATGGCTTCCTACAATATTTTATAAATACAAAAATGATAATAATTCAGGTCAGTTCAGATTAGTCTGTCTTCCGGTTCCAAGGAATAAAGTAAGAGGATCAGAATAGGATTTATGTTATACTGTTATGTGCTTGCT